>JARHVA010002468.1:1110000-1697500 GCA_037957365.1 Torreya grandis | reverse complement strand
TGGGGTATGTCGGTTAGTCATTATCAAATGAGAATTAGACAAGTGTCAAGGATAGGTGTCTTTTTTAAAATATTCTATAATAAATGACACTTTTCAAATATGAATAACCTATAAGCCATGTGTGTTACATATTGCATATGATTTTACAAAATAGTATATTCTTTTGAAAGATTACATGGTTTTTATACAAAAAAAATATTCTAAGTTAACTCAGTTGACATTAATGTGCCTCTATAACTACAAAATTTTTCTTTTGTTTTAAGATATTCATGGATTTTTCATATTTTTCATCAATCAACCTATGATTGATGATTGGATCTATGAATAACTCTTATTCTTGCCCTACTAAATCTTTAAAGACTTAATCAACTTTGTCCATAGATTCTTTAATGCTCCTAGAATTACTAATATTTTCATTTGATATCAAAATCAAGTTCAAAAAATGTTTGTTGTCAACCCATATGGTGCCCTTGCTTTTATTCTCAACCTCTTGTATGAACTTAGTAGCTGTATGCTAGAACTCTTTATCAGTTATCAAGCCTACTTGACTAGGAATGGTTGGATCATTAATCAAACCTCCTAGTATCTATACCATTTTTCCCTCTAGTTGTTTGAAGTCATTTGAGATACCTTCCATGCCTTTTGAACACTCATTTATGTCTCTAATTTTTTCCATAAATATTATCATGGTCATATTTAAATGTGGTAGGTTGACTATTTTAAACTCAGGGATCTGATTTTCCATTAGAATCTTAACCAATGCCTTTATTTTCTTATCTAAACCTTGCCACTAATTGTCTTGGTTCAGAGTCATGGCATGTTATTTATTCAATGTGTCTAATTTGGACATTGCATTCAAATAATTGAATGTCTCAAATATATTTATTAAAAGTTATTAACAATGTCCATTGGTGCTAAAAAAATAGATTATTCCTATAGATTTTTCTTCTCTTGTTTCAATCCTTTAATGGCAGCTTGTAGCATTTTTGACTGAGATTGGGCTAACTCCAGGACATCTTCATCAAATATGTGAAAATACCATAATATCTTATCCATTTTATAAGTTAGGTGAACCAAATTGTCAACCTTTTGATGTACAACCTCTTGACCTTCTTCCATGACAATTATCTTAGTCACTTTTTGTAAGCTAGTAGTAGTTAGGTCATATCTGACTCCCACTAAAGATTGAGCCATATTTTTTATTGGGACCTCTATTTGTAACTAGTATAGTAATGGACTTGGAGTATAAAGCATTCTTTCTTATTCATCTTGAAGTTATAGGATCCAAGGACTTAACTCTTGTTGCAAGGGGATGCATGTAGTCTTTATTAGATCTTGTGGGTGATAAGTAGTAGGAAGCTTATCCATATTTGGTTCATATATGAACCATTTAGGTATATTTGGCCCATATATTGGATTCTAATTAATAAATAGATTAACGTATTTCAAAGGGGGAGTGATGTCCATTTTTGCTTTCCTTTCTTTTGAGACAATTATAGTCTCAATTTTCCTCTTGCGAGGATCAATGACCATTAAGTCCAATGAATTATCTTTTCCCTTTTCCTATTTATATTCTTCAAATTGTTCTTCCTTTACATTAGTGCCTGATTTATATGTCATGGAGAGCATTCTAAATGAATCTTCAATAGATTCTTGTGGATCCAAAGCTATCATGTGAACATCCTATTTAGGCAAACCTTGTTTTACTATTTTAGAGGACTCAATGACTGAGGAGCTTGAATCAAATTCACTTAGTCTAATTTTTAAGGCTTATGATCTATTTTTATATCAATTTGGGTAATCCTAAAAGGACAAACACCTATCAAATGATATTTTTTGGGACCATGTTTCCACCTATCTTCCATCTTCTAATCTCTTAACAATTTGGATTTAGGATTTATATTATGTTATTTTAGCCTTATAAAAACTTCATAATAAGTGGCTATATTAGTGTACACAAAGTTAAATTTACTAGGTTAATACTCATAAGACATATCTAGAATGCCTTTGTTCTTCAAGTGTTTCTTTACTCTACCATAGGGATCCCATTATCTATGGTCATCTACCTACAAGTTAAAAGAAAACATGTGTTTTGAAGAAGCTTCAATATGGTCCCATTGTCTAAAAATGATTTTGCCAATAGTCATGGGAAAAAATGGAGAATTACCTTCCTCTTAGTTTTATAGATCCCATCTTTTTCATTGAATAATTGGTATGAAACTTCTTTTTCTACCAACTTGTCAGGCACATGTACTGGTAGTTTGAGGGGGTAACTTTTAATTTTATCTGTTATAATAACATTAAAATCAAGATATAGCTAGATATCACCCATTTTCTCAATGGACTTATCAATTAAAGGACTTATCCTCATCATGGGGATACCATTGATGTATTGGCTCAATTTAGGATATACACAATCACAAATAAAATAGATATGGTCCTTATACATGAAAATATGTAATTTGGAGTAATATTAGGACATAGTTTGGGTGCCATTAAGAGACCACTCTCTTTGGTTGAGTATTTTAGTTACCATACATAAGACATAAAAAATATCACATCATGATTAAATCAATCCTCTTTATATGAAGAACTCAGTTTGCTTAGGGAAATACTAATTATTTCACCTAAAGGAGGTACTACCATTTATTATATAATGAAATATATCATAGGCACCCGTATTGGTTCCACATGTGCATTATGTGCAAATCCATATAATTTTCTCAACATGGTCATAACCATTATGAATCCTAGTGTGAATTAGCTCATAAGGAGTTTCTTATTAGGATCCACAATAACTGTTTTACCAACTTCTAACCATTTCAGTAGGATGTCCATCATGGTATGTTTCTAGGCCAATGTATTAATGGAGGTGAGGTCTATTTGGGGCATAGGTAACTTATAATAGGCCTCAATGTCAATAGGGGATATATATGCTATTTTCCTCAAACCAAGTTCATGAATAAGCATACCCTCATCAATTTTAGCATATTTGAAAATAGGAATCATGACATTGATATAGTTCAATACCTCTAGTTTGGTAGCAACATAATGGAGTCTCATCAACTGAATTGTCATGATGTCATCATATAATATATTAGCTAGGATCAACTTCTCCTCTTCATTGGTTAGAATTCATTGGTTCTCAATAGTCCATAACAAACTTAAGAAATTATTATCTCTTGTATTTAATGAAGAAGTTATGAACTCTATATATTTGAATACATTTCCTTATACATTAGATGACAAGTATAATTCAATTAATTTCTTAGAAATATTTCCATAGGTGACCATTAATATAATCCTAATCAAATTATCCTCTTGAAAATGAAATTTCAACTCTTCTAGCTCTCTAGTTAAATACTTTGAATAAATTTCATTACCAGGATCTCTTTTTTGGTTTGAAATAGTGAACGTAAGAATGATTCTAGGGATTTCCATACGTCTTAGGGATTTTTAAAGGTTTAACTAAGATTTAATGGTAATATACGAGTTTGAAGTATTTAATTTGGGAATTTAGATCATATTTGGGTCTTGTATTTATACCTTCACATGCTTGGGTCCACAAAATCTTTTGATCTGACTTATTTGCCTATGTGTCATCCCTTTGCCATGTTTATTTATTTTTAGAACATGACCATTGTCACTTCAGACATGTGTCTTCATCTTGTGCCTCCTATAAATTTGATCAAATTTACTCCATCAATCTCTTTAGAAGTCTCCTAGCATTAAATTTCAACATGGTCATTGATATTTGATCTAAGATTACAAGATTATGACATTTGGCATCCATACATTCTTTCTATGTACCCTATTGATAGTATCCATCTAGTTAGTGCTTTTACACCACTTATAAACCTTGTGTACAATCTTGGTTAATTAACTTGTTGACTTGATTCACTCCATTGATTTATAATATGTATGATCAAATGAGCACCATCGATATTTAATCTACATGATCAAATAAACACCATTGATATGTTAAACATACGATCAAATGTGATCCACTAATCTCATATTTGTTCATTCGATCAAATGTGGGCCATTGATTTGTCACCAATTCATTATGATTGTGACATATATCACCATTACATTCAATATTAGGATTTTTTGACCTATTGATTTTGTTCTCACCATTAGATTTCCATTTACATGATTGAAGTCATATCTTAGATCTATCTTGACTTATTGACCTTAGTCTTCAATGTGGATCATCGATCCTAATTTGTACAATACACACCATCTATCTTTGATCTAACTTTCACTTATTAACTTTGATCAATCACTCATGTGTCATTTATCCTTGATTTTATTGAATGAGATTTCAACACTTGGTAGCTTTGTGTTAAATTTGTACCAATGAACAATAAAATAAAAAATTAAGTGCTTGAGATGTATGAAGACTTATCATAAACTTTGACTAAAGTTTTAATGAATTAATAAACTCAATCAAAACTTAAGCTAAAATAAAACTAAGACTAAGGTGTTATAAAGTGACCCATCAAAAATATGAATCCATTTTAATAAAAACTTAGGTTAAAGTAATTTAGACTAAGGATTTAAATGTCATTTAAACTTGGATTTAAATGGGACCATATTAATTGACCAACTGGGCTAAACTAACACTAAAGCATAAATCCATGAACATTTGTTCATTCTTATGAAGATACATTGATTCTTCAAGATGAAAACACATAGGCCAAATGTTAGAAACACTAGATAAGATCAAATAAATCTTATGTTTTATCATGCCAATGTAAGCTAGATCAAAACATGATATTCAATAATGTAATATGATCAATTTGAATGATTAATTTATAGCCTAATTTGCAAAAAATTTACAAGGGTCCTCTTTTTTATAGAAATGGAGGTATGTTGACCTCAACAAATGGTGACTTCTATGGGAAACATTGCAAAATACTAGAATTCAAATACTCTTGGTTCAAAATAATAACCAGACTAATCATTCCACATGATAAAATACCATTATTAAGATCAATTCATAATTGGAACAAGTCTTACAAATGTATAATTAAGTTCAAATATAAAAACTTAGTTATGTTGTCTGTGTTCTTTGATTCATTTATTGATGGCATTGGGGTTCAAAGAACAAATTCTAGATTTCATGACCTTAATCATTAACATAGACTTGTAGTATATTTAGATATTCATTATGAATCATGATTTATAAAAGGGTTAGGCTTGGGCATTGCTCTACTACCAGTTAGGCATCCATAACTCTGATAGAGATACATTTAGTTCCATGCTAGGCCTTCTTCCACTACCATCTAGGTGTTCATAGCCTTGATGGAGGTTACTAGAATCAACTTTGCTCAGAAAACTTTTATATTTTTAATAAGTCTTTTATTTTTGTATTTTTCAAATGTATTTAGCTTTCTAGCAAAGTTTGGGAACCAAAATTATCTGAGTGTTTAGGATTTTTGTCAAATGTTTGATTTTCAAGATAATCATCGTTGTTCATAGACTTCATCCCATGTAATAATGTTATTAAGTGCTAACATGACTTTATTCAAATAATTTAAACTTTCACTCAAACACATGCAATCCTTATTAAAATTAATCTTGGATCAAAATAATGTTTAGGATTTTTAAGGAACAATTAATCTAAATATTAATCTTCATCAATTATTAGAAATATAACATTAACCTCAAAATTTCCAAAATCCATGATCAACCAATATTTAAGATTAATATCCCAATTCTTGGTTTATTAATTTATTTTGAGTATTGAGATGGATTTAGAACTTGAAGACCTATCTTAGAAAAGACTTATTAGAATCTAGAGAATAAATCAAAGAAAGAAAACACACAACAAGCAAATTGATATTTACAAAAAAGGGATAGGAAAGAAGCTAATCTAAACCTACCTACACTAAATATAACTAATCTTTCAAATTACTCCATGAAGACTTGAGGTGGAACAATAGAGAAATAATGCTTGACAGATTGCCTATTGGTTATCAAAGTGAACTCTACTCCCTGCAAGTCTTTGAGCTTATTGGGGTTTTTTCCTAATGTATCAAGAATTTGGTAAGGAATAATCCAGAAAGGGGTGAATTTACCATGTTTCTCTTTTGTCTTAGATGATTTGTCCCATAGGATAACTAGGTCTCCATATCTGAACACCTTGATTTTTGACCATTTATCAAGCCATATTTTGATAGTTGTTTGGTGTCTGCTAAAATTAGAAAATACTTCTTCTCTAGCATCTTCCATTTTAATTATATCAATAAACCTAAAAATGAAATATTATTGATCTCCTTCCATATATTCATGTATAAACTTGTAAGTTAGAAATTTGAGAGTAATTAAAAAGATTGGTTATTTTCCATATACCAAAAGAAATGGTGATGATTTTAGATATTGTTTCACTCTAGTTCTATCTTTCCATAGAATACTTCAACAATTTATGTCATGTTCTTGGTTCTTGAGCTATAGACTTCTTAATAGATTTCATCATATTATTATTTGTAGAATCTAAAACTCTATTACCCTAAGGGTAATGATTAGATGAAAACTTAATAGCTTTTTTATTGTCATAGGCCCACTCAATCATCTCTATTTGTGCAAATGTTGATCTATTATCATAGACAAATGATATTGGTGTCCCAAACCTAGTACAAATGTTCTCTTCTAAGAACTTGATAACATCTTCAGTCCTATACTCTTTTGTTGCTACTAACTCTATCTATATTATACAATAATCTATAGTAATAAGAATATATATGTGCCTAGCTAAAAAATATATTTGATGGCCCCTAAAAAGACCAAAACCCATTGATAAAATGGTTTGTCAATTGAAATTGGCCTCAAGGGCATAATTGATTTAGGTTCGTTTGTATTGAATATTTGGCATTAATGAAATTATTTGACATGCTTGTGAGAATCCCTAAAAATGGTTGGCCAATAATATCCTACCCTTATGATCTTGTAATTTGTTATTTTCCCAAAGGGGTGTTGAGGTCAAAATATGTCCATTTTAAAAAAAATGAGGACCCTTGTTTAATTTTGTGAATTGTGTTATAAATTGACATCCAAATTGATTAAAAATTGCATTATTAAAAATAACATTTGCTTCATTTCTCATTGACATATTAGCATATTTTCTTAATTTAAAATCATCTAATTTTGCTAATATTTGACTCATGTGAATAGGTTATAGATCTAATGGAGTCTCAATTAAATAAGCCATGTTCAAGGTTTTTATATCCTAATACTAATTAGACACTTTATTTTAATTAACTCTTGGTCTCTTATTGTCTAATTTAATCTATGTTAAATTATGCTAAAAACCTTAGTCTAATTGTGTTTAGCCTAAGTTGATTTTTTTATTAAGATTCAAATTTACATGGATCAAATTGCATGGGACCATTTTGTTATATCTTAGACTTAGTTGAACCTTTATCCTAGGGATTTAGTCATTTTGATCAACATGAACAAAAAATTAGTCTAAAAATTTTATGCTAGGTCATTTATATCCAAAATTCATATTAAGTCTATCTTATTATTCATATAGAACAATTAAATGCAGGAAAACTATTTTGTATTTTAAGCTTAGTCTAAATTTTTATCCTAAGTTTTAATTATATTTGTTAATATGAATAAAACTTTAGGCTAAAACATTATCCTAAGTTTTTTTTATATTACCTGATCCCTAACTTAATTATTCTCATTTCCCACAAGAATGAATCAATGCAAAGATGATGTGGTGGAATCTCTAAGATTAGAAAAAAGATCTACAATGCGTAGGTATCTGTCTGGTTCAAATTATCAAAGCATGAAGATGAAACATAGTAGTGACAAGTTTCAAAACCATGATAGATAGAACATAATCTAGTAGATATAGATTAATGGAGTGAATTAAATCATACAAAAAAGATCCAATGGTGTGGAGTGAAGTTAATAAGTCAAGGTCCTATGGAGGAATTTGAGAGTGACAAGTGTCATGATCTTGATGACTTATCCCAAAACCAAAGGTCCACATTCATCCTAATAGGATCAAGTGTACTGAGATAGATGGAGTGATTTTATATATGCAATAAATATCCAATAGTGTGACATGAATTTGAATTTTCAAATATCCCAAAATAAATGTAGTAGTGACACATGTTACAACCATGATGAATGGAATACATATCAATCAATGGTGTTAAACCTCTCAAATTGACATCTATGATGAGTGATGAAGATAAATTTTTAAAAGGCCCAAATAGAATGAGAAGCCATCATGTGGCACAAAGGTGTTACATAATGGAGCGTGTTTTTAAAAAGCACATAGATTCTATGGAGCTACCACATGGCACACTCTCAAGCACTCATACCAAGGATCAATAATGCATGATAATTCAAAGATAGAGGGCTCATTTAGAGATCAATGAAGCATATTTAATCAAGTTTCAAGATTTAATGAGGTGTTTATAAGTGTCCCAAATGGACAAATGGTCACATTTTAGAATTAATGAATAATTTGACATGGTAGAGCCACATAAGCAAGACAATTCAGTTCAAAAGATCTTATGGACCTAAAAACATGAAAGGTATAAATGCATGATCGAATAAAAATATAAGGCACATAAACTCATTGGTCTAACTCAATTACCTCCATTTAATCTCTACATAAACCTCCTAGAAATCTCTAAGTATATGAAAGCCTTAGTTTGACCATGTTGTCATTGTAATCCAACCAAGGAGAATTGAATTGTCATCTATACTAAGATAATTCAATAAAGAGCTGAGTCATAGTCCACTGGTGATCTATTTGCTAAATTCCTAAAAATTGTGGCTTGAAATAACATTTCAAATGAAGATGTAGAACTATAATTGATAAAGATGCTAAGGGACATATTTTCAAGGATGCTGAGTTTGTTTCCTCTACTTTAAACATAGGAGATAATAATTGGTCAACAATGTTCTAGATGATCAAGAATCAACTAGCCATTATAAGGTAAGAGGAGAAGAATATCTCAAAAAAGAGGCTATATGATGACATTATTGTAATTCAAATAACTAGTTTCCATTATGCAATAGTGAAGCCTGAGGTTCTCCACTACATTGAAATTCTTTTTCCCATTTTCAAGGAAACTAAGATAGATAAGGGCATGATAATTAATGAACACAATCCAAATAATTTACTTATATTCATACTATTACATTTTAGTCATATTACAAACTATTTAAACCCTAAATTGACCTAGAATCTATCAATTTCTAGTCTAAGGAAAATAATTTGATGGACACCTAAACTAGATAGTTAGATTTTGGAAATCAAGTCTTTTTAGACTTTAAAAAAAACATACCTATCAACCAATTAAGACCTAGGTTAGAATTATAATTACTATGTTAAAATGATTGTGTGTAAATAAAACCAATGCATATGTAGCGCTAGTATGGGGGCCCTTAGTCTACTTTATATTTTAAAAGTCAATTGCCCCCCTTTAGGAGAAATAATTAGTATCTTATTAAGTATACAAATATATACAATTAGGCATAAGAATAAAACCTAAATTTTCATGATGTCATATCTCTTATATGTGATTTGTAAAAAAACAAAGATTCTAAACCAAAGGTAATGGTCCCCAAATGGAACACAAACTATTTCAAATTATTATTCCAAGTTGCATATTTTCAAGTATAGAGATCACATTCAATTTATATGTGACTGTGTCAACCCTACCTTGAGTGAAGTGATAATTAGTATCCTAATGACAAGAAATATCCCACTAATTAGGAAATATATTGAATCTATGGGAGACATATGGTTATATCTAGATACTAAAGTCATGAGGATTGAAGTGACTAAAATTTCTCCTCTCAAGATACCTCTTCATGTCCCTAATAAGTTAGTCAAGAAAGAGGTTTCACACCATCTATTCCATGATAATTATTATCTATGCAAGACCAAGAGAAAATGACTCCACAACTTCCCAATGACAATTCAAAAGACTGTATTTAGATAGTGGGATAATATTGAAGCTATATCAAAACACAGATCATCCTTCAACCTATAGATTAATGAGCTCAAGTAATGGGATCCTCATGTTAAAGTTAAGGAACATTTGAAAAATAAATAAATTCTAAATGTGCCCTATGATCATGAGCATGGTGCCTTTGATCCCATTTACAACAAAGAATCTTCTTATTTCAAAGTCACCAAAAGATTCAAAGAACATAATCTAAGGCTTGAGTCAAGACTTGAGAGAAATAAAAAAAGGGATCATAGATGGAAATTGGGACCTAGACAACATCATCTTATCAGTGGTGAATACTCTATAATTATATTAGTTAGTATATAAGTAGAGGTTCAAATCAAAAATAGGCCTAAGGAGAAAAGGCCACTTGAAATAGATTATATCTCATCATCTAATGAACCTTGTAAAGTAGCAAAATAAGAAGCACATCAAGAAGAGATTCACATGATAGAATTATTAGAACCTAATGAGACTATTGTGGATGTATTAAAAATGCTATCCAATGCTTATGAATCAGATGATGGAGAAGCCCAGGTTGAGGAAACAAAGGAAGATAGAGGGAAAGAAGTGGTATTAGACTTAGTTACGATTGACACCCCTAAGAGCAAGGTTGAACTGGTCATTATTCCTACAGAAAAGAGACCCAAAGTGACTTTCACTACTCCTTCAAGTGAAGTCAACTTATTCGGTGATGAAAATATATTGTATGGCCCACCAATTCTAGAATGGTTCTTTCATGAGCCTAGATTATAAAAAGTGACTAATGTGCATCATCCTTTCATCTATGATGAAAACCATTAATATTATTATGCATCAAAAGCTTAAACTATGGATAATTGCATTGTAAGAGGAGGAAGAAAGGAGATTTGTCGCACCAAGTAATTCAACATCTTCATCACAAATGGAGATCCTTATTCCTTAGATAACACAATATTTAGTAGGTGTAAATTTTGACCCTAAGATTATTGGTTTATAAAGGGTAATTGAGAAAAATATCATCCAAGGAGGTGAGGAGATAATATATCAAAAAGTGGAACCATTGACCAATCTAACTCAATTAGGAAGATAAAAACCTAGAGAAGATCCAATTTTTGAATAATATGTCTTGGAGTTGGCTAAATCATAGACAAAATAACTAAAGGTTTCCATTAAGGGATTAAAATAAAAAAATAAGAACTTGTAAGAATATTTTATTCTATATATTCTAGAAGCTATGATCAATATGATTGAAGCTAATTTGTATGATATGTTCAAATCCTTAAAATTAATGAGGTCTAGCTATGATGTAGTGAACAACCAAGATACTATGGCCAAGAACCAAGTAGCTCAATGGTAGAATTCTTATAGCAAGGTGAAGGACTTAGTCACTATTTTGACAGAAGATCAAATTACTAATTTCAAGATAGTCAGCATAGCCCACTTGAACATGGCTATAGTTTTATTGACAAAGAAAATAAAGAGTTTGAGTAAATGGTCCAAAAGTCTAGAGGATATTTTTGGGGATAGCAGACAATTAGATATTAGAATGAGAGATATATTGGGGAGAATTATCATAGACCCAAATACACTCAACCCTATTGGTTTAATCACTGATGAGGAATTCAAGCTCAAGGAAGCTCAAGTTATGTATATAAAGTAAGAAATAAAATCCAAGGAAGGACAAGGGCTAATAATAGTAAGATCTTGAACATGTTCCTAAGTACAAAGGAAAGAATTGGTGAAGCTAGGATCATCATAGAAACACTAGATAGAGATGATAAGGACTTTAGAGACCCAGGAGATCAAGAAGATGAGTTATTCATGGAGCCTATCATCAACCTCAAGCTGATTGATCGACAACATGAAAAGGCATTAAAGATCCTATAGTAGAAACAAGAGACCACAATAACAAAGAAGTCCTAAGGTCAAATGGGTTAACTTAGGAATATTCTTTTATATAGGAACATGTATATTTTTGAAAAGGAATTTTATTTTGTAAAATCATGTGCAAATTTTTAAAGCACATTATTTATAGGTCAGTCATTTTAGAAAGTGTTTATTTATAGAACTTTGAAGAAGGATAACTATCCTTAATAATTGTACAACTATCATTGGACATGATTGACTGACATACCTCCTTAGTTTTATACGTAAGTAGGTGTTTCAATTTATAAAAAGGAGGGAATTTTTAGCATGAAAACTTTGTTAAAATTTTGAGTAATCAATGCAAGTAGAGAATTTTTATAAGATTGTCTCATTTTATTTATGTGATTGATTTATGGATTCTCTCTCACTTGTATGCTCTAATTTTTAGATTTAAATGGTTCTTATAGATTCTTGATGTGCACCTTTAAATGAAAACTTATCAATTTTTTCTAATTCTATATTGACTAAAATCCCTTAGGTTCATTTGATTTTCTTTTCTCTTCTTGTATATGTGCTAATGATATTTGCTTGTAGGAGTAAATATTTAAGTTGAATCTAGTTTTTATTTTCATTATTTTCACTTTCCTTATATTTTTTCTTGATTTAAGATAGGATTTGAGATATATATATTTCATGCTATATGTTGGTTTTAATTGCATGTTTAGATGAAATTTTAACTTTGTCATAATGTCTGTAATGAACAATGGAAACATATTTATTCTCTACCTTACCCTTCCTTTTATTTATTTTTCATCAACTCACTTTAGTTTAGTTTCATTTTAAATATCCATTTTAGCTTAGATTTTAAAATTATCTTTGAAAATAATTAACTTCACTTAGTATAGACTATTTTCATTTTCACAAGTCAGATATTATGCCACAATTGATCTTAAAAACCAAATAGTTACATTATAAATTTGTCAAATAGTTCATGTGATATGTCATTATTCCATAAAATATATCAATATTATCACAACCTAATACTCATGTAATGGTTTCTCTAAATCAAAAAATGACAAGTGTTCCTTAAACACTCTAAACCACCTGTTGTCAATTAGGAGGTTGCCCTTATGAGAAAGTGTACAATTCCTCACTCATATTGGAACATGGAATCTATCCAAAGTGTGGGTGACTTAAAAATTTATATAATCTCTAGATAGGTCTGGTTTCCTTGGTTATCTCACTAAAACTTACTTTGAAACTACTACTTATCAATTCTGACAAGGAAAAGGGTGCAAAAGACAATGAAAATAGATGAAGCTTAATGAAACTTGAAATGGAAGGTTATGTACCATTTTTTTAAAACTCATGTGATTTAAATTAAACTTATATGAAATGAAAAAATCTTACACACACATTCACTTCACCCAAGTAAGATTTCTACATCAATATTTCACAATAAGGACCTTAGAAACTCAACTCATGCACAGAAGGACTGAACTCACATATAATAAATGAACTTAAGATTGATTTGGAAACTTATAATGACCCATATAACATCAAAAATCACTCATTAAGGTAAAAAAATATACTATAACCAAGGAAAACAAGTATTTCACTAAGTTACATCAATGACAAGCACATACACTTCATTAGAAAAGACCTAAAAATAGAGGAATTTTACTTATTATTAATCTCAAAATGTGAATAAATTTTTTTAAAGACTTTAGGCACAATAAAAATATCAAATATTCCCTTAAATTATATAAAAAAATGCATACATCAAATAAATTCTTGGAGACAAAGCACCCCTAAAGTAGGGGACTTCAAACTTTGTCAAATAGCTCCTCCAAAAGTGCCACATAGCATTTTTATCTTCTTAAATATTTGTAAATCATAAATAATCATGTAACATAATTTTATAAATGTTTATGGGTCTTATGAAACTCATCATTGTTTTTGGTCAAGATTAGAGCACTTGGAGAGTGCCTATATTCTTGCACCAACCCCTAGATTTTAGATTTCTTGTCTCCCTTGATGATTGGGTCTCCTCCATGGATGTAGGTCTTCAATTAATTTAAATTATTTGACTTTAACCCTTATATAATCTCATTAGTGATTATTAAACACTTGGTAAGTTTTCATTATAAGTCTCCTTCAACAAATTGACTTTGTCTTACACATGGGCTTTGGAAGAGGAAGAGTCCTATTTGCACTTATTAGAAACCTTTTCTAAAGTATTATTTCATTAAAAATCCACATTTACATCATCCTAAATTTAATATTGTGTTCCATTTACTAATTCAACTTTCCAAGTCTTTGTAATAGGCTATATGCGCCTATTTAGCCTTCAAACTCCTCAAAAGGCTCATTTTGCACTATGGCATAGAGGGAAAAAGAGGAGTTATTTCCAACCTTGAATAAAATATGAAATTTTACACCATGTATGGATTATTTATGACACATCAAACCTGGTCCTATATGATTAAAATCACTAGATACTCCAAAAATCTTTATTTGACACTCAAATCATGCATTTTTCATGTATTCCATGTAGCCCTATTTTCCTAAAAATATTATTGTCTAGGAGAGAAAAAAGTGATGATGAAAAAAAAAAGAATTTTTACAAGTACCCATTATCCTCCCAAATATACATACACAATTTTGAGGCCAAAATCAAAGATTTGTTATGTTTTCTAGCCCATTTAGCTTGCCAAATTAGGCCTAATTAGCCCTTTTAGCCCTAGAAGAGAAATTTTGTAGTTGGGAGATCATACAGGTGTGAAACCTCAAAAAAGTGTTTTAGTCAATTTTCTCATTCCCCCACCATGTTTCATGTGAAGTTTTTTAGCCTGGAACCACCTGGGAAGTACCAAAACCATGGGCATTTTCTGACTGGCCCAAAAGAATGGAACATTTTTGGAATATATGGATGATTTTATTTAAATTTTTGAGCTTTTAAAGGTAAATAAATTATAAATATTCCTTTTACATAAATTTTTATCTTTGGATGATCCTTGTAACCCTCATTTTATCTTAAAAATCTCAAAAAGTACAATTTTTTCCCAAATCCATACAAGTGAAGGTATAAAAAAAGCTATGTGAAGGACCATCTGAGAGTCCCCTATAACCTATGGTATGTTTCATGAATCAAATATGTGGTTTGGTGTGGTATCCAACTCAAAACTTGCAAACTGGTCCAAAACAGGGGTTTTGGAGGGTTTTTGATAGTTTTCACTCTTAACCATTGTTCATAAAGATGTGATGTCAAACCTACAATA
The DNA here is from genome assembly GCA_037957365.1 of Torreya grandis. NCBI lineage: Eukaryota > Viridiplantae > Streptophyta > Pinopsida > Cupressales > Taxaceae > Torreya > Torreya grandis. The sequence continues at coordinate 1,682,385 of JARHVA010002468.1, read as the reverse complement.
AAATCACACAAATTTGAATTATAATACCTCCTAAAGACTCAAATAACTCTTTTAGGTTCCATTCTAAACCTCCTTGATGGGATGATCATCTAAACATGGCCCCTCAAGTGAATTCCTTCATTTTGTGCACCCTGTCCTGCTTTTGAACCCAAAAATGTCTTATTTGTGACCTTTTATGAAAAACAAAATTTTAAAAACATATTATATATCCTAATTAAAATATTTAAATGATTTTTTATGTTCATTATACCTTGTAAGTGGAAATGATCACCTGTTGGGCAAAAGGCCTAGTCTAGGCTAGTGGGGTTTGAGTGCAAATTAACACCCACCAACACTTTTGAGTATTTTTTCACTATTAATTAATTATATTTAAAACTAAATACATCTTAAAGCAACATATCCATGTGTCCCAAATTTTTTTCAAGACAAATAATACTCCTTTTCGTCATTTTTTCACCATTATTTGCCACTATACATGCCTAAAAGTGGCCTACCTATGAGACAAAATAAAGGATATATTCCCTAATTTATAATGAAAAAAATATATATTGGTTTTAATTGGGTAATAATTACACTCTATACAAAATTTCAGGTCAAAATTTTCTTATTGGACCTCCAAACCTCAAAAATGACAAGGCAGAATTTTGACTATTGCCTATGCAAATTACAAACATGAACTTGTAAACCTTTAAAACCTTTCCTTGATATTTTTCCAAGATATGAATAACATGGATTATAATTTTAATCACCATTATGGAATTTAATTAAACCATATTAGTCATCTAAAACTATGTCAAATCTCCTCAAGGTATGGTTTTTCTCAAGACATGGTTGATAGCTAATGATCATATTCTATGTTTGTCACTCAAAACCCTGGCATACCTAAAGGTAATACTTTGTTTTAATTCTTATAAAATATTTTATTCTCATATAAATCATTAATTCCACTTATAAATTATATATATATATATATATATATATATATATATATATATATATATATATATATATATATATATATATATATATATATATATATATATATATATATATATATATATATATTCATCATAACAATGCTAAGCCATTCTTAAAAACAATCAACCTCATGGCATAGTCACTAATCCAACTATATGTGTACATTTTGAGAGTTAAAAGGACATAATTAGGATTATATTCATGATACATTTAATGTATGTATATCTTAATTTTTTTTAGGATTTAATTATTCTTTAAAATTACCATTCATCACTTATATCCCATATTGCTTCTCTTGTTAGACCATTAGCCCCTTTTCACTCTTTATGACTATGGTGGTTGTGATTGTTATGTTTGCCTTATGGTTGTAGGTTCCCACTGTAAGTTATTAATCCTCATAAAGGTCCCTCAAGATGTTTATCACACATACATCATTTATTTAATAATTACCAACTAGGACCAAATTTTTATCCTTAATTCCCCTACTGCCAAACAATTTTAGAACCCTATTAAGATTGCATATGAGTGTCTATAGGTAACCCCTGTATGGACAAAGAAGAAACATGGTATAGACCTTAGAGTATCATGGTGATTTTATGTTAATAAAAATTTATTAAACTTAAATTATTTATTTATATTGAACATATTATCCTCTATAAATATTTTTAACTTAATAAGAATTGATCCAAGAGATAAGGAAATCAACCTATTTCCAACCAAACTGTAGGTGTATGTTTTGAACCAAAAAGGGGCCTATAGGTTTTATATGGGTAATAATTTAAAGAGGTTTTAATATAATTAATCTTGAAATAATATTTGGATTATTTAAATCTTTAATAACACTCATGACATGTTTGGAGTTAGACCAATCCACTAACTATTGCATTCAACCTATATTACTATCCTACCAACCTGTAGGTGTCACTTTAACCTAAGCTTTAGACCTAGAAACTATGTATCTCATTATGATCCTCCATTGGTCTTTCTAATTTTCATAATTGTTTTGATGACACATGGTGATTACAAATTAACTCCCTATAACCTTTATCATGTGTTTTTCCCTATTTTCTTAACTGTATGTCTGATCTATGAGATACGTTTAACTCTACTTGACTTTTCTTGAAAGTATACAGACATGACAAAAGGTCTCTTTGAACTTGAAGAGATTGAATAAGGTATAAGGTCTCTTTATGATTACTCCTCATGATGACTTAAAATCAAAACCCTTCATGGATATCTTCATGACCTAAACCCCTTTTAGATGATACCCTCACTCTCCATGCAAACTTAAAGAAAGTCTTTTGTGTTGACAAGGTTTTAGGTGGAGCTTTGACAATTGATTTTGATTTTATTTGATCTATTTGATATCCCATCATGATGTGTTTTCTTCATATCATCCATCAACTAAAAAATCTCCTTGAATTGGATATAGAAAATTCTTCATAGAATGTTTTCCCTCAACTACACACTTGATTGAAGGATGGACTATATGGTACAATTGTATGTATACATTTCATCGAGTCTGACTATAGCATGTTATGTGGATTATCACAACATCTTGAAACCATTTCATCATTTTACTTTCTTGAATTATCCCTTGATATTATCTTGAACATTGTTCTCATGAGACATCCTTAAGAGAGAATCATGCTATCATCTTACATGAACTAGCCTAAGTCTGCTCTTGACTATAAGGTTTTAAATATCAATTTAGGCTAATTATAGGTGCATTTAAGCTTGTACTTAATGATTTATAGGCCTATATCCTCTTTTAGGTGCCTAAGGTGGTCTCTATCTCTTGTCCTCCTATGAAATTTATCTTCTTGATCACAATAGGCCTTGAAGAAGGCCTCTCCCATATTTAAAACTTCATTTACCATTATGATCACACTATGACTATGTAATTTATTGTAGGATGACTTCATTCAAGTTTGTAGGCAATGATTTAATGACACTTATTTGTATTTTCAATTATTATTAACGGTTATGTGATGAGATGGGTCCTAATTAACCTTACCTTGATCACACTTCCTCACTCCACCTTAACCATGAAGAGAACCTTCAAGGACCATTATGATCATACTGTCTAATGACTGTATTATATGGACTTGACTGAGTTTAGCCTAAAGGGAGGCTCAAAATCATGCTTTGAATGATATACCCATGAATAAGGCAACTTGAGATAAGTATTCAATTTATTTCATGTGATCACCCTAACTTCAAAGTTCTCAATGCAACAATCTTCATGGAATATCCCTAAATATATTTGTATTATTTGTAAGTCATTAGGTCTATGGCTATAGAGATGCCTTCTTGGTATATATAACCTTAATATTGTATGATCATGACAACCTTAATTATGATTATCTCCTTGAGTGGATGATGATGGGATTAAGCTGAGTGGGAGGGGTGGATACATGAATAAAGGATGAAATCATGAATGGAAGGTGGAAAATGGCTTGAAAACAATGGGAAATGGTTGTATATGGTGGATTTGATATCATTTTACTAAATTATAACGACCTTTAACATGGTCTATGTAATCAAATTCATCAAACTATGAAATTTAATACAAATTAATTTTACCTTTATTTATCCTTGAGACTATGACACCAATTAGTCCTTCCAAAACTTGAACGTGCTTGTCCTTGAATGTAAGGACCATGGTAGAAATCTACATGGTGTGAGGAGTTTGAGGTTTTGTTAGGTTCATGATGCATCTTCTAGATTTGTTATATATTAAAACAACTTTATAAAATATCCCATCCATTGTGATTTGATTTGAACATGGACAACAAGATCAATGAATGCATTATTACCTCATTGAAAAGACACACTCAATTTGAAACCTCTCAAAGAGACACACTCAGAATGGAACTTGTGAAATTTTAATTGAATAAAATAGGTATTTTATGACTTATAACATACATTTGTAACCTATTAAGATGAAAAAACTAATTAAAAACCAATATTTCACCTCAAAACTGACCCAAGAGACCACTCAGAAGAATAGAGAAGGAAACATTATTTTATACTATAATTTCCCTCCTTGGAAGAGTTATAAAATTATACAAAGATTAAAAGTATAATATTTACCCATAAAATCATTCCAAAAAACCATTTATCTTAATTATTTACTAATATTTATATATAGGTCAAACAATAGACCCCTCTCAGATGCATAGGCTATAGTGACCTACTATCACTCTTAGTGATTGTTCATAAATATTAGGGAAAAAAATAAAATAAAAAATAAAATCATTTAAATATTATTGATACCCCTAATAATTTACAAATTTTTAGCTCCTAAATCTCTCTCGTCTTCTTCTATCAGCACTTAAAAACTGACAGTTTAGGCATGCAAGAAAGGTCAAAATTGGAGAGAAATATATATTTTTTTATTTTATCACTTATAAACTTTTAAAAACCACTGATATGGAATTTTAAGAACCCAATGAATCCTCCATTATTATTTTCTCAAAAAAAACCTCTAAAGACCAAAGTTAATGTCTCAAAAAGGCCTATTTTTGCACTAAAAATGATATTTTCACCAAGGAAATATGAATTAATTGTTTTAAAATGTTTTATAGAGTCTATCACATGTCTAATGAGGTGAATAAATATGTAATAGATATTAATATTTATTATAACCTATCAAAACCTTCTCTGAATGACATAAAATGGTCAGATTTTACATAGAAATGAGTCACAAAACTAGTCCAAAAATTGATCACCCTGATTATTCATTTATTGGGGATGTAATGAGATTTAAACATGATATAAACCTCATAAATACACTCTATACTCTTCTTATTACTTAAAATGGCTCAAAAAAGCCAAAAATGACTAGACAAGTACATGGTAAATGAAGGGAAAGACCTTAAATCACCTAAACAACCTTAGGACCTATTAACCATAACTTATTAAATTAATTTTTAGGACCAAATACTAACTCGCAAGTAAAATTGACATGGTATGAAAATGTTTGAATGGTGGGGGTGACAATTTGACATGTGAGGTCAAAATTATCAATATTTTGGTGACTCAACTACGAAGCATGCTTGCTATACTTGAGAACCAGACCATATATATGAAATTTGGACTCAAAAAACAATCACAAATCTGATCCATGATGGCAAGTATAACTTTTTATTTGATGTAAGATAACTCCTTCCTCCAAAATAAGAATGGAAACACATAAAACATGAAAACTAACCAAACAAAGCAAATGTGCAAACAAAGCACTTATTTAGGACAAAACATAAATAAACTAATGTTATTAAATATAACTTGGAGGAAAACAAATAAAATAACTATGTACAAGGAACTTAGGTCTTCAGTAGTAATGTTTCAGATGTATCCCATTGACTGGTATTAGAAGTTCCTCACCATCTATCTTTGCAAGTTAGAAGGCATTGTGGGATTTGCAGCTAGAGATTGTGTATGAGCCACTCCAAATGGAATCAAACTTTGTGTGTCTTCCTAGTTTAACTCTATCCTCATCCCACTTAAGGACCAAATCTCCTTCTTTAAAACTTCATGAAGAAGCTCCTTTGTCAAAATCTCTCTTCACTTGTTCTTGATGAATTTCCATGGCTAACATGGACCAATTTCTTACCTCTTCTAACTCCATAATCTCATCATACCTAATCTCCATAGGCTCATTCTCAAACAACTCAAGTTGATGCATTAGTTTTAAAGTAGGAAGCTTAAGAGAAATGGTTAACCTTGCTTCCTTATTGTTGACACTTGGATTAGCACCCTTGAGGAGAATCCTAATTCTCCTCATCCAAGTGTCACAATGGAGACATTTCTCTTGATATCGGTGACAATATTGAGAAATTAATCTCTAGATGAGAGGCTAGCTCCCCTTGATGCACCTTTAAAGCTCTCTCTCTAACTTAGTAACTTAGAGATGGAAAGGGATTAAGAAAAAAATAACTAAGAAAAAAAAAGGGTGATGAACCAATGTATAATTTCCTCTCACTTGACTAAAAATACTACCTAAGATAACAAAACATCTATCACACAAAACTCACAACCTAGGTTTCATTGCTACATCAATATTTCATATGCTAAATTCAAGAAGATATGTGATTCTTAGGAAGGAATGAATGATTCCAAAGAGGGTTATAGTCATTAACCACTTATAAGATACCTCTAAACTTAGAAAATAATACAAAAAAATACCTACAATAATTTCCTTCCTAAAAACTGGTAGACAATCAAGAGTATAAGATAGAAAAGATAGTCTTTTACTAGACAATACCAATAAGATTTGAGTCATTACTCAATAGTACATCATGTGAGTGGAAATAAAACTTGTATATTTCTTCAAGAGTATTTCAAGTAAAAATTTGGCTAGATTTTCTCCATAAACCAATTGAGGCTACCAAAAGAGCTAAGAGAATGCATATTTATAGATTTTGAGAGGAAGAACAAGCAAAGAAAGTCCAAGTGTCACTTAGACATGTGTCACCTTACAAGAATCAGTTACATTTTCATGTATAAGAGAGGTGGTGTGAGCTATGACATGTCATAGAGGTCAACTTGTCAAAACTAAGTCTTAATAATGGTGAAAAGTGGTAGAAAACCTATAATTTTGGCATAGGAAATTGCCTTCCTAATTTACTTTGCAAAACTACCTTATCTCTGCATATGGTCAGGTCTAATGGTTGGTATGAGTAGGATGGGTTACAAACAAGTACCCACATTAATTGGATTGAATCTTTACCATCCTTATTCTTGTGGACATGAAAAATCATCCCTAATAGTTTGAAAATGGCTCTTTTTCATGCACCTTCTACCCTTAGCATTCAAAAACTCCCAATTTTATAAAATGATGCATACACAAGAGGGAATGACACTTATCAAAGGTTATCCTATCATAATTTCCAATAAAAAACCATTAAAAGGCTTCCCTAGTTATTTTTCACCACTTTTCGTAAGTGTTCACTAGTTAGTTCACTGGACTAACTAAAAGTGAGACCCTAGTTTGAACAATTAGAAACTTTTTCATGGGACCAAATTACTATATGGAGTTAGAATGGGTCTTGAACCTCCCCTCAAACTTTTTTAAATCTCATAGACCATCAAATATCCTAAAAAACAAAAAAGGGTGAGAAAAACACTATTCTACCCACTATCCATATAGTTCCATACACCTCCTTACATGTGTGAGACCTTAAGTGAGTCCTCTATAGATTTCAAGTCATTTCATGGAACTTTCATTTCCTCTAGATGCTTCAATTGCAAGCTTTTCCCAATCAGCTCATTGTATAGGTTTTACAAGGGTTTTAAGTGGTTTGAACTCTTAACCTTTATTCATAAAGGTCAAACATTAAAATCACTTCTAAATGCCACTAAGGGCTCTTAAAGGACCTTCCGTAACTTGTCTAAATGGATTAGGGTCCCATGCAAACATTCACGAAAGATATGAGTGATGGAAGTTGACCTTTGAATTACTTTCATGCTTCATCTGAGGGTTTCAATATATCAAGGGTTAGAGATGGCTTCATATGGAGTATCCTTGCCAACCAAAAGCTTATTCACCTTTTTATATGACGTATAAAAATTTTCCAATCCTTGAGATAACTCACCAAGAGCATAAAATGGAGATGACCCCTATTTTAGGACAAGACCTATGCCTTCCCAATAGGCCTATTTTCACTTTATGAACCAAAATATTATAATTTGCACTTTTAATGCATTCATATAGAATTAAAACATTATATCTATCCTCGTAAGCATCATACAAACACTGGAGTGCTTAGAGAAGGCTATAACTTAGAGTGACATCTCATTTGGTGTTGGGTTTGCATGTTTTCCTATTAGGTCTGCCTGCAAACCTTCTTGTCTAGACCATCTCATTGGAATTAAAACCTTATATTCTAGTTTCTTGTTCTCTCCCATGTGTTCCCCAACTATTCCAACCTTTCTAGCTGATTACATTATCATTTGTTTGACTATCTAACACTTTTCCCAAAAACTGTCATTCTTGTGTATGAAGAGACTGCCTATACTGTAAGATAAAATAGAGAGTATTAGGCCTATTTGTTTTTGAAAAGTTAATATATTTTGAGCTCTAAAAGTTCCTAATGACTAACTTTACCAAGGGTTTTTTATATTCTATGGTTAAGGTGTCTAGCCATCTCAATCTTCTAAAAAAAGGGGCAAAAACCCTATTTTTTACATGTTTTTGCTCAAATCTCCCTATAGCTAATAGATCCACACAAATTTAATGCTCATATGTTTCTTAAATATGGTTATAATCCTCAATTAAAGCTTATGTAGCTTTGGTAACTATCTTATACCCCTCTTTTTAGTGAAAACACTTGTTTCCCCTTTGAGCCAAGGGTCTCCTAACCTGACTGAATGGACTGAGACATACCTTGTATGGGTGAAAAGGTCATTAGGAATGTTGTGAGTGTTATAGGAAAGAGAAAAAATTAATTTTATTCTAATGAAACCTCTATCATTTTTTTAACCTTTCTTCTCCTTCTTTGCTCCATACTTAACATTTTAATCCTTCACCTTTCACTCCTATCACTACTTGTAGGACTGAGACAACCTTAATGAGCACATTAATATTGGTTAAGGATCATGGTAATTAATTTTAGTAGGGTAATTTAATACATTTAATATAATTAAACATTAAATATTCCTATCTAAATTCCTCAAACTCCTTATATGCTCCCATGACTATGTTCACACTTTCCTATAGGATTGTAGGTGGAAACTTTGCCCTACCTATAGGTTTTCAAGGTAGGTATTTAACCTAAAAAGTGTATAAAAACATTTAATTATCTCCCTATAATAATATTAAATCATTACAACTACTTTTATACTTTATTTGATCACAAGAGAACACCTTATTCTTGACTGAGACCAATTTCCCAATACTTCTTGTTGCAGGTGCATAATCCAGGCCTATAGGTCATTCAAGAGTCATTTGGAACATGTAATGAGTTCATATGGATTTTTGAGATTGAATTTAAATTTTTATTATTCACATTAGGACCTATTTATAACATAAGAACCCTTAACACCTTCTCTTTATACCACTCATTGAAACAATGCCTTTACTATATATTTTGTCTTGTGTACGAATAGGGGATAGGCCCCCAAAAGCTCATTTAATGAAATAGGATTCTTATTAATGACATAAGTTTTCAAGACTCATTCTTGAATAATTTTTATTTTTTTCCCCTTAAAATATTAGGTCTATGACTTTCCAAATGCATTGTATGGTGAACACTCCTTAAGAATCCTATAGATATCATTGTTAACTTTCATTGGGTTTCTTGACAACTTGGAGGAGTTCAAAGTTCACCTTCCACTTACCCTTTGGATCCTAAAATTGGATTAGTTTATATAGGTGAATATTAATATAAGGAAAAAATAACAAAATTTATCAAAACTTCTTCCACCATGGAAAATATTAATCTAGAAAAACTTTAGAACCTCTATTTTACACATTTGGGGACTGAGAGCCCAAAATGGATATGACCTTTCTTAAAGTGATAACTTGATTGTATATCATCCTAGATCTTCATGAAATTCAAATAATTAATCTTTGGGAATTTTAATCACAAAATTTATCCCACCATTTACTTCAAACTATTTCACTTCAATTCAACTTCTTGAACCAAAGCACAAACTTGACTGAAAGTGATAAAGTAGTAAAACAAGGTAAAGATGGGAAATTTGTCTTTGGAAGGGTGCTATTTGGACTTACCAAAATATTATTACATGAAATAGACATTAATAAATTAACTTGAATCACATTATCCTCACCATGACTCTCCTTAGACATTGGAAAAACACAGGGCTTACACCCAATTCTGTAAACTTTAAGAAACAAGCACCATTTGAGATCTCCTTAAAAAATAATGAGAAGTGAAGTTTTATATGTTTAAAATATCAATAATAGATATTTATTACAGCCTAAAAACATCCCATTAAGATAACATAGCTCCATGAACCTCTAAAAACTAGAATTCGATGCATAAATATACCCCTCTTGGATGCAATTATATAAAAGGTTACCTAGATTATTAATGATTTTTCATAAATTAGGTGGCACTAAGACACAATTTGTTGATACAAAAATTAAGTGAAATAAAATTACAACCCATATATATAAGGACTCCTCCCAATTCTACGTATACCTTTCATACCAAATGCTTGAAGTTGACCTTCCTTTGCATGCTAAGAGGAAAAGGAAGAAAAATGAGTTTTAGATGCATATTTTTGCATTATACTTGAAGTTAAAATGTGTAAATTCATTTGGGGATGTGAATAAACATCACACACATGTTTTACCTAAATATCAGATCATGAGGAATGTAAAAATGCCCAAGAAGGACCTAAAACAAGGAGAAACTCCCCTTTTCTAACTATAACTAAATACTAAACTATCAAAAACCTGAATCTGACATCCTCTAACCTCTCCCACATTTACCATTTCTTGGTGACAAGTTTATCACTTTAGCCATCTGTACAAGTCCTCTTTCTTAGCTCAAAAGTGGGCCCACAAGGCATTTTTTGCATATTGAATATGGTAAATATAATTAAATGACTTATAAAGGTCCTATATCACATTTAAAACAATATTGGGATTAGAACAACATATTTATGCCTTTGACTAGGTTGACCCTATTTGACTAGGGTTGACTTTCATTGACTTGACTAGTACAAAGGGCTAGACTTTAGACCATAACTAAGCTAGGGATAAGTAAACATCTAGATCAAAAGACACAGTTAAGGACATTAATAAACTTATAAAAAGTTTTAAAAATGTAGGGGGCTGACTCAAATTTTACCAAAGGTTAAATTTGGTCAACACTTTTGGTAACTCTTATTGTAAATGTGCTTGTCTATGTTTGAGACTAGTAGCCTTATCCAAACAAGGGCCAATAGAGTCAATGGATTCTTGAAGATTACTAACAAGGACATGCTAAAACAAAACATAAATCAAATACACCACACAACAACAACAACAATACCAAGAAAAAACAACACAAAATAAGATAAGGACCAACTCACACTTGGGCATAAGCCCTTAGGGAACACAAGGAAAACAAGAAACTATGTATAAGGGAAGAGGAGAACATTAATAACAATTCTTGATGTGTATCCCATTGACTGGGATATTAAGCTCCTCTTCATCCAATTTTGAAAGTTGGAAAGCATTATGTGACTTGTATTGAGTGATCACATATGGGCCACTCCATAAAGCATCAAACTTTGTATGTCTTCTAGGTTTGGCCCTATCTTCATCCCATTTTAGGATAGTCTCCTTACTTGAAACTTCTTGGCATGAATTTCTTATCAAAATAATTTGTGTTCTCTTGGTGATTGGTCATAGTTTGCATAGCTTGATTTATTTTCTCCTCAATCTCCATTAACTCACACAACCTAACTCCAATGCTCTCATTATCCATCAATTACAACTAATAGGTGAGGTCTAAAGCTAGTAACTTAAGTGAGATAGGAATCTTAACCTCCCTTCCATATACAAATGTGTATGGTGAGTTCCCAATTGCTCTCTTTGGGGTGATCCTATCAGCCCAAAGGGTTGTCTTTAACTTAGAAAGTTGAGTCCTTTGATTCTCCTCCATTTTCTCCTTTATGATCCTAATTAGATTCTTATTTTTGGACTCAACTAGTCAATTTCCATAGGGATGATAGTTGTATGAGGTGCTAAGATAGATGTTATGCTTCAATTCCATTCACTTGTCCTTACTCCTAGAAAGGCTAATACATTGTCTTGAATTATTGTTGAAGTAGCTCCAAACCTAGTTATCATACTCTCATAGAAATCTAGGACTAATTTTTCATTTGCATCTTTAAGAGTTATAGCCTCCACCCATCTTGTAAATTAATTATTAGTAGTCAACACCCACTTGTGACCAACACTAGAAGGTGGATTGATTAGGCCTATGATATCCAAACCCCACTGCATAAAGATTTATTTAACTTGGATTGGATGAAGAGGTAGGGCAGCTAGCTTTTGTTTTCCATCAAATAGAGAACACTTCTGACATTTTCTTACCCAAGCATGGGTGTCTTTGAACAAACTAGGCCAAAATTAACCAGCCCTCATAATCTTATAAGCTATAGTTCTTGGAGAAAAATGACCACCAATTGGTCCATCATGGAATTCAAACAATATTTTGTCAATCTGATAAGTGAACATCTAGATCAAAATACACCCTTAAAGACATGAATAAACTTCTAAAAAGTTTTAAAAATTTAGGGGTTTGACTCAAATTTTACCAAAGGTCAAATTTGGTAAACACTTACCATATACCAACTTGTATGGAAAGTTGGCTACTGATCTTTTCTAGGTGATCTTATCAGCCCATAGATTTGACTTCAACTTCAGATGCCATGACCTCTGATTGTCTTCAATAGTCCTTATGATCTTCAATAGGTTCTTATTCATGGACTCAGAAAGGCCATTGCCTTGTGGATAATAGTTTGAGGAAGTGTCAAGATAAATTCCATGTTGGACAGCCCATTGGCTGATCCTCATAACAATAAAAGCCATTGCATTATTATAAATAATAGTTGAAGGAATTCCAAATCTAGTAAGCAAACCTTCATATAAATATATAACATTGGTTTCATTTTCTTCTTTCAATGCCACTACTTATGTCCAACATGTGAAGAAATTTGTATAAGTTAGAATCCATTTATGTCTTGAACTTGAAGGAGGATTTATGAGACCAATAAAGTCCAATCACCATTGGATAAAGGGTTGATCCATTATAATTGGTTGGAGAGGTAACACTGCAAGTTTCACTTTTCTTATCGACATAGCACATTATTTACACTTCCTAACCCATGCATGACAATCACCAAATATAACATGCCAATAGTACCAACCTCTCATGATATTAAGGGTTGTAGTTCTTGTGGAAAAATGTCTTCCACCATGTCCATCATGGAATTCTTCAAGAAATCTCTGAGTTTGGCATGGCTCTATACATCTTAGCAACAAATCATTGATATCCTTCTTGAAGAAAACACCATCAACAAGAAAAAATGGAATTTATTATAATATAAAATATATTATTTTTGAAGCACTTAGATGAGAGGGATATATACCATCTTGGAGATAGCTTACCAAGTCATGAAACTAGCTGGAAGGTGAGGTATGACCAACTACAACCTCTTCATCATTTGACACCAAAACCACCTCATTAAATTCTTTAATGTCTTGGGATAGATACTCAAAATGTCCTTTGCCTCTAATTATCTTTGTGACCTTAATTTACACATCATACTCCATTATTTTGGTTATCCAATCAACTCTCTTCTCATTTATATCTTTGTTTAAAAATAACTCTTTGATGCTTGGATGGGAAGCCATTAGGTGTATCTTATTGTTAGACAACAAGTATATAAATTTTTTAAGAGACATTATAACTTAAATTACATGATTTTAAATAATATAATACCTTATTTCATACTCTTCCAAGCCTTGAATAAATAAGGTTATTGGCTACTCCAAAGCCTCATGATTTTGTTGCATAGGAATGCCTGAAATGGTGTCCATGTTAGCATATGTGTATGAAATGAAATATTTTGTGAAATTTAGATTTATAAGTGTAGGATAACTATATATACCCTTATTAATCTCCTCAAAACTCTTTAATCCTTTCTTGGACCAATTGAAACTCTAATTCTTCTTTAGCATGGTTGTAAGTGGCTTAGCTAAAATGGCAAAATTTGAAATATATCTCCTTATGAAATTGATTTTCCCTAAGAAGATTTGCAAAGGCTTTTTGTGCTTAGGAAAGAAGAGTGTAATAATGGAGAATATCCTTTTATAATATATTCTTAAACCATACTTTGTAACCACATTTCCAAATATTTTAACTTCATGAACTAAGAAGACACAATTTTTAGGATTTAGAGATACCCTAAATTGCCTACACCATTTGAACACTTTCTTGAGATGAACCATGTGCTCACTTTCACTCTTTTAAAACACTATTATATCATACAAATAAACAAGTAAAAACATATTAATAAGGCCTTGTAATTCTATATCCATGGCTCTCTAAAAGGTTTCTCCAACATTAGATAAACTAAAGGGAATCCTTTTATAGGCAAACGTCCCCTACTTGGTTTTGAAGGATGTCTTAAATTGGTCCTCTTCCTTGACCAAAATATGATTATAGCCACTATATCCATCTGATAATGAAAACCTCTCTAAACTCGAAACTAATTATAAATTTTTTTCCATTGATGGCAATGGATAGTGATCTTTAATTGAAGCCTTATTCAAATCATGGAAGTCAACACATAGTCTAATCTCTCCATTCTTATTATATACTAGAATAATATTTTCCACCCAAGTTTAGTTCTTGATTATAAATATAATATCTAACTCTATGAGCTTGTGAAGCTCATCTCTCATCAAATGCTCAAGCTTAGGATTAATGGGCCTTTGTCTTTGTATCATTGGTTTAAGTTCATCTTCTAACTCAATGGTGTGTTGAGCTAGACTTGGGTCAAATCCCTTGACATCACTATATTTCCATGCAAATATATCCAAAAAAAACTTGTGCATAACTCAATGGAAGCTTCTTTTTGTGAAGGATTACATACCTTACCCAACTTCAAATTCTTACTATATACAATCGATATATTTGCATAGTGCTCTTATTTTATTGACAAGGATGAATTATCCTTCTTTAAATAATCATCACCAACAAAAATTTTCTCAAGTGTGACCAATCCCTTGGACAACTTATTTTATTTTATTTTCACAATTTGATCACCATACTGCTACAAGTACTTTGATTGTTTTCTTGAGGAAAACATAGCCTCTTCTTGCAAGAATCTCAAAATTTGATTGTCATCTTCGAACACTTGCCAATTTTCATGATTAACTGGAATAGAAGACATTACAACCACCTTTATATTTGACTTAATTTTTTCACTTATCATATCAGTTGAGATACTAAAATGCACCCAAATGACAACCAACCTATATGCATATTTATTCTCACCTCTAGGTGTTGCTTGAATGCTAAATTATTGAAAATATTCAAGTAAATACCATATTATATGCTTATAATATCTAAGTAATAAATTTTTTCATACATTTAAACCTCTTACTTGGTGAACTATGAGTTCATTATCACCAAAAACTTGCAAGGTGTTGACTTTCATCTTCTTAGCCCACTACAAACCATGAACTAGTACCTCATACTTTACAACATTATTTGAACAACCAAATTAAAAATTAATATAATATAAATAAATTTTATTATTTGTATAAACCAACATCATTATATCATAGTACCATGTTTATTCCTTGATCTGTTAAAGTACAATTTCACAAACCTTCACTAGACTCATCATCCATAACCATGGCTAGAATTGGTGCATCATTGTCATGAAGGCAATACACACCAAGTAATTCATCTTAAATTAGATTATAACTATCATTTTAATCCAAGGTAGAGTCCCACTCATAAATAAATAAATATATAACTCCATCCAAAGGTGATTCATTTTCTACTCCACTAATTTCTAGCACCTCATCTAAGATGATACAGTTAGTGTTCACAACACTTGGCATATATGGATCCAAATATAAAAGTTCAATAGGTTTATAATGTATTGTTACCCTGGTAACATAACAAGCTATATAAATAAAATAATTCTAATGAGTTGATAAATATCCCCCAATATTTGAGGCTAAGTCCCTTAAAAAATACATAACAAAGTAAGGAGGCAAGTCTACCACAATAACATCTTATTGAATAGTAACATTGGGACAAGCATGGAGTGTAAATTTCATATATTTGATTATTTATACAATATTTATTGGTTACCCATACAATTTCAATACCCCCTTGTTATTTGGCTTATAAAAAAGGTCAAACTTGTCTGCAATCTATTTAGGCATAACAGTGCTACTAGCTCCACTATCCACCATGCAGTTATGAACCAAAGTGTCATCCATTATAAAATAAAGGTAGAAAGGAGGAGTTTAATTTTATTTCACCTCAGTTTTTTACACCTTTAAAATATTATGTACCTTATATATTTGTTTCTTAGTTGGCTTATCTAAATTAGTTAAGACAACACCTTCTTTCTCAACTGGTTTTGGAGACAACTAAATAACTAAAAGATCTTGAATGAGCATATATTTTTGTCTTATAACGGAGAGATAATCCCACATGATAATTATGATATTATAATTATTCATCTGATCTAATATAATAAAATTATACCCACTAACCTTTGGTTGCACTTTATAAATCAGTGGCTACTCATGAACTAGAGGTACTTTATGAAATTTACCAACCTCTATATTCTGATTTTTCTATGTTGTAGGGGAAGCAAGTTGATATTTTTTACTATTATAAATAATGTTAGGATTACTTTAAGAATTTTTCAAATCTTGAGCCTCATCAATGGCTCTTCTTTTAGCTCTAGTTATAGCTACAACTTGACCACTTGTATTGTTAGTTTTAACACCCTAAGTAAAAACAACATGATCATCCATTTGCCAATTCACATTAAGGGCATCAAGATGCCCTTGAAATTGTTGAGTCTCTCCTTGTGATGCCAAACTTGTGTTTTGGTACTAAAATCATTGAAAATAAAAATCTTCTTGTGTCATTTATGGCATAGTGATGTTTTGTGATACCAAGGCTTGGTTTTGAGCATCATTAAGATTTGAGGGCTACCAACCTGAATTTTACATCAAGTTATTCTAAGGTGGGATGGGAATAATGGATTTTGAATTGGAAGGAGTATTAGGATCAAGGACTGTATATGGATTTTCTAGAGTTATAGCTCTTTGTGCTTGGTAAGGTGGTCTATTCTTTCTAAAACCTTGATAAGGAGGCCTTTGATATTTGAAGGGATGATAGGTATTCTAATTTTGTTATTAATAAGGTCTATTATCTTGAAATGATTGCCTCTTGAGTTTTAATATTTCATTCCCAATGTATTGTAACTAGTCTTTCAACTCTCTTATTTTACTAGCTTGACTATTAGTGGTTGTAATTTGAGCTTGAGGTGATGGAATAGGAGATAAGAATGGAATTTGAGGAATTTGAGGGGCTGATATAGACTTCAATTATGGGAATATAGGAATTAGAGGCATTAAATAGAGATTACCAATTTGTATCAAACTATTATATGCCCTTACTACAGCCTCATAAGCATTTGGCGAGGTAGTAGCACCCATTGACTATATTATCACACTAATATTAGAATTAAGGACCTTCAAATAGTATAGGAATTCATATTCAAGGGATGGCCTAATCAACATAGGTATCTTGGTCCATATATTTTGGAATTTGAGGTTAAAATCAGACTTGAACTCATGAGGAGCTCTCTTTATAGTAGTTAACTTCTCAACTAAAGATAGGTGATTGGATTTATCCTCAAACTGATTGACTAAGGCTATGCCCAATTAATCCTATGTAGCAATGGATTTTAATGGGATATTTTAATACCAATGTACTGATTTTTCTTTGAAGGAATCAACAAGCAATCTAAGAGCTACATTCTCCTAAACAACATTATGGATTGAACGTAGATTAACTATATCTTGTATGTGCTTAATGTGGTTTATTTGATTTTATCTTAAGAATAATGGGATAATATTTAGAGTAGACACAAGAATGTCATCAAATTAGGCTAAATTTAGTGGGCTACCTCTATTGAATAGAAAAAACACCTAGTTTCTGATAGCCATTTGGATAGTGGGGATTGTAGTGCTTATAACAATAGGATAACTAGGAGAAAAATGTTGATTTTGAGTATATGTATTTATCCTAGTAAAACTTGATATTTTATATGATGTAGAATATAATTAAATGAATTAAAAATGATTACCTTTGCTAATTGACCTTGTGATAACATTTGGCATAAAATAATTTATTGAATGATGCTATGAACTTTGAAAATTAAAGAATATTTAGATTTTGATGAAGATAGATATTATATTCTAATACAAATAATTCTCTTCATATCCAAAATTCACATATGCCAAGGAGTAAGTGTCTCATCAGGTGTGCCAAAAACTATTTTCAATCAGGAGTGTGCCCTTGTGAGAAAGTGTGCAATTCCTCACTCTTTTTGGAACATGGAATCTCTCTAAAGTGTGGGTGAATTCATAAGGGATTAAATATATGTGTGTGTGTGTGTGTGTGTGTGTGTGTGTGTGTGTGTGTGTGTGTGTTTGTGTGTGTGTGTGTGTATAGGGCTAGTTCCCTTGGTGATCTCACTAAAACTTATATTCAAACTACTACTTATTGATTCTGACAAGGAATATGGTATAAAAGATAATGAAAATGGATGAAACTAAATGAAACTTAATGAAACCTAAAATAGAAGGTGATGAACCAATTTTTTTTTTAACTCCTATGATTTTAATGACACATATATTAAATTATAAAATCTTTCACACACATTCACTTCACCCAAGTAAGATTTCTACATCAATATTACACAATAAGGACCTTAGAAACTTGATTCATACAAAGAAGGACTAAACACACATATAATACATAAAATTAATATTTATTTGGAAAATTATAATTACATTTATAAGATAAAATATCTCTCATGAAATGAAAAAAAATAGACACTAAATAAAGAAAACAAGTATTTCACTAAGCTATATCAATGACAAGCACATACACTTAACTAGAAAAGACCTAAAAATGGAGGAATTTTGCTTCTTATTACTCTCAAAAGGTAAATATTTTTTTTTTCCCCTTAGTAATAATAAAAACATAAAATATTCCTCTTAAATTATTTAAAAAAATACATATAGAAAATAAATGCTTAGAGACAAAGCAACCCCAAAGTAGGGGACCTCAAACTTGGTCAAATGGCTTATACAAAAGTGCTACATAGCATTTTTAGCTTCTCAAATCTTGGTATTTAATAAATTGGCGTGGAAGATAATTTTATATTTTTTTTTGGGTCTTATGAAACTCATAATTATGTTTTGTCAAGGTTAGAGCACTTGGAGAGTTCCTATATTCTTGCACCAACCCCTATATTTTAGCTTTCTTGTATCCTTTGATGATTGGGTCTCCTCCATGTATGTAGGTATTCTATTAATTTTTTATTATTTTATTTTAACCCTTATTTAATCTCATTATTTATTCTTGAACACTTGGATAGAGTTTTTTATAAGACTCCTTCAACAAATTGACTCTGTCTTGCACATGGGCTTTGGAAGAGGAAGAGTCCTATAGTCACTTGTTGGAGACCTTTTCCAAATTATTATTTCATTAAAACTCCTTATTGACCTATCATAAATTTAATATGGTGCTCCATATCCTTCTTGAACTTTCCAAGTCTTTGTAATAGGCTATATGCACCTATTTAGCCTTCAAACTCCTTAAAAGACTCATTTTGCACTATGGCATAGAGGGAAAAGGAGTAGTTTTTTCTAACCTTGAATCAAAGCTGCACTTTTAAACCATGTATGTATTTTTTAGGCCACACTATACCTATTTATATATGATTTAAAGCACTATCTACTCCAAAAATCTTTATTTGACACTCAAATCTTGCACTTTTCATGTATTCCTTATAGCCTTATTTTCTTGAAAAGATCCTTATCTCAGAGAAACTAAAAGTTATGATGAAAAAATAATACTTTTTATAGGTACCCACTATACTCCCACATATCCATACAAAATTTTGAGGCCAAAATCCAAGATTTGATATGCTTTCTAGCCTATTTAGCTTGCCAAATTAGGCCTAGTTATCCCTTTTAGCCCTAGAAGAGAAATTTTTATGTTGGGAGATCATACAGGTGTGAAACCTCAAAAAGTATTTAATTAAGTTTTATAATTATCCCACCATACTCCATATGAATTTTTGTGGTTTGAAACCACCTATAAGTACCAAAACCATGAAATGGCCTTTGGAAGGCTTGCCCTTTGAAGGCATTTTCTGAATGGCCCAATAGAATGGAATGGTTTGGGCATATTTGAATAATTTTTTATGAATTTTTTATCTTATAAAGGTAAAAAAATTATCAATATTCCTTTTCCATTAATTGGCATCTTTGGATGATCCTTAGAACCCTCATTTTAGCTCAAAAAGTACTATTTTTAACCAAATCCATATAATTAAATGTACAAAAAAAATATTTTAAGAAACCTATGAGATTCCCCTATAACCTAAGGTATGTTTCATAAATAATTTTTTTTTTTTTTTGGGTATCCAAATCAAAACATGCAAACTAGTTCAAAACAAGGTTTCTAAAGGGTTTTTTTTTATAGTTTTCACTCTTAACCTTTGTTCATAAATATGTAATGTCTAACCTAAGAAAAAAATTAAATTTTTTAAAAGTATAATACCCCATTAAACATACAATAACTCCTTTATGTCCCATGCTAAACCTTGTTACTGGGGTGAGCATCCAAACATGGTGTCTCAAGTGAATTCCTTCATTCTATGCATCCTATCTTGCTTTTGAACCCAAAAATGGCTTCTTTGTGACCTATTATTAAAAAAAACATGTTTAAAACATCTTATATATCCACATTAACATATTTCAACTCTAATTAATGGTCATTAGACCTTAGAGGTGGAAATGACCCCCTGTTGAGCAAAAGACCTAGTCTAGGCTAGTGGGGTTTGAGTGTAAATGGACACCTACAAACACTTATAAGTATTTTATCACCATTAATTAAATGAATTCATTATATTTCGCACTAAATAAATCTTAAAACAACATATCCATGTGTCCAAAAGTGTTTCCAAGATAAATAACACTCCTTTGGTCATTTTTTCACCATTGTTTGCCTTCATGCACACCTAAAAGTGGCATACCTATAAGACAAAATAGAGGATATGTGCCCTATTTTATCATATATATATATATATATATATATATATATATATACTCCTTTTTTCATGATTACCCTCTGTACAAAATTTTAGGTCAAAATTATTCTTCTAGCACCTCCAAACCCAAAAAATGCCAAGGTAGACTTTTGACTATTAACTGTGCAAAATTGCAAACATGAACTTGTAAATTAAACCTTTGAAAAATTTCCTTGATATATTTATAATATATTAATAACATGTATTGTAATTTTATTCACCATTAGTTAATTTCCTTTATCCATATTATTCATTTAAACCTATGTTAAATCTCCTCAAGGTATGGGTTTGCTCAAGACATGGTTGGTAGCTAATGACCATATTCTGTGTTTGTCACTCAAAACCATGGAATACCTAAAGGTAATACTTTTTTTCATGTCTTATACAATATTATCTTCTCCTTTAAATCATCAATTCCATCTCTCAATCTTCTATATCTATTTTTATCATATCAATGCTAAGCCATTCTTGAAAATAGTCAACCTCATGACACAGTCACTAGTCCAACTATAGCTGTACATTTTGAGAGTTAAAATGACATAGGTAGGATTATATAAATAATCCATTTCATGTATGGATATATTTAATTTCTTTTAATATTTATTTATGCTTTAAAATGACCATTCATCACGTATATCCCATAGTGCTTCTCTTATTAGACTATTAGTCATTTTTCACTCTGTATGACTATGGTGGCTATGATTACTATATTTCCCTTATGGTTTTAGGTGCCAAATATAAGTTATTAATCCTCATAAAATTACCTTAATACCTTGATCACACCTCCCTTATTTATTTACTAGTAATCAACTAATACCAAAGTTGTAACCTCATGTCCCTTACTACTAAACAATTTTAGAACCCTATTAATACTGCATATGAGTGACTATAGGCAATCCCTATATGGACAAATAATAATCATGGTATTGAGATTAGGGTATCATGGTGAATTTCCATTTCTAACCCTTTCTCAACCTTTAATTCTTGATTTATATCCAACATATTATCCTCCAAAATCCTTTGGAACTAAGGAAGCATTGGTCCAAGAGATAAGGAAATCAACCTAGTTTCAACCAAACTATAGGTGTACATTTTAAACCAAAAAGGGGCCTATAGGTTTTAAATACATCATAAGTTAAATAGGTTATAACCCAATTCCTATTAAAATTTTGTTTGGATTATTTAAATATTAAGGAACACTCATGACATGTTTGGAGTCAGACCAATCCACTAATTATTGCATCCAACCCATATTATTATCCTGCCAACCTATAGGTGTCACTTTGACCTAAGCTTTAGACCTAGAAACTAAGTATCTCATTATGATGCTCCATTTGTATTTTTTATTTTCATCATTTTTTTATAACACATGGTGATTCTACCTTTACTCCTTGTAACCTTTCTCACGTGCTTTGCCCTTCTTATTTAACTATAAGCCTGACCTATGAGATAAGTTTAACTATAATTAACTATTCTTGAATGTATAAAGAGATGACAAAAGGACTCTTTGAAATTTAAGATCTTGAATAGGGTATAAGGTATATTTATTCTTCCTCCTCATGATGACTTAAACTCAAAAACCTTCATTAATATCTTCATGATTAAAACCCCTTGTATATGCTACCCTCACTCTCCATGCCAACTTAAAGAAAATATTGTGTGTTGACAGGTTGTAGGTGGAGTTTTAATAGCTGATTTTTATTTTTTTTGAAATATTTGAAATCCCATCATGATTTTTGTGCTTCATGTCACCCATCATCTAAAAAATCTTCTTTAATTGGATATATAAACTTCTTCAGAGAACTTTTTCCCTCAACTACACACTTGATTGAAGGATGGATTATATGGTACAAATGTATGTATACATTTCATGGAGTCTTAATATATCATGTTATGTGGATTATGACATCATCTTGAACCTGTTTCATCATGTTAATTTCATAAATTACCCCTTTTATATTCTCTTGAACATTGTTCTTATGAGACCTCCATAAGAGAGCATCATGTTATCATCTTGCATGCACTAGCCTAAGTCTACCCTTTATTGTAAGGTTGTCGATGTCAATTTAGGATAACTATGGGTGAATTTGATACTATAAATAATTATTTATAGTAATATATCCCATTTTAGGTGCATAATGTGGTATTTATCTCTTGTCCTCTTATGATAATGATCTTCTTGATCACAATAGGCCTTGAAGAAGACCTCTCCCATCTTTAAAACTTTATTGACCATTATGATCACGATATAAATATGTAATCTATTATAGGATGACTTCATTAAGGTTTATATTCAATGATTTAATGACATTTTTTTTTTCAAATCTTATTAAGGTTTCATGTGATGAGATGGGTCCTAATTAACCTTACCTTGATCACACTTCCTCACTCCACCTTAACCATGAAGAGAACCTTCAAAGACCATTATGATCATACTATGGAATAACTATATTATACATACTTGAATAAGTTTAGCCTAAATGGTGGCTAAAAATCATTCTTTCAATTTTCAATGCTTGAAGAAGGAAGCTTGAGAGAAGTATTTAATTTATTTCATGTGATCAACCTGACTTCAAAGTTCTCAATGCAACAATCTTCATGAAAGATCCCTGAATATAATTTTATTGGTTGTAACTCATTATTTATATGGTTGTATAGATTCCTTCTTGGTATATATAACCTTCATTTTGTATGATAATGACAGCCTTCATTATTCTTGACTCTTTGAGTGGATGATGATGGGATTGAGCTGAGTGGGAGGGGTGGATACATGAATAGAGGATGAAATCATGAATGGAAGGTGGACAAATGACTTGAAAATAATGGGAAATGGATGTATATGGTGGATTTGAAATCATGTTACTAAATTTTAACCACATTTATCATGGTATATATAACAAAATTCATCCAAATATGAAATTGAAAACAACTTCATTTTACCTTGATTTCTCCTTGAGATTATGACACCAATTAGTCTTTCCAAAACTTGAAGGTGCTCATCCTTGAATGTACAGACTATAGTAGAAATCTACATGGTGTGAGGAATTTGAGGTTTTAGAAAGGTTCATGATGAATCTTCTATATTGGTTATATATTTAAAAAACATGATAAAATATTCCATCCACTATGATTTGATGTGAACATGGAAATCAAGCTCATGAATGCATTAGTACCTCATTGAAAAGACACACTCAATTTGAAACCTCTCAAAGAGACACAATCAAAATGGAACTTATGAACTTTTAATTTAATTAAATAGGTATGTATTGACTTATATAATATGTTTTTAATCTCTTAAGATGAAAAAAATTGATGAACAACCAATATTTTACTTCAAAACTAACCCAAGAGACCACTCAGAAAAATAGAGAAGGAAACATGATTTTATGCTATAAATTCCTTAATAGAAAGAGTTTTAAAATGATACCAAGATAAAAATGAGGATATTTAACCTTGAAAACATTTAAAAAAACCATTTATCTTAATTATTTATTTATATTTTTAAATAGGTTGAAGAATAGACCCCTCTCAGATGCATAGGCTATAGTGACTTGCTCTCACTATTAGCAATTGCTCATAAATATTAGGGAAAAAATATACAAAAAAATTAAATTAATTCCAAGATTAATAAGACCCCTAAAAATTTCCAATTTTTTAGCTCTCTCTCTCTCTCTCTCTCTCTCTCTCTCTCTCTCTCTCTCTCTCTCTCTCTCTCTCTCTCTCTCTCTCTTCTTCTCATAATGAGCACTTGAAAACTACCCTTTTAGGCATGCGAGAAAGGTCAATATTGGAGTGAAGTTGGATTTTGAAAAAATTTCACCTATAAATTCCTAAAAACTACTTATATGACCCTATAATGACCCAATGAATCCTCCATGCTTCTTTTATCACAAAAATCCTCTAAAAACCAAAGTGAATGCCTAAAAAAGGCATGTTTTTGCATTGAAAATGCTATTTTCAGCAAGGAACTATAAATGAAATGTTATAAAATATTTTATAGATTCTATAACATGTCTTATTAGGTGAATAAATATGGAATCAATATTCTTCTTGATTAGACACTATCAAAACCTTTTTTGAATGGCACAAAATGGTTAGATTTTGCATAGAAATGAGTCATAAAATTAGTCCAAAATGTGATCAACCTAATTATTCATTTGGTAGAAATGTAATGATCTTGAAACATGATAAAAAAAAATCATAAATACACTCTAGACTCTTCTTACCACTAAAAATTACTCAAAAAGGCCAAAAATGACTAGAAAAGTACATGACAAATGAAGGGAAAGTCCTTAAATCAGCTAAACAACCTTAGGACCTATTAAAAATGGATTATTTAATTATTTTTAGGAACAAATAATGACTCTCAAGGAAAAATAAATTGGTATTCAAAATTTCAAATAGTAGGGGTGAAAATTTTACATGTGAGGTCAAAATTGTCAACACCACCTATGACACACTTTCAACCATCAATAGGATGAGCTTCGTTGGTGCTAGAAGGAGGGACTTTAGCTAAATATTTGTGAATTTATAGTGTCTTTAATAATTTTAGTGAATTTTATTAAAATATCAATGAATTATTTGCATATTTGTGTTTTTCTCATCTCAATTGTGTAAAGATCATTGATATTCATGGTTTCAAACCAAAATATAGGCTCATTTAGCTAAAGATTTTTATTATTTAAATAATAATGGTAAATAGTTGCAAATTTAGATTAAGTTTTGTAAATATTATACATTTGAAATTAGCAATGATAAATTTGTTCAAAGATTGATTGATTATTTACAAATTTAGGTTTATTTTAGCTTAGATGTGTAAATATCATTCATATTATCAAGTTTAGATATATATTTGATCTTATTAAGTTAAAGATATTTATCCTTGGAAGAGATTTACATAAATTTATGAAAATATTGCTAAATTTGGTAATCGTAAAACATGGAAATACAATCATAAGTAAGAATTGGAATGTTATTTACAATAATTGATCTAAAGATCCTTCATCTTTATAAAGATAAGTTTTCTAATTCATATTTAGAATAGGACTGAAGGTTTCCAATATGGAACTACCAAGAGTCATGACTAGGTCGTAGTCTAAATTAATATTACCTCTCCTTTCATTAGAAGTTCATAGGTAAGAAAGAGCAGATAAAGGTAAGTGAAGGGTTTATAAATCTCAACCTACTTCACATACTCATGGTGATCCTTTTTTAAATCCATATCAAGGTATGGATTGGTTAGGTGGATCTTCCAAGAATATACCTAGTCAGGTACATGACTTACATAGGAACCCTCAAAAATATCTACCATCTTTTAGTCCTAATGGTGTTGTCACTACTAAAGAACATATCAAAAGTTTCAAAGCTAATTTAAGGTTGTTTAATGTATTTCATGAAGATGTTGCATGTATATTATTTCCATTTACTTTAAAGAATGTAACATATGATTAGTTTTTTCAATGTTCATGAGAATTATATCACCAGTTGGAATGATTTTAATTGGATTTTTGTTGATCAATTTGGAAAGATCATTAGTGTTAGGATTATGGAGCTAAAAGCTTCATTGATGCAGACACGGAGGAGGTTGCAGGAGAGTTGCTAAGTGTCAGAGACACCGGCGTCGGTCAGGCCAACCGACGTCGGCAGGATAGGGCAGGAAAGCAACCGACGTCAGTCATTGATCGGCCGGCGTCGGCGACCCCCAGGCGGACAGGGACCGGCGTCGGTCGCCTGTGTGGTTCACACTACATTTATCACGGGTAGTTAGCTAATGAACCAAGTGTTTGCATGATCAGGGCTAATTATAGACTGAGAGCTGCGGATCTAATTATTGTAATTAGATGTCTAATTATTGTTTGGATGAGATCTATATAATAGACTCATGGTTGTATTGGAAAAGTGTGCTAGGGAGTAAGAGAGCATAATTATAAGCTCCTTCTGTGTGTGAGGTAGAGCAATGGTGCGTTCCTCCTAGTGCCTCAGTACCAGGTGTGTTGGTGCTGGATTGGAGAGCCAGCTGGGTTCTTCAAGAGTGTAGGATCTTGGTCACAGTTGCATGGCCTATATAGGAGATCTACATGGTAAGTAAGATCGTTGATCTGCAGGTGTATGTGTGTGCAAGGTCGAGGTTCACAGGTGAGCAGAACCATTGTTTGATTTGCAGGTGTGCAAGGTCATATAGATAGCAACACAACAGGGAGCAGTATCAGGCAGGATCTACTTGGAGTACAGGTGTGTACTCGGATAGAGCAAGAGGAAGGCAAGGGAGTTCCTTCCATAAGTATGGTCTGTTGAATTGCAGGTTGTTGCAGATTCATGGGAGATCTACTTGAAGTACCTTGAGTACTTGTGGAGCACGTGGAGTGCTTGTGGAGTGCGTGGAGCACTTGTGGTGTGCCTGGAGCACGGAAGGTGAACACCAACTCTGTATTTGAGTTGGGTGTTGGGACCTGTGAGAGGGAGAGCTTTGGGGAGAAGAATTACTGTTCACTTGAGGTGTGGGAAACCTCTGTAAGGTGGTGGAGAAGAAGTGGCATCTTCTTTATTGTATTCTTTTCTGTATAAAATGTTAATACAAGTTGTGTATTGTCTCTCATATCATGTGTTATTCTGAATTCTAGTTACTTGGTGAATCTGGTTAATTTCCGCATATTAAGTTGCTTGGTTTAGTAATCAAATTGTGTGCTTCTGGTTTATCCTCCCAACAATTAGTCCTTACATTCTTTATAAAAGATTCAAGTGAAACCATTAGAGTCTTTAATTCTATATTCTAGAAGATGTTT
Source organism: Torreya grandis (assembly GCA_037957365.1). Classification (NCBI taxonomy): domain Eukaryota; kingdom Viridiplantae; phylum Streptophyta; class Pinopsida; order Cupressales; family Taxaceae; genus Torreya; species Torreya grandis. The sequence continues at coordinate 1,654,729 of JARHVA010002468.1, read as the reverse complement.
AGTAGAATCATAGCTCCTTACAGACCCAATGAGGATTTAACTTTAGATCCCATGACTTCTGTGTTTCTTAAAAGGCCTATTGGAGTTATAAACACATTAGCCTTAGAATATGCTGAAGTTATAACAATCAATGAACAAACATAGCCTCAAGGCCAACTTGCATATGTCATTCCCAATGTTAATAATAATTTACATATATTGAATGTCATTCCTAATGCAAATTATAATGTGCTTACTCCAAACCAAACACTGGTGTTAAATTAATTCCCCTTAAGTCATGATCATCTTGGTCAAAACCTAGGATTCTTAAAGAACACTACAAATGGATTTCATCCACAAGATCAAAGAGATTTGATGCCATCAACTAGAAATAATAGTCAAGTTCATAACTTAGAGGCACCAAAGAATGAGAATGAATCTATACTTAAAATGGTTCAAAATATGGGCACTGGCTTCTTTCAGTTACAAAATCAAGCAGGTAATACTAGGGAAAAATCCAACATAAATTATTTATATCAACAGTTCAATATACCTAGAAATCAATTTCACAATGGTAATAAAAATAACATCAATAAGTCATCTGCTAACAAGAATAATCCTAAAATAAATATTTTTGATGTATCTCTAACTAAATATTGTAGGGTTTGATATACTTCAAAGCATGGTGACTTGGATTATATTGAATTTATTAATGATTTTGAATTATTTCAAGATGATTTAAATACATCTAAAGGTGCACCTAATAGAAATAATATTACAGGTACATTTGGTTCTTCTAAGTCATCTAAGTATACTAATACAACTTTGATGGTGGAGACATTTGATTTCCATTTACAAAAGGAGAATGAATCAGAGGATACTCTAGAAGAGGTTCATGCTTTTAAATAGTACCTAAAGAAGACTTATCCTCTAAGAAATAGAGAGCAGAAGAAACCTATGACAACTTTAACTCTACTAAATAACTTTGACACTCCTCTTGATCCTACAACTAAAAACAATCGAAAGCCTCCAAAGGGAAGTACCTCTAAGCACAATGTTGATACGTCTAGTTCTTTCACTGGGAATGGGTATAATATAATTAAGGACATGAAAAATATTAAGGCTAATATCACTTTACATGAGTTGACTCAAATCACTAAGCAAAAAGACTTGTTACTTGAATATTTATTCAAGAATCCTAGTAAATCACCAAATTCTACAAATGTTAATGTGGTTATGTATAAAAACAAGGCACATGTTCCACTTTTATTACTAATAATAAAAAATTTTGGTAAGAATTTGCATAACTATTTGTTAGACTCAGGTTCTTCTTCTGACATCATGCCTAAATGTATTTGTGAAAAAATTGTTTTAACTCCAATAAAGTCTGAAAGAGTAATTACTAAATTAGATAAGTAAAGAATTAAAGTAATTGGAGAATTATTGAATATTCATGTGCAGCTTGCTACTGAGCTAAGGATACATTAATTTATAGATATTCAAGTGGTGGATATTCATGATGCTTATAGAATGCTACTTAGTAGGGATTAGACCAAGTATGTAGATGGTTACATGTCCAATGACTGTTCACTTATGTGGCTTCTATGGAAGGGAGTTCTAAACTAGATTTGAATTAAAAGAGAGATTAAAATGAAACACATAATCACTAAATACAGTGATACAAATGAAAGGGTCAACATGGTTAATTCTAACTTTGGAGTTTACACTCTTGAAAATGCTAAGGTATGTGAATCTAAAGATTTTATGCTATGCTTAGAATGCGGAAATTATATTTTGATGGTGCTAGATGTAAATTTAGATCTATAGTATAAATTGTTTTCATCAATCCCATTGAGAAGGAATTTACTACTTCTTATAGAATTCAATTTTCTTTCACTAAAAACTTGGTAGAGTTTGAAGAATTAATCTTAGGATTATAAGTTGCCATCAAACATAATGTCAAAGAACTACTAGTATATGGTGACTCTGAATAAGTATTTAATCAAGTTAGAAGCAAGTACCAATGCAAATTATCTTATCTTAATAAGTATAAGTTTAGAATGCGGGAATCGATAGAGTAATTTGATGATTTTAACATTGTTTCCATCCCTAGGGAAGAGAACAAGCTTTTTGATTATCTATCCTTAGCTACAGCCAATATTATGCCTAATCAAGACTCTAAACTAAGAGACCTTCATATTCAGTTGGTTCTATGTCCCTCAATTTTTGATAATATCAATCACTTGAAAGTATTTAGTGATGATCAGTAGATCCCAGATTTCATGAACAATTCAGGAGTATTTGAGTCCCACATCATTGATGAGGTCAATGAAAATGATCTTGATGAAGACACCATTGATGACAAGATAATGAAATTAAGTGATAACAAAATTCCCAAAGGCATGATTTCCTTAGAAAGATTATTTTATAAATAAAAACTAGCTAAAACTATCAAAGTTCCCAAGGTGAATACGAAAATTATAATGCAGTTGACATAAAAGCTCAAGGTCAAACCCAACTAGTTAATATTGGTACAACCTGTACAAGTGAAGAATAAAGAAAAGCTAAAGATTTTCTTACCAAATATAAAGATGTTATAGTATGGTCTTATGAATACTTAAAGATATTTTATCCTAGAGTCATTACTCATAACATTCCACTAAAAGAGGCTTGTAAACATTTTAGACAAAAGTAAAGGCTAGTCAACCCTATTTTAGAACCATTGATCTACAAAGAGTTCAATAAGTTTTTGGATGCCAAAATATTTTTTACCATTAGACACTCAACCTAGGTAGCTAAATTAGTACCGACAAGAAGAAGAATGGGGAAATCAGATTATGCATAGACTTTAAGAATCTAAATATAGATTCTAAGAAATATAATTACCCTTTACCTTCACTTAGCCAAGTCATTCAAATTGTTAGTGGTTATTCTATAATGCATTTTCTTGATGTTTTTTTAAGTTATAATCAAGTACTTGTGAACAAGGATGATAAATTAAAGACTGCATTCACTACTAAGAAGGGTAATTTTTCCTACAAAAGGATGCTCTCTGATCTAATAAATGTAGGTGAAACTTTACAAAGAGATATGATCATGATTTCTAAGGTCTCATAGGTAAGTAAATTATCATTAACATGGATGACCTAACTGTGTTATCTAAAAATAGTGAAGACCACATTATGCATTTACAATAGGTATTTGAATGATGTAGGAGGTGTGAAATTTATCTCAATCCCAGGAAAAGAGTTTTTGTTTCATAGAGGGAAAGTTTTTAGGACATGTCATAACTAAATAGGGGGTTTATATAGACCCTGATAGATTAAATGCCATATCCAAGATAAAACCCCTAATAGTAGAAAATAATTAAAATCTTTCTTTGGGAAAATCAATTTTGTGAGAAACTTCATTTATAGTTTTGCATAAATTGTGAGGCCATTAAATGACATGTTGAAGAAATATGCCAAGATCACATGGAATGAAGAGACACAAAAAGCCTTCGATGATATTAAATAAGTAATAATGCAGGCACTAATTTTAATAAGTCCTAATTTTTCAAAAGACATTTATCTCTATTATTTTACGTCTAATCATATAATGTGTTGTTCTAACTAAAAAAATATATGGATGTGATCATCTTGCTGATTTTATGAGCACTATATTTAAGAATGTTGATTTAAACTATTCTCTAATTGAATAGTATGCATGTGATTTAGTTAAGGTAGTTAAGAAATTTAGATAGTATATTCTTAGGAATAAAGTGCATGTAATATTGCCTGATCCTTCAACTAAGCGTATGCTTAGTTAATGTAAAATTGGAGAGAGAAGAGGTAAATGGATGTCCATACTCTAGGATTATTATCTTGAAATCAAATCTACCAAGCTGGTAAGGTGTCAAGGATTGATTTAGTTAATTTCTAACACCAACCCCAAATTAAGTGTCATGCAAGTGGAGCAATAGATTTTTCAACCTAATGATTGGTATGATTTAATTGTTTATTTTTTAATCTATAGTACATGTCTTGTAGGGATGAGTAGAGAATAAAGGAGAGATTTAAGTCTCAAGATAGCACATTTCCTAATCAAAGATGGATTACTTTCTAGGAATAATTATGAAGGAATATACCTGAGATGTGATAAAAAGATGAAGCATTAGAGATCGTAAATACCTCTCATGAAAATCTTGAAAGTAGACACCCATTCATAAAGACAACATCTCATAATATCCTTAGGGATAGTTATTATTATCCTAATATCTACAAAGATGCTCACAAACATGTGAGATAATGTTGCCAATGTTAGATATTCAACACTAAAGAGCTAAAATAAGCTATGCCATTGAAGCCAATTATGATTGACAAGCCTTTTGCTCAATAGGGATTAGATTTTATGGGGGTCATCAACCCCAATTAGTCAAAAGGACATAAGTATGTGCTTGTTGATACTAATCATTGCACATAGTAGACAAAATTAGTTGTAACCAAGTAATGTAGGATAAAAGATTTGATTAAGTTCTTGGAAGAGAACATATGTACTAGATTTGGAACACTAGTATCTCTAGTTTGTGATAGTGGATGTACCTTTATATCCATTGATATGACTAAGTGGGCATATGATAACAATATTGTTTTCAAGTTCTCATCAAATCATTATTGTCCTTAAGGTAATAGAGTCTTAGAATCAACCAACAAAAAATTGATGAAATCTATTAGGAAGTTTGTTGTTGACAAACCAATGACATGACATAAATTTCTCAAGTATGCCCTTTGGGTAGATATAACTAGAGTCATGTAAGATATGAAGGAATCATCATTTATTCTTGTATATGGTTAATAACCTATATTTCCCATCACTCTCAAGCTAACAACCTAAAATTTCATGCAAAATTACAGTGAGGAAGATCAAGAATTTGAAAATTCTAGGTTTCTCTCCATTATTCAAATAGAAGATGCAAAAAAAGAAGCTTTTGTCAATTTCAGTAGACATCAAACCACAATGAAAAGATAGTTTGACAAATGCTCCAAAATTAAGGTGTTCAAGAAGAGAGACCTAGTTTTCCTTTGGGACAAAGAATCTAAACATAAGGGGGAACATGGAAAATTAACTCCTTTGTAGATTGGTCCCTATCAAATTACTAAGACAATGGGAGACAACACTTTCAATCTCAAGGATTTGCAAGGAGTAGAGTTTACTTTGCCAACAAATGGGAAATATCTCGAGCACTACTTCTCTACTATATCATCTCAAGTCTTCATGGAGTAACTTTTAAGACTAGTTATAAGTAGTGTAGGTAGGCTTAGATTATTTTCTTTCTTATTCCTTGTTTGTGAATAGTGCATGTAAATATATGTTTTCTTACCTATTTGCTTTTCTTGTTGTGTGTTCCTTTATTTTTTTATTCCCCTACTTTCAATAAGTCCTTTTAAGATAATTTCCAATCTTTAATGCATATATTTGTATAAAGGAACTTCACAAATTAGTAATGAAGGTATGAATCTTAAGAATTAGTTGATCATGGATTCTAAAAAATTGATCTTGATGTTATGATTTATGAAAAATTGGTGAAGATTTGTATCTAGATCAATTGTTCCATAAAATATTACACCTTACTATATTATAAGTTTGGTTCTAATAAGGATTTCAAATATTGAGTGAAATTTTGAATTATTGGGACAAAGTTATGTTAGCACATAAAGGACATTATTGTTTGGGATGAGGTTTATGACCAAGGATAATTGTCTAAAGATCAAACATTTGACACAATCCCAAAACCTAGATAATTATGGTTCCCAACCTTTGTTGGAAAGCTATATATATATATATATATAAAATAAAAACAATAAGAGATTTATTGAAAATCCAAAATATATCTAAGTAATGGTGATTTGGGTAACCTCCATTGGGGATATGGATAGCTAGCTTGCATTGGAACAAGGTCTAGAGTGGATCCAAAGGTATCTCTATCAAGGATATAGATGCTTGGCTTGAAATAGAGCAATGCCCAAACCTTCCTTTTAATAAATCATGATTCTTAATGAATACCTAAATATGTTATAAGTCAATGTTAATGATCACAAGCATGGAATCTAGAAGTTATTCTCTATATCCCATGGCAACCAGTTAAGGAATAAAAATCACACACACAACATGACTAAGTTTTGATGTTTAATCCTAATTGTCCAATGTGAATTTTTTTCAGTCATGAGTTGATCACAATAATGGTACTTGATCAAGTGGAATGAGTAGTCTAGTTATTAGTTCAAACCAAAGTATATGAGTTATAACATTTGGAAATGTTTCCACCAAAAGATGCCATTTGTTGAGGTCAACATACCCCATTTTTGAAAAATGAGGACCCTTATTTAATTTTGCAAATTATGTTATAAATTGACATCCAAATTGATTCAAAATTACATTATTAAATATCTTGTTTGCTTCAACTCTAAATGAAATGTTAGCATATTGTCTTCATTTAAAATCATCTAATTTTGCTAATATTTGGCTCATGTACACACGTTATAGGTCTAATGGAGTCTCAATTGAATAAGCCATGTTTAGGGTTTTTATATCTTAATGCTAATTAGACCCTTTATTTTGATTAACCCTTGGTATTTTACTATTTAGTTAATTCTATGTTAAATCATTTAAAAACCTTAGTCCAATTATGTTTAGACTAAGTTGCTTTATTATTAAGATTCAAATTTGTGCAGGTCAAATTACATGGGAACATTTTGTTATGTTCTAGACTTAGTTTATTCTTTATTCCAAGGTTCTAGTCATGTTTATCAGCATTACCAAAACCTTAGTCTAAAATTTGTATGCTAGGTCCTTTATATCCCAAGGCCCCATTAAGTCTATCTTATTATTAACATAGACTAACTAAATACAAGATCACTATATTATATTTTAATCTTAGCTTAAAGTTTTATCCTAATATCTAATAATATTTATTAATACAACTAAAACCTTTAGCTAAAACTTTACCCTTAGTTTATTTATATTACCCGAGCCCTAAATTATTTATTTTCATTGCTTGTAAGAATGAATCAATGCAAAGATGATAAGTGGCAAAACCTTAAAGATTAGAAAAAATATCTACGATATGTGAGAATCTACCCAAGTCAAATTTTTAAATCTCAAAGATGAAATGTAGTAGTGATAAGTGTCATAACTATAATGGATATAATATAATTTAGTAGATTGAGATCAATGAAGCACATTAAACCATAGAAAAAATATCTAATGGTGTAGGGTGAAGTCAATAATTCAAGGTCCTCTAGAGGAATCAAAGAGTGACAAGTGTCATGATCTCAATGATATATCCTTAAATCAAAGGTCCACATTTAGCCTGATAGGATCAAGTGGATCGAGATCGATAGAGCACATTGATCCATGCAAAGAAGATCCAATGGCATGAGATGAAGCTAACTTTTCAAAGAGCCTATAATAAATGTAGTAGCAACACATGTCACATCCATAATGAATGGAATGTTGATCAACCAATCACATTTAACCTCTTAAATCAAGATCTATGATGAGTGATGAAGCTAAATTTTCAAAGGGCTCAGATGGAATGAGAATCCATCATATGACACAAAGGAATTAAATGATGGAACATGTTTTCAATAATCACAAAGATCCCATGGAGCTACCACATAGCACACTCTTGGGCACCTATACCAAGATCAATAGTTTGTAATAAGTTAATCATAGAGGACTCATTCAGAGATTAATAGAGTGTATTTATTCAAGTTCCAAGATTGCATGAGGTGTTTATATGTGTCTTAAAAAGACAAATGGTCACATTTCAAAAATATTAAAAAATTCAACACGATAGAGCCACATAAGCAAGATAAGTTAGTTCAAGAGATCTTGTGGACCCATAAACATGAAAGGTATAAATCCATGATCTAAGAAAAATATAAGGAACATAAAATCATTGGTTGAACTCAATTGCCTCCATTGAATCCCTACATAAACCTCCAAGAAATCCCTGAGTGTACGGAAGCCTTATACCTATGGTCATTGTAATCAAGCCAAGGATAATTAAATTACCATCTACACTAAGATAATTCAATCAAGAGATGAGTTTCAAACCACTAGTAAGCTAGTTGATAAATTCATAGTAATGATGGATTGAAAGACTATTTCAAAGGAAGATGTAGAACTCTACTTGATAATAGATGTTGAGGGATGTATTTTTAAGGATACTGAGTTCATTGCCTTTTATTAAACATAGGATACAATTGGAAGATCAAGAATCAACCAGCCATTACCTAGGAATAGGAGAAGAATCTCTTAACAAAGAGTCTATATGATGACATTGTTGAAATTCAAATGACTAGTCTATATTATGTAGTAGTGAAGCCTAAGGTACTCTAATAATTTGACATTCTTACTCCTATTTTCAAAAAAATAAAGATAGATAGGGGAATGATAATTAATGAACACAATATAAGAAAATTTGATTATATTTATGCTATTACATTTGAGTCAATTACTAACTACCCAAACCCCAAATTGGACTAGCCTCTATTAAATCTTGGGCTAATGAAAACAATTTGATGGAAACCTTATCTAGATGGTTATATCTTAGAAACCAAGTCTTTTCAATGTTTAAAAAGAAAATCATTATCATCCAATTCAAACCTAGGGTCAGAATGATAATGACTATATCAAATAGATTATGTGTAAATGCAACCATTGCATATGTATACTTAATATGGGTACCCTTTGTCTACTTTACAGTTAAAAAGGAAATTGTCCCCCCTTTGGGTGGAATAATTAGTATCTCATTGAGTATACAAATATATACAATTAGGCATAAAAAGAAAACCTAATTTTCATTATGTCATATCTCTTATATGATCTTTTTGCAATAATAAATATTCCAAACCAAATGGAATGGTTCCCAAATAGAACATAAATTATTTCATAGTATTATTCCAAGTTGCACTTTTTCAAATATAGAGACCACATTCAATTTATATATGACTATGTCTACCCTTACATAAGAAAATCTATAACTAGTATCCCAATGATAAGAATTAACCCACTAATCAAGGAATATATTAAATCTATAGGAGACATGGTTATATCCAGAGTATACAATAATAAGGATTGAAGGGACTCAAAGTTATCCTCTCAAGCTACCTATTCATGTCCCTAATAAGTTAGCTAAATAAGAGGTTGCATACCAACTACTCCACAACATTAATTTTCTATGTAAGCCCAAGATAAAAGGACTCCATAGCTTCCTAATCACAATTGGAAAGATTGTATTTAGATAGTGGGATAATATTCAACCTGTATTATAACACAAATCTTCATTTAACCTATAAATTGATGAGCTCAAACAATGGGATCCTCATGGGAAAGTTAAGGAACATTTTAAAAATAAAGGAATTCCAAATGTGCCCTATGATCATGAACCTAGTTCCTTTGATTCCATTACACCAAAACATCCTCTTATTTTAAAATCACCAATTATTTAGATAGTGGGATAATATTCAACCTGTATTATAACACAAATCTTCATTTAACCTATAAATTGATGAGCTCAAATAATGGGATCCTCATGGGAAAGTTAACGAACATTTGAAAAATAAAGGAATTCCAAATGTGCCCTATGATCATGAACCTAGTTCCTTTGATTCCATTACACCAAAACATCATCTTATTTTAAAGTCACCAATGATAAGAATTAACCCACTAATCAAGGAATCTATTAAATCTATAGGAGACATGGTTATATCTAGAGTATACAATCATAAGGATTGAAGGGACTCAAAGTTATCCTCTCAAGCTACCTATTCATGTCCCTAATAAGTTAGCTAAGTAAGAGGTTGCATACCAACTACTCCACAACATTAATGTTCTATGTAAGCCCAAGATAAAAGGACTCCATAGGTTCCTAATGACAATTGGAAAGATTGTATTTAGATAGTGGGATAATATTCAATCTGTATTATAACACAAATCTTCATTTAACCTATAAACTGATGAGCTCAAAAAATGGGATCCTCATGGGAAAGTTAAGGAACATTTGAAAAATAAAGGAATTCCAAATGTGCCCTATGATCATGAACCTAGTTCCTTTGATTCCATTACACCAAAACATCCCCTTATTTTAAAGTCACCAAAATACTCAAAGAAAATAATTTGAGGCTTGAGTTAAGACTATAGAGAAAAAAATGGATGATAGATGGCACGTGAGACCCATAAAATATCATCTTATTAGTGGTGAATCCTCTATACTTATATCAATTAGTATACAAGCAGAGGTTCAAGTGGAACATAGGCTTAAGGAGAAAAGGCCACATGAAATATCTTCTAGCTCATCAACTTATGAAACTCATAAAGTAGTAGAACAAGAAGCACATCAGGAAGAGAATCACAAGATAGCATTAGAATCTAATGAGACTATTGAGGATTCATTGAAAATGTTATCTAGTGCTTATGAGTTAGATGATTAAGAAGCCCAAGTTGAGGAAACAAAGGAATAAAAAGGGAAATAAGCAACATTAGACTTAGTTTTGGTTGACAACCCTAAGAGGAAGGATGAGTTGGCCATTGTTCCTAAAGTAAAGAGACCCAAAGTTACTTTCATTACTCCTATAAGTGAAATCAACTTATTAAATGAAGAAAATAAATTGTATGGCCCACAAATTCCTAAATAGTTCTTTTATGAGCCTAGATGACATAAAGTGCCTACTATGCATCATCCTTCAGCTATGATGAAAGCCATTAATATTAATTTGTAATAAATTCTTAAACCATGTATCATTTCACTAAAATAGGAGGAATAAAAGAGATTAGTTGCACCAAGTAATTTAGTAGCTTCATAAAAATTGGATATCCCTATTCCTTGAGTGACATAATTTTTAATAAGGGTAAATTTTGACCCTAAGACTATTGGTTTATAAAGGGTAACTAAGAAGAATATCATCTAAGGAGGTGAAGAGATGATATATCAAAAAGTGGAACAATTGACCAATCTGTCTCAAGTAGGAAGATAAAAACCTAGAGAAGATCTAATTTTTGAATAATATGTCTTAGATTTGGTTGAAGCACATACAGAATAACTAAAGGCTACCATTAAGGGATTGAAAGAATAAAATAAGAACTTATAAGAGCAGTCTATTATGTCTATTCCAAAAGCTATGATCAATATGTTTGAATATAATTTATATGATATGCTAAAATCCTTGAGATTAAAAAGGTCTAAATATGATGTAGTGAGTAACCAAGATATTATGGCCAAGAACCAAGTAGCTCAGTGTTAGGATTAATATAACAAGATGAATTAACTGGTCACTATTTTGATATAAGATCAAATTCCTAATTTTAAGATAGTTAGCCTAGCCCACTTGAAATGGCTATGGTTGTATTGATAGAGAAGATCAAGAGTTTGATTAAATGGTATAATATTATGGAGGATCTTTCTGGGGATGGGGAAAAATTAAAGATCAAAATGAGAGATATATTGGGGAGCATAATCTTACAACCAACTACACTCATCCCTATTGGTCTAATCACTGATGAGGAATTTAAGCTTAGGGATACTCAAGTTATGTAGGAGGTAATAAATTAGAGCCAATAAATGATAGGGGATGACAATAGTATGATCTTAGACATGATCCTAAGTGTAGAGGAAAATATTGATGAAGATAAGAGCATTCAAAAAAGTGCTAAATAGAGATGATGAAGACCTAAGAGACCTGGTAGATCAATAAGATGAGATATTCATGGAACCTATCATCAAAATTAAGCTAATTGATGGATAATATGAAAACACAATGAATATCCTACATCAAAAATAAGGGACCACAACAACAAAGGAGTCCCAAGGTCAAATGGGTTAAATTGGGAATATTCTTTTATATAGGAACATGTATATTTTTTAAAATGAATATTATTTAGTAAAATCATGTGTAAATATTCAAATCACATTTCTTATAGGTAATTCATTTTATAAATTTTCTATTTTTAGAACTTTTTAGAATGACAACTATCCTTAATACTTGTACAACTATCATTGGACATGAGTGACTGACATGCCTCTTTAGTTTTCTATAAAAGAAGGTATTGTCATTTGTAAGAGGAGGGAGTTTTGAGCAAGAAAACTTTGTGAAAATTTGGAGTAATCAATACAATAATAAAATTCTAAAAATTTTCTCATTTTTTGTGTGATTACTATTATGACTACTCTCCCTCTTATTTGGTCTAATTTTCACATTTGAATGATTCATATGGATTCTTGTTGTGCACCTTTAAATGCATAGTTTCAAATTTGTGTTAATGCTATATTGATTCAAAGTCCTTATGTTCATTTCATTTTCTTTACTCATCCTATATATGTGGTTATACTATTTGCTTTCAGGAGTAAATCTTTGAGTTGAATCAAGTTCTTATTTGCATTATTTTAACTTTCTATATATGTTTGCCTGATGTATGGTAGGATTTCAGATTTAGATATATCATGCTATATGTTGGTTTTAAGTGAATGTTTAGATGAAATTTTAAATTTTTCATAATGTTTGTAAAGAAAATCAACAACATATTTCTTCTCTACCTTACCCTTCCTTTTGCTTATTTTTGACCAACTCACTTTAGTTTAAATTCATTATGAATATCCATTATAACTTACATTTTAGACTTAGCTTTCATCATAATTCACATCACTTAGTATATATTATTTTCATTTTCACAAGTTAGTTATTATGAAATGGTTGATCCCAATAATCAAATTGTTATAAGGGGTTTCTACTACCCAATTTTTCATGAAAAATACTTAAGATTTTAGCTGATTCTTCCTTTGAAACACATCTCAAATATATTCCTTCATAGTTCTTCCTATAAAGTATCCCATCCTTGATCAAGAAGTGAGTTGATTTGAGCCTTAAAGCATTTTTCATTCCCTCCTTAGTCTTGTATGACAAGAACTATTGATCAAGAAATGAATGATTGCATCATACCAGTCATTTGGTTGAAAATGTTTTTTATCAACCTTCATGATTCTCACTCTAGGATTAGTGTTATAAATCAATTGAATTAATCTATAACACCTCACCAAATTAGTAGTTTTCATTTTCAGAACATATTATTGGAGTATAGACATACACTTAACTCTTCTTACTCCTAATTCACATTGACTCAACATGAGTTTGGTGGCAAGGTCTAGTAATATAACATGTAATTTATTCTTGAGAATATAGTGTCTAAGCTTTTTGAATATCTTAACCAAATAAAATGTTTGTTTATCAATTAGAGAATAAGTCAACTCAGTATTTTTAAAATTAATACTTATAAATGCAATTATATGATCATATTTATCAAATTTCTAAGTTAATACAACTACTATAGTATGTTTAGACGTAAAAGAATCAAGATAAAAATCTTGTGTAAGGATAGGACTTATCAACATAGGTGCCTATCCTATTGCTTCATTGATACCCTCAAATTATTTCTCCATTTATTCATTAAATTAGACCTTTATATCCTTATTTATCATATCATTGAGTGGTTTCACAATCTCTATAAAAATAGAAATGAATTTCCTTACAAAATTGATTTTCTCAAAGAAACACTTTATTTTTTTAATACTATTTGGGGGTTCTAGTTTAGATATAGCATTGACTCTATCTGGATCTATAGAAATCCCATCTCTAGTTATCACATGTCTTAGCAATTTATCTTTAGTTACATAAAATATGATTTTCTTAGGGTTATGGAAAATTCCATACATTTAACAACATTAAAATACTTATTATAAATGCATTATATGATCTTCCATGTTCTTGGAAAACATATTCAAATCATCCATATATATAATGATACATTTACCTATGATACCTTGAAAGGCATGTTCCATAGCTCTCTAAAAGGTAGCTCCTACATTGATGAGTCCAAAAGTCATCCTCTTGTATGCAAAAGTGCCGTATTTTATAATGAATGCAGTCTTCATTTTATCTTCCTTGTTAATAAGTACCTAATTGTAACCTAGAAACTATCTAGGAAAGACATCATGGTAGAACCACTAACTATTTGAATCACCTAGTCAAAGGATGACAAAGGATAATTATCCTTTTCAGAAGATTTGTTCAAGTTCCTAAAATTTATGCATAATCTAATCTCTCCATTTTTATTTATAATTGGTATTAGATTACCTATTCATGTATAATGTCTAATTGGAAAAAAAAAATGGCATCTAATAATTTCCTAACCTCTTTATAAATCAATGGTTCCAAAACAAGATTAACTAGTCTTTTCTTCTTCTTGAAGGGTTTATAAGCTTCATTTCAAGGGAGTGGTAAGGGAAATAACTTGAAGATCAAAGATCTTCAAGTATTCATAAGATTGTGTAATAACATCCTTATATCTAGTCAGTAGGTTTATAGCATTTTTACACTCTATGTTTGTGTATGTTGTACCAAGGTTTGCTAGCTGAGGTTGACCTTGAGTTCCTATGTCAACTACATTATAATCCTTTCCATTTACTTTGGGAACTTTAATAGTTTCAACTAGTTTATATTTGTCAAATAGTCTTTCCAAGGCAATCATGAATTTGGTAATTTTGTTATCATTTAGTTGTATTATCATGTCATCAATTCTACCATCATCAAGAGAGTTATCATTGGCCTCATCAATAATATGAGAATCAAACAATCTTGAGTTATCCATGAATTCAATCATCTACTGGTCATCACTAAATATTTGTAGATGATTCACATTGTTTGGTATAGAGGTACATGGGACCAATTAAATGTTAAGCCTTTGGGAATCCTGATTTGGCATTAGGTAACCTAGAACTAGAGCTAGTTCATTAGCAGACTAGTTTCCTTCTCTTGGGATTCAAAAAATATTTAAAGCATAAAAATAATCAATCAAGTCCCATACTCTAAACTTGTATTTATTTAGATAAGATAATTTGTATTGATACTTACTTTTGACCTAATTGACTACTAGTTTAGAATCACCATATACTAATAGTTCTTTAACCTTGTGTTCAATAGAAAATTATAATCCTAAGATTAATGATTCATACTCTAACAAATTATTGGTATAATGAAACTAAAGTTTATAAGAGGTATTATATTTTTTCCCAATTGGATTGATTAAAACTATTCCTACTCCAAATCTATATTTGTATCTAACACCATCAACATATAATTTCCAAAGTCTAGGCACAACATGAGAGTCTTTAGAACTACATACTTAAGGAGTGTCAAGGGTGTAAAACCCTAAATAAAAATTAACCACATTGACCATTTCATTGGTTTCATTATATTTAGTTATTATATTATTCATATTTAGTTCTATTTTAATTCAAATTTGATTAGGAACTCCCCTCCATGGTATCTACATGTGAGATCAATTAGTTGACATATATCCATTCAAATCTTTGTTCTAATCTTTGCTAAGCAACATACCATAAGCATATAAAATGTCCACAACTTTAATATCAATGAATTGACACACTCTTGGATCCAAATAAAGTTATATATACATATTTAACAATTCACCAATCACTTTAACTCTAGATTTGTCTAATAGAGTCACTACTCTATCAGACTTAATATGAGTTAAACCTAGATTTTCACAAATACCTACTATTATAATATTTTTAGAGGCACATAAATCTAATAGATAGTTATGCAAGTTCTTACAAAAAACTTTAATTATTAGTAAAAAATGTGGATCCTCTATTTTATTCTTATACATCACTACATTTATATTTGTAGGTTTCTATGATTTACTAGGGTTTTTGGTCAAATATTCTAGAAATAAGTCTGTTTGTTCAATTATTTAAGTTAATTCATGTAATGTGATATTAAATTTAATTTTATTCATATCCTATACTATGTTATATCCACTCCTGGTAGAATAACTAGATAAATCAACATTATTTTTAGTGTTACTTCCTTTTGGAGGTTCTAGATTATTATCTACTTTGGGATCAAGAGGAGTATCAATGTTGTTTGGTGGAGTAGAAATTGTCATTGGTTGCTTCTATTTTATGTTCCTCAATGGATAAGTCTTTTTTAGATACTATTTAAAATCATGAATCTCCTCTAGAGTATCTTAAGGTTCATTCTCATCTTGAAATGGAAAATCAAGGGTTTCCACCATAACAGTTGTTTTGGACTATTTAGATGTCTCTGAAGAGATAGATGTCCCTAAAATATTGTCTTTATTAGGAAAAACATCAAATGTATCCAATACATCATGAAATACTTAAAAAACATTAAAAAATTCTATACAATCTAATTAACCATGTTTTGCATTATTATGAACCCTACAATAATTATTTAAAGCTACATCAAAAATGCTTATTTCAAGTATGTTCTTAGTTGTAGATGACTCTTTATTATTATTATTTTTATTTCTATTTTGAAACCTATTCATAATAATTTTAAACTTATGATAAAAATAGTTTCTATTATAATTCTCCCCAGTATTACGTATCTATTTTTGTAATTGAAGAAAATCATTGCTCAATTTTTTATCCATTTTTAATATGTAGTCATTTTCATTCTTAGGTGCCTTCAAACTTTGGAATTGAGAACTAATAATATATATTAGCACCATAGCTTGTTGATATTATGTATGGGATCCACTTTTATAATTATGTATGGGATCCACTTTTAGAGTTATTTACAAATACTAAGTTCTGACCAGGATGATCATGACTCAAAGGAAACTAGTTTAAAACTAGAGTTTGATTTAAAGTAGGCATGTTATGATCAGCATTTGGGTTGATATTCAACATATGAAATTTAGGATTGATATTAGGAATAAAATATGATAATATAACTTTGGGTTGTATTTGATCATTAATTTTCACAGCTTTAACATAAGCCAAAGCTAATATATTTATGACCCCAACAACTCTTTTCAAAAATAATAAAGTCATTGGATATAAAGCATCGTTATTAATATATAAAGTTAAAGCTTCATCAATATTATAGGGATTTATAGTCTTACTAAACATATTTTTAAATCTAGTATTGAAAACTCTAATGGTCTTATTTGAATCTCTCTTCACCATAGTGAATTATCGATATAGGACATAGGGACTGATGATCTTTCCAAATTTATCAAAGAAATAATTGTTGAAATCATCCCAGTTGATGATGTAGGTTTTAGGAAGATTAATAAATCAATCATATATTGCATCTCTAAAGGTAAAATGAAATAATCTATAATCAACATCTTCATGAACAATATTTGATAATCATAAGTCAACCTTAAAAGACTTGATGTGCTCTTCTATAGTAACAACACCTATAGGACTAAATGAAGGTAAATATTTCTCTAGATTTATTCGTATGTAATGTACCTGACTAGGCACATTGATAGAATATAAAGCTAATCAATCCATACTTTTATGAGGATTGAATATGGTAATAGAAATAGGTGAAGTAGGTTTAGATTTAGAAACTTTATGTTTACCTTTATCTGCTCTTGCTTTCCTATGAATATTAAAGGAAAGAAGAGGTAACCTTGTCTCAGACCTTGACCTAGTTCTTATTCATGGTAGTTCTAGATTATAAAATCCAAACCCTATTTAAAATATAATGTATAAACTTTATCTTTGTAAAAAATGGTTCAATTCTTACCAATAAGTAGATTTATATTTTTATATTTCTAAGTTCAAGAAAACTTTGCACAAATTCATAAATATATTTCAAAGAATGACTATCTTTAACTATATTAGATTAAATATAAAATCAAACTTGTGAATATTAGTGATATTTGAACAAAATTACTATCATTAACCTTAGACACATCAGATTTACAAATTTTAAGAAACCTTTGTAATAATTTCACATAAATATTTAAATAATAACTATATTTAGCTAAATAAGCCTAAAGACTAGTCTAAAACTTTGAATATTAGTGATATTTACAAATATAATCTAATAAAAACACAAATCTCTAAAGTATCAACTGATCTTTGAAATAAATTCACTAAAATTAGATAAGATACTTTAGATTCACAAACCTTTAGCTTAATTCCCTCCTTCTAGCACCAATTCAAATTACCTATTGATGTATGTAATTGTATCATAGGGTTCTCAAAGTATTGAAAACAATTCTAATTTTAATATTAAGAGAATCTTTCACATTATTTATTGGTTGTGATCTTCCTGAGATCTGTGGTGGAGTTATGGCCAAGCTATTTAACTATTTCACAAAATGATTATACAAGTAGTTGTTGGGGGAAACCATGGTCATAAAATCTTATGAAAGATGAATGTTATTTAGCGAAATATAATGAATAATGATCAGAATCTAAATCTTAAAACCCTAATATAGCATGAATATTTATAATGATAAATTAAAATATAGTGATTTGATAAAAAAAATGAGAAAATAGGTAAGGTAGGGTAGAAAAAGAGATTCTTCTATCTTTTAGTCCATATATCTTGATAAAGATTTCATTTTATCAAAGACATACATTTTCAAACTAGCATATGACATGAAATTACCAAATAGTACAAATCATATCATATACTAGACAAATGTCTAAGGATATTTAAAACATGTAAATTAGAAATCAAATTCACTTTAAATATTTAATTAAACAAGAAAATTACATTTACACATCTTCAAGGAAAGCAATGATACTGAAATGAATCTAACAACCTTTAGTTAAGCTAGTGTAAAGCTCATAATTACAACTCTTTATTAATATATTCACATTTATAATTCATTAAAATCAATTCAAATATAAATATCAGAATAAAGATCTGAGGAAGTAGCCATGATAACAAACAAACAAACAAAAATGAAACAATCTTTACAACATTCTCTTGCTTGTATTACTTGCTCCAAAATTTACACAAAAGTTTTGATCTAAAAACTTCCTATCTTTTTACAATGATAATACCCCCTTTTAGAGGTTGAAAAATAAACCAATGGGGTGTGTCATTTACTCATTATCAAATGAGAATCAAATAAGTGTCAAGGACATGTGTCCTTTTACAAATATTCTAGAACTAATGACACTTTTCAAATATGACTAACTTATAATCTATGTGTGTTATATATTGCACATGTTGTTACAAAATAGTATATTATTTTTAAATATTTACATGGTTTTTATGTACAATAATATTCTAAGTCAACTCAATTGACATTGAGGTGCCCCTGCAGCTATAGCCTTTGCTTTTGTTCCATGATATTCATGGATTTGACATATTATTCATCAATCAACCTAAGATTGATGATTGGCTCTATTAATAGCTCCTCTTCTTTCCCTATTAACTCTTTAAAGGCTTCATTATCTCTATACATGGCTTCTTTAATACTCCTTGCATTACTAATCTTTTCATTTGTTGTAGAAATCAAGTTTAAAATACATTTGTTGTCAACCCCTATGGTGTCCTTATTTTTATTCTTGACCTCTTCTAAAAAATCAGTAGCTTTATATTGGAACTCTTCATTAGCTATCAAGCCTCCTTGACTGGGAATGGTTAGATCCTTGATCAAACCTCATAATATCTATACCATTTCCCCCTCTAGTTGTTTAAAGTTATTTGAGAGACCTTTCATGCCTTTTGACCACTTATTGATGTCTCTAATTTTATCCATCAAGATTTTCATGGCCATATTTAAATTTGATAGGCTAATTATTTTAAACTTTTGGATATAATTTTCTATTAGAATCTTAACTAATGCCTTTATTTTCTTGTCTAAACCTTGCCACTGATTGGCTTGGTTTAGATCCATGGCATGTTATTTATTAAATATGTCTAATTTGGACCTTATTTCCTTTAAAGAATTGAATCTCTCAAATATAATTTCTTTAAATTTATTAACAATGTTCATTGGTGCTAACAAAATAGATTGTTTTTCTAGATTTTTCATCTCTTGTTTTAATCCTTTAATGGTAACTTATAGCATTTATAACTAATTTGGGATAACTCTAGGACATCTTCTTTAAATATGGGGGATCCCATTAGTCTTTACTCCATAGTTTTAGTTAGGTGAACCAAATGCTCAACCTTTTTATGTACAACCTCTTGACCTTCTTCCATGACAATTATCTTAGTCATTCTTTGTAAGCTAGTAGTAGGTAGGTCATATCTGAATCCCACTAAAGACTAGGCCATATGTTTGATTGGTAATTCTATTTTTAATTGGTCTAATAATGGATTTGGAGTAACAAGCCTCCTTTATTCTTCATCTTATAATACTAGGATCCAAGTCTTTAACTCTTGTTGCAAGGGGATGCATATAGTCCTTATTAGATCCTATGGGTGATAGTCAATAGGAATATTTTCCATCATTTGTTCATGTATTAACCATTCAGTTATAGCTAGCACATATATTGTATTCTCCTCACTAAACATGTTGATATCTTTCAAAGGGGGAGTGATGGCTATTTTTGGTTTCTTTTCCTTTGAGACAATTGTAGTCTCAACTTTCCTCTTGGGGAGATCAATGACCATTAGTTCTAATGACTTATTTTTCCATTTTCCTATTTAGATTCTTCAACCTTTAATTCCTCTACATCAGTGTCTAATTCATATGTCATGGAAATCATTCTAAATGAATATTTAATAGATTCATATGGATCCAAATCTATCATGTGAATATCCTATTGAGGCAAATCTTGTTCTATTATTCTAGAGGATTCAAGAACTGAGGAGATTGAACCAAATTCACTTGCCCTTCTTTCTTTAGTCCTATCCTCTATTTGTATATTAGATTGGGGAAGCATAGAAGGACCAACATATACCAAATGATATTAAATGGGACCATATTTCCACCTATCTTCCATCTTATAATATTTTAACAATTTAGATTTAGGCTCTATATTATGTTCTTTTAGCCTTCTAGCAACTTCATAATAAGTGGATGCCTTAGTGTACACAAAGTCAAATGCAATAGGTTCATGATCATAAGACAACTAAAATTCCTATGTTATTCAAGTGTTCGTTTACTATGCCATAAGGATACCATCATATATGGTCATCTACCTATAAATTAAAGGAAATCCTATGTTTGAATCAGCATCAATGTGGTCCCATTGTTTGAAAATGATTTTGCCAATAGTCATGGAAAAACCATAAAGTCCCTTCCTCTTGGTTTTGTATATCCCATAAATTCCATTGAATAATTGGTAAACAAATTCTTATTCTTCCAACTTGTTAGGCACATGTACTAGCAATTTAAAGGGGTAACTTGAGTTCCCTCTATTTTAATAATGATGCAATTAGGATATAGCTAGATATCATCCATTGTCTTAATAGAATTCTTGATTAAAGGAATTATCCTCATCATAGGGATACCATTGACATCTTGGATAAATGAAGGATATACATAATCATAAATGAATTATATATGGTCTGTATACTTGTCAATATGTAATTTGGAGTAATATTGGGACATAGTTTGGGTGCCATTAGGAGACCACTATCTTTGGTTAGGTATTTTGGTTGTGGAACACAAGGAATATAAAAAATATGAAATCATGAATAACTCAATCCTCATCTTTTTTTAAATCCCATATATCTATTTGTTTAGTGAAATACTAATGATTTCACCTAAAGGAGGTAGTACCATTTTTTCTTTAATGAAATATACCACAGGTACCCATATTGGTTCCACATGTGTAGTATGTGCAAATACATATAATTTTTTCAACATGGTAATAATAATTTTGAATCCTAATCTAAATTAGCTCATATGGATTTTCTTATTAGGATCCATAATAACATTGTTACCAAATTTTATCCATTTCACTAAGATGTCCATAACGATATGTTTCAAGGCCCATGTATTAATGGAGGTGAGGTATATTTAGGATCTAGGTAACTTATAATAGGAATAAAATGAAACAAGGGATATATATTCTATTTTAATCAAATTAGGTTCATGAATAAGCATACCCTTATCAATTTTAGCATCTTTCAAAATATGACTTAGGATATCGATACAGTGTAATACCTCTAGTTTGGTGGTATCATAATAGAATCTTATCAACTAAATTTACATGATGTCATCATACAATATATTAATTATGAGTATATTTTCCTCTTATTTTGTTATAATTACTCCATTCTCAATAATCCCAAAAAAACTTGAGAAATTATTATCTCTTATATTTAATGAAGAAGCTACAAACTCTATATCTTTGAATACTCTACCCTGTACATCAGATGACAAGTATAATTCAACTAATTTAATAGAAATATGTTCATAGGTAGACATTGATATAATCCTAATCAAATTATCCTCTTGAAAACGGAAATTTAACTCTTCCAACTATATTGTTAAACTCTTTGAATAACTTCAATTACTAGGCTCTCTTTTCTAATTTGAAATAGTGAATGCATGAATAATTCTAGGGATTTCGATACATCTAAGGAATTTTTAAAGGTTTAAATGAGCTTCAATGGTGGAATACGAGTTTAAATTATTTTATTTGGGAACTTAGATCATATTTGGATCTTGTATTTATAGCTTTGCATGTTTGGTTATAAAAAATATTTCAATCTAACTTATCTACCTATGTGGCATCCATTTACCATGCTATTTATTTAATTTCAAAACATGACCAATCTCACTTTAGACACATTTATTCATCTCCTACCTCTTATAAATTTGATCATTTTTTTTCATTGATCTCCTTGGGAGTCTCCTGGCCTTGACTTTCAACATGGCCATTGATCTTTGATCTATGCCTATAAGATTGTGACATTTGGTAGCCTCATGTGCTTTTTATATACCCTATTAATAGTTTCCATCTAGTTAACACTCTTAAACCACATGGAATCCTTGCATGAAATCTAGGATCATTGACTTATTGACTCATTTCAAACCATCAATCTTTGATCTATATGATAAAATGCATGCCATTAATCTTTGATATGCATGATAAAATGTGCATCATTGATCTAATAAATATATGATAAAACATGGGTTTTTTATCTCATATTTATTCATTTGATCAAAAATGGGCCATTGATTTGTCACCAATTCATCATGATGATGACACATGTCACCATTTCATTCAATCTCAAGATTCTTTGACCTATTGACTTCATGCTCTCTGTTAGATATCTATTTATATAATTGAATGTGTCACATAGATATATCTTGAGTTATTAACCTAAATTTTCAACATAGATCATAGATAAGGATTTAAACTTTTGAATACGCACCATCGATATTTTATCTAGGAAACTTTAACTTATTAACTTTTTATGATCACCCACATGTCATCGATCCTTGATTTGATTAAGTGAGATTTTGACACTTGGCATCCTATTACAATTCATTCTTATGAATAGTAAAATCAAAGGATAGGTACTCGGGATATATAAAGACTTAGCATAAACTTAGACTAAATTTTTAATGAGTTAATAAAATCCATCAAAACTTAAGCTAAAATTAAACTAAGACTAAGGTGGTATAAAGTGACCTGTCAAAAATATGAATCCATTTTAATAAGAACTTAGGTTAAAGTAATTTAGAATAAGGTTTTAAATGTCATTTAAACTTGGATTCTTAAAGTGTTAAGTGAAACATTATCATTTCATGATTATTATTTACATATTTTTGTGATATATTGATTAGAATAGGTTTCTTTATGATACACCACATGTTTAGTTTTATAAATCATACAACACACAAGTACTAACTTGTCTCTCTAGATTCCCATGCCATCACTATGTACTCATCAATTAAGGGAGAGTCATTCCCTGATGGGATTTTCATGGTGGGATATTTGGTATATTTTTGGAGTGAAAAAATGCTTGTATGATTTTCTCCCTCCCCACAATAGTACTTATTTAGAGATGACACTTGATATTACCATGGATAATAGAGTCTGGGGAACTTATGCTCCATGGATCCATGTATCTTATATATATACATTGTATTGTATTTATTATTTAAACATTATCCTAATGAACTATAATTACTTATAGTACATTGATATTAGTGGATATAGGCATGAATCAATCTTGAATTGTTAATTGTAATTACTTTATATATTCATATTATGTTGTGTTTCTTATAATAATAGTGATCAGAGATGTATGATGTATGATGTAGCATGCTAATTTATAGTTATAATACCTAGATTATTTTATATGATCACTTATTATATTCTCATGGTGTAATATATTTAAATAATATGTTGTTTAAGTTAAATAAAAATAACATAT
This sequence comes from Torreya grandis, assembly GCA_037957365.1. Lineage (NCBI taxonomy): Eukaryota > Viridiplantae > Streptophyta > Pinopsida > Cupressales > Taxaceae > Torreya > Torreya grandis. The sequence goes on along the minus strand of JARHVA010002468.1, from coordinate 1,630,565 downwards.
TTTTAGATATATTTAAGTGGGTATCATACATGTGATATCATAGATACAACTCAAACTCTAGGACCTAATGAGTCCACTAACATTTTCAAATCCTTATGTTGACAAAAAGGAGGATAGTGAAAGCTAGAATTTATGGAGAGGGTCAATAAAATGTTAATGAAAATAACTCTTCATTTGATCCTAGATAATTTACCACTAAGAAATCAACAAAGATGTATTAGATTCTCGTAGTCATGAATGAGAGTAAGGACTAGATTATAGTGTCAGAATAGGTAGTTCATGGCCATGAATAAGAAAAAAATAAATGTGTATTCAAGAGGATCCCATTAATTAGGAAAACCCTCAAGATACGAGAGCTTGAATAGTTTTGGAGATGGATAGAGACATGAATAAGGTTAACCCACCTAATTTGAATGGAACTATTCTAGCTGATGAAGCTGAAGCATGGCTAACTAAGATGGATAAGTATTTTTATATTAAAAACTAGTTTGGGATAACTATTTGGCTAATGAGGTAGCTATGTGGTGGGCCAATAATAGGTTAAAAATGAATATTAAATCAACCACCACTAATTGTGATTAGTTTGTGAGTTTGTTTAGGTCATGGTGGCTTCCATAACTTTATTTTGATCAAAATCTCATAGACTTACAAAATATGATGTAAGGAGACTTATCAGTGAATGATTAATAGGAGAAATTCACCAAAATTATAAAGTACATGCCTTATTACTAGGGAGATGAGAGGTTTAGGATCAAAAAATTTATCATGGGAATGAGAACTTATATTAGTGGAGAGGTGGACATCCTTTGACCCTTTACCATGGACTAGGTCTTCGAGAAGGTAGTCAAATATGAATAAAATTTGAAATATCTTTCACAATCAAGAGATAATTTCAAGAAAAATATTAGAAACTCAAATTAAAATTTAAAAAAAAGAATAAAAATAGAGGAATGGAGACTCTAGGAAGCAATACAAAAATTAGAATGCCGCATTCAAGAATAGTTTAGGAAATAAGAAACTAAGCAATGGTTTCAACGGATATTTCAAGGGAAACCAATAGGTTTATAGTAGAGGACCACTTGGAGGTTGTTTAATTTTTGGATATTACCATTATGATCATGAATATACTTATAATAAGTCAAATACCAAAGGTGATATCCCTTTGTAAGGAAATTTTCAATAATGTATTCATGGAATAGTTGATAATTGGAAAGCATAATTTCAAGCATCACCCATATAACAATCAAGTACTTTTTTTGAGCATCTAGTTTCCATTTTGATAGATTTAGGGGCTACATAATGTTTCATAGCTCCTAAAATGCTTAGTAATTTATCTAGAGGAGCTGGATTTATGGAAAATACATGGTCAATATAGTATGGGAGTGAATCAAAATTCATGGTTGACAAGTGCTTCATGGATGTAGAGAATAGGTTGCCTAAATTCACAATAGTAGTATATATGAATATAAAACCACTAGGGTCATATGATGTGATCTTAGGAGTCAACTATCTTGTGAAACATAAGTCCAAGGTTGATTGAAACTTGAATAAGGTTGAGTGTCTAGATAATTTTAGCAATTAGACACAAATTTAGGGATGAAAAAGAGAGTTGAGGCTTAGGAATATTAATGAAATACAACTAAAGAGGATGAAGGAAAAGGGTGCCAAGCATTTATCATAAGGATAAATGAAATGGAGGAACTTAAGGAACCATCTCTCAATGATTATCCATTCCTTAGGAATTTTCATGATGTGTTTCCATAACAATTATTGGGATTGCCTCCTAAACATGAGTTTTATTTCTCTATTGATATCATACCTAGTTCAAAACCATAGTCTAAGGTACCATAAAGGATGACTACCACTAAGTTGGTTGAATTGAAGGCTCAAGCTTAGGAATTATTGTCTCAGGGGTTTATTAGGCCAAGTGTATCACCATGGGGTGCACCAGTTTTCTTTGTCAAGAATAAGGATGGTACTATTTCACATTACATTGATTATATAATGTTAAATAAGGCAAATATAAAAAATAGGTATCCATTATCTCGTATGTATGATTTTTTAATTAAATATGGGGAGAAATGATCTTTTCTATGATTGATCTTATAAAATGATACCATCAGCTAAGGATAAGGGATGAGGATATTTTGAAGACAATATTATCCATTCCTTAGGAATTTTCATGATGTGTTTCCAAAATAATTATTGGGACTACCTCATAAACATGAGTTTGATTTCTCTATCAATATCATACCTAGTTCAAAACCATAGTCTAAGGTACCATAAAGGATGACTACTACTAAGTTGGTTGAATTGAAGGCTCAACCCTTGGAATTATTCTCTCAATGGTTTATTAGGCCAAGTTTATCACCATGGGGTGCATTAGTTTTCTTTATCAAGAATAAGGATGGTACTATTTAGCATTGCATTGATTATATAATATTGAATAAGTCAACTATAAAAAATAGGTATCTATTATCTCGTATATATTATTTGTTTAATTAAATATGGGGAGTAATGATCTTTTCTAAGATTGATCTTATAAAAGGATACCATCAACTAAGGATAAGGGATGAGGATATTTTGAAGACAACATTCAAAACTCATTAGGAGAACTATGAGTTCATAGTATGACCATTTTGGTTGACTAATGCTATGGCATCATTCATGAATCTCATGAACATTATATATAGAGATTATCTAGATCACTTTGTTTTAATTTAATTGGATGGCATTCTTATATACTCTGAGAATGAAGAGGATCACCTTTAGCATCTAGAATTGTTTTTATAATGGTTGTGGAATCATAATTTGTACATAAATTATTTAAGTGCACATTTTTCAAAGAGAGAGTGCATTATCTAAGACATATTATCTCTATGGATGGTATCTTAGTAGATTTGGGAATGATAACATCCATTATGGAATGGTTGGTGCTAAATAATATCCCTGAGGTAAGAAGTTTCATGGGATTTGTAGTCTATTATAGTAAGTTTGTTTCAAAATTTTCTAGGATAGCTAATATAATTACCTCTTTGAAACATAAAAACCAAAGTTTTATCTAGTCAAAGAAGTGTGAAGTAGATTTTAAAGAATTAAAAAGAAGCCTTACTCTAGCACCTATGTTAAGATTTCCTAACCCCAATGGTCATTTTTTTGTGTTTATAAATGCATCAGGGGATGGACTAAGAGGAGTCATTATGAAAGATGGTGTAGTGGTGGCATATGAATTAAGGAATTTTAAGCCTTATGAATTGAACTATGCCCCTCGTGACCTATAACTTACAATAATTGTGTATGTTATAGAAGTTTAGTAGCATTACTTATTGAGAAAATTGTTTGAACTTGAGATGAATAACTTGGGACTCATGTACATTTTCACCCAAAAAAATTTTAATACTCATCAAATATGTTGGCTTGAGTTCTTTCCTGATTATGATTTTGATATTAACTATATTAAAGGCAAGGAAAATAGAGTAGCAAATGTCCTAATTCATATAAGGTACATAGCATCCATAGATACTATTAGGAGTACTTTTAGTAATCAAATTCTCATTAGGAAATGAATTGTATGATCAGGTCAAAAAAGCATTGTCTAATAATTCTCATAATCCTTGGTATAAAGGATTCAGATTAGAGAGTGATGTTATTTTGTATTATAATAAAAGGATGTATATGCTAGATCGAGATAATCTATGGAGCACAATGCTAAAATAACTACACAATTCCCCATATTCAATACATCTAGGAGTAAATAAACTCATGGTCGAGTTTAAGCCATGTTATTTTTGTAAGGGAATCAAAATATATGTAGTATACTATGTGTCACATTATCTAGAATCTCAAAGAGTGATTGAACATGTGCATTTGATTGGGTTATTATATCCACTTGATATACTGGAATGGAAGTGGCATGTGACTAGTATTGAATTTATCCAAGGTTTAATGATGTCATAAAATAAGCACAATATAATCTTGGTATTAGTTGAAAAACTAATCAAGGTGGCTCATTTTATATGAGGCAATTTGGCAAATGATACACCTACTCTTGCAAAGAGGTTCATAAAAGAAGTGTATTAGTTGCATGGATTTTATGAGAAGATCATTTTAGATCATGATCCAAAGATGAATTATAGGTTTTGGGTAACTTTAAATTTAGGTTTGGGTATGCAACTAAATTTTAGCATTGCATATCACTTAGAGACTGATAGTCAGACTGAGAGAGCTAATTAAGTGTTAAGAGGATCTTATTTATATGTATTTTATAGATCAGTAATACAATTGGGAGTATTATCTTCTATTGGTTGAATTTGTTTACAAAAGATCATACTAATTGGCTTTAAATATGGTACTATTTGAGGCACATTATAGAATAAGGTGCATAACACCAGTTAGTTGGGATAGGTTGGAGCAAAGAGTAGTATTTGGACCTAAGATGCTTTTAAAAATGGAAGAACAAGTTAAATTAATTAGGTAGAGATTGGTTGAGGTCAATTATAAGCACAAGAGTTATGTTGATTTGAACAGGATATATAAATAATTTTTAGTAGGTGATAAAGTGTTCTTGTGGGTTAAGTTATATAAGAGCTTGATTAAATTTTGGAAGTCAAAAAAAATGTCATTGAGATATATAGGACCCTTATAGGTGTTAGAAGTAGTCAATCCCATAGCATATAGGATTGTATTACCACCATCCCTAGCTCTATTACAAAATGTATTCCATATTTCTTATCTTAAAAAGTACATAGATGATCCTACATGTGTTGGATTAGAATAGTTTATAGGTCCTAGATCCCAGGGTGGTCATGGTATAACCAATAAAAGTAGTTGACACTCACAAACTTTATTTGTGTATTAGATAGATGTTGTAGTGTAAGGTCTTATGGGAGTAATATTATAAGGATAGTGCTACTTAGGAGGACTATGATGAGTTCTACAAGTTATTTCCACATTTATTTACTTTATTTAATAATTTATTTTACGTTATTTATATTTTGAACAATTCTTTTAATTCAAAACTTAGATTTGAATAAGAGTCATCTAGGATGATGACCAAATTTAGGGGGAAGGATGTTACATCCTGATTCCTCATTAATTAAACTCATGTAATTATATGTAGATATTTATCATTAATAATTTGATTTGGTTATTTTTTAGAAATATTTAAGATACATGCTATTATGGGATATTTGGATATTATTTAGGCTATATGATTATATTTTTATGAGTTAGATATAGTGTATATTCTTACAGCATGATCATGTTGATTTGTTATTTCAATTATATTTTATGATGAATAAATGTCATAATAGTATGATATAACGAATTTAATATTGTGAGGATGACTTAAGAGAGACTCATCTCTTACAGTGTGATGGAGGGAGTGCATCATTAGAGAGGGTGACGTAGACAGAGTTGTTTGGGAATGATAGAGAAATCGGCTAGAACCCTACACACACCACATTAGCTAGAACATGTTAAACACATAATGGAATGGTTAGAGTAGTGTTTTTTGATGTTTTTTTTATTAATTAGTTGTTACAAATGGTTCATAACATATTTTAAATGGTTATTTAGAATTCATCATGCATGATTTATGTGTATGCCCTTCAATGTTTCATGATTTTCATAATTAGAGCGAAATTGGATTTATAGATTAATGGATTTATCAATTAAAAATTTTGACAATTAAAGTGTTAATTTAATTAGTGAATATATATTGATTATTTTAATTAGTAATAAAATATAAAAATTGACATTTAGGAGGAAAAAACAAGAAAAAAGAAGAAAATGTTAAAATAAAAAAAAGGGATGAAAATAAAAAACAATAATAAATAAAGAGAAATGAAAAAGTTTAAATTTAGTAAAAATAAAAGAGGAATACATGAATTAAACAATTAAATAAAAAACAAAGAAAAAAGGAAAAATAAAAAATAAATAAAGCTATGCCCTTTTTCATGTTAAGAGAATGATAGAAGTATATATTTAGATAGAAGAAAGTGAGGTGTACCATACATATCAGAGGAAGGTAGTACAAAAGAGAAGAGTGTGAGTAGCATGGCAGTGCAAGAAAATAATTAAGATAAAAAGACTAATAGCACAGACTACCAAGTAGGTAATGCAATTAGTTTCTAAGTATGTATGTTGAATATTTAAAATGAAAAGGATGTATTTATGTATGTATGTATGTATGTATGTATATGTGTGTGTGTGTGTGTGTGTGTGTGTGTGTGTGTGTGTGTGTGTGTGTGTGTGTGTGTGTGTGTGTGTGTGTGTGTGTGTGTGTGTGTGTGTGTGTGTGTGTGTGTGTGTGTGTATGTATGTATGTATTTATGTTAGTGTACTGGTTTATTACATGTGTACAACAAACTATTATTTAATCAACAAACCAATTTAAAATATCATGATATTGATACAAGCTTGTATGTATATTCTAGAGAATATATTATATATAGCCCACTATTATACTATCATATACCTATTATGTACATAATGAAAACCACTATAAGAGTCATTGATGTTATTTCATTGGTAGATTATGAGAAATAAGTTAAAATAAACTAATACAAGTTCTTATGCATATATCAAAAATTAATTAACTAGATGGTAAGAGTATATGGTAGATCATAATGGATGAATTTTTATATATAAGTATGATACATATGTACATGTGGTTCAAGATCCAGAAAATTCACATGGTAGATTTTATCTAAGTGTACATTTTTTTATATGGATTATTATTATTTATTTTAGTGTGATGTAAATATGTTTAGGGTTTATATCCTATGCACAACACCTAATAATATGAGTTTATAGATATTGTAATGCATATTTAATAAACATAATTGGTTATTTTCATATATGATAATACATATTTTTAAGTTAAGTCATACTATTATTTAAACTAGATGTTTAGAGCGATCATATTAAACTTTGTTTAATAATACATTTATAGATTGCTATGATTTTAGTGATCTAATTAGATATATATATTATTTTTAGTAAATGCATAAGAATATATATATATATATATGTACTTAATAATTATATTATATTAAGTGATCCAGTAGTGGCACATCTAGTAATTATGTAGCAACTTGAGTGTATATAAAAAACAATGACTTAATTTCATCTATTTTCTGCTAGTTAAAACTAGTGAATTATTTTTAATAGTGGCATACCTAAGATATGAATAACAAATACTACTTCTATGTATATTTCATTGATTCTTTGCATTAAAAAATTTGAACCGATGACTTGTATATTCAGTCATCAATAGATTGCATAGTTCAATTTTTGGTTTGCATTTTTGGTTAGAATAATGACTAGGAGATATTAATAATTGGATACAAATGTCTAATCACCATATATTTAGTCATTTTTATATATTCTATTTACATGATTTTAAGCTATTATATAAGATAAGTCATAGATTCTTGTATGTGTGTCTCTTTTAATTTTAATGATAAAAAAATTGGATGTATGAAATGTGTGTAGGCATCATTAGTATTTAGCACTGAAGTTCATCCAGAATGTCCTCTTGATCATTTTCTAAACTCATAATCTTTGTAATACTCTTCTTGGATTTTTAGAAAAGAGTATGATTCATGCTATATTACATATCCCCTTCTTAGTCCAAGATGAAAAACAATCTTTTCTATATTTACCTGTTTGAATGGCTATATCAATTCATGTTAAAACTATTAATTTATATGAATATATCTATTTATTTCTTAATATTATGGAAATATTGACATGTTTAGTAATATCTTGTCAATAAAGTTATATTAACCAAGTAGTTGATTAAGAACCATAAAATATTATTGATATCATTAAACTATATCCTTATATATTATTGAGCATATTTATGTATAATGTAAATATATCTATATGAATATTTAGGAACCATTATAAGATTATAATATATATGGATGTATCGGGTTGTAGCCCCTATGTTTGTTGACAAATGTAAAATAAAATGGTCATGGGAATCTAAGAGTTGAGGAGATATGCGAACATAAATAAATATTCCTAACCAAGAGTATAAATGTAAGGTCATATTCAAACAAATCATAATATAGGACTCTTGATTCTAAAGAGATAATTAGTTGTTGACTAAGAGCTTATGATTTCATTGATTTATAACTACTTGTTTATGATTGGTTTTGGTATTTAGTAGTTATGATTAAGAACACTAGACTAGGATAATATGGGATATTATAGGGTGAATTATATTTAGAAACTACTTATAGTAATTAGAAACTATAGTTAGATGTATATTGTACCAGTATGGTATAAATTATAGTTATTATTTATGTGATAGATAATATTATGAGATTCATTTATAAATTTGATGGAGTAAATGTATGCATTGAGATTATTCCTATGATTGGCATGTTATATGATTAATAGTATGATGTAATTTGTATTAATATATTGGTTATATTTTGTTAACCAAATCTCATATTACGTGTACTGAGTAAGTAGTGAGATATATTTCACTAGCTTACTAGCATCACAATGCTAGATGAAGGTAATTAGATCAAGTGGTGTGTATAAATTTGGCTGATCCTTAGATCATTAATTATTGAAAAATTTGTCCAACATAATTTTAATGGAGAAATTATCATTTCATGAGTATAATTTACATGTTTGTGAGATATCTTTATTATAAGGGGTTTCTTTATGATACACCACATGTTTAATTTTAGAAATCATATATCACACAATTACTAGCTTGTCTCTCTAGATTCTCATGCCATCATTATCTACCCATTCATGAAGGGAGGACCATTCCCTGATGATATTTTTGGATGGTATCATTGGTCTATGGTTGGTGTGGAAAATCACTCAGATTATGATCTCCCTACCCAAAATAATACTTACTTGGAGATAACACTTGAGTTTACCATAGATACTAGATTGTAGGGAAATTATGCTCTATGGAGCCATGTGTCTTATATATGTTCAGTGTATTGTATTTATTATTAAAACATTATCATGATGAGTAGTAATTAATTACTTATTTTACATTGACAATAGTGGCTATAGGCATGTATTATTCGTGACTAGTTAATTGTAATTACTTTCTATATTCATATTATGATGTGTTTCTTATGATAATAGTGATCAGAGATGTATGATGTAGCATGATCATTTAGAAGTATTTTATATGATTATTGATTGTATTCTCATGGTGTAATCTATTTAAAGTATATGTTGTTTAAGTTTTAAAAAATCACATATTTCTAAGTAGATCATAGTGGGGACGTGAAAATCACATCACTCATGTTCAAGTATCTTTTTATAATAGTTAGTAGTTGTTGATAAAGGAGAAAAATGGATGGGGATGATTATTACAAAGGATTATTAGGTGTGTATTAAAGTGGATAGAATAATGTGAGTTTATGCTAAAAATGTAAGGATTTTCAATAGGTAGGGCACATACCTTAGGAAAAAACACTTAACCAAACATGATGACATAGCTTTCAATGTTAGTATGAAAAACATGATTACTGTATAAAAATATAATATCATTACCTATTAACAATAGGTTTGCTAATGAATTTAGTTTTTTATGGTCTGCTCTTTTATTTGTATTATTGATGTCATGATCAATATTTTTAACTTTTAGGTTATCATAGAGAATGATGTGATACTTGAAGAAGACTTATTTGTTTAAATCATCTTCTTCAATATCAATAACTAAGAGTGTTGATTTCATTAGGTGATTGTATTGGAATTTTGGTGGAAATGTTTGACCAAAATGGATTAAAATTACCTATAACAACCAATTTTTATCCTCATTTAGAAAGGATTACATAACTTTATATAGTAGGTAGTTATCATGAATGCATATGAAACATGTAATAAAAACTAGTTAATTTGTATTGTGGATTATTTACTAGGAAGCAACACTAATATTAGTGATGATATTTAAAATTTGTATTACTTATAATTGTAATTTTGATAGACATACGTAGAGATATTTTATAAATATGATAATGTCCAAGTATTTGTGCTAATATTTATTTAATGATTGTATTTAGCCACTTATATGGTTAGTAATTTAGGGAGTGGCATGTTTTTGTAAAGAAGAGGTATTGGGAGTCTATATTTTATTTTAGTTGAGAACTACATTAATTTTTATATGTGTACATATTAAAATCTGATCTATATAGTACCCTAATTTATACTCTTGGAAAATACCTATCATGGATGTACCTTTCAATTTTACATCTTCTAGTTATTGAAAGGCTCATGTTCACTTTCTCTTTGTGCCAAATTGATTATATATTAGTTTTACCATTTTATTTGGATGACCCATAACTTTTAAACTATGCCAAAATATCTAAATCTGATTATTACCCTTCACTACCAGTTTTGGACCTATACCTATTTTCTATCTCCATGGACACTTGCATCCTAGGAAAAAACCTAGGTTGATGTGAATGTCCACTTTATTAAAAAGTTTTTTAGTGACTAAACATTATCTAATTTAAAAAATAAATTTATCCAAAAGGTCAACTTAAGTGATTTAATGCTAGATATTTTTTAAATGGTTTGGTATATATACAAGATAAACCCCCATTCATTCATCACCTAGAAATCATATAAACTCATAAGGAAATATACCAAGAAGAGATCAATAAATAATTAAATTGATAAAATATAACCTATTTATCCCTATTTCCATATCATTCATAGTATCAATATTAAAAAAAGTTATAGGCATTCAAAGAGTAACATGTAAGCCATATTTTCCATGTCACAAGCTAGCTCATTAAATGTATTTGATTATTAACTAGTGTACCCTTGTGCACACATAATATAACATATAAGGGATAATAACATCAATTTGAGGCCATATTCATAGTATTGTCTATGTAGGTATCACCAATTGATAGAGTATTCTTTGGGGTTAGCTCGATACCATGATCCCACTAACCCATTTTTCTCACAATCACTCCAAGGGTGAAGAACTAGGGTTTGATCATTTAACAAAGAGATAAAACCTATGTTCAAGATATAAATACATCATAATAAAGGTGATAAAAAACATTGAAATCATAATTAGTTGCATATAAATCTAGTAAATATTATATGTAAGACAACTATAGGATAGTTAAACACTTATGTTGATGCAACTATCTAGATCTGACACAAGAATTTGAGGCCATATACAATATAATTTCATAATATAATGAATTTTATAGCATCATATTTCAGTCCACTTATATATTTTTCCTACCCAAACATGCATGCACATAGTAAACTAGTTAAGTATTATTATTTTTTAATTAATTTCAACATTAATCAATAGTTATACTTTTAATAATCTCAATTGTATAAATTTTGAATATTATTTATCTAAGATTTATATTAATTTAATTGTTTATTATATTAGTTAAACACCTTTTTTTAAAAGATAATATAATAATCTTAAACCTAGATACCCACTTATCTAAATTTAGGGTTAAAAATATTGTGAACCCAAACTCTATATCTTTGTGTCAAAATGATATTTTGGATTAGGTTTTTCTTCATTCTTTTATTTTTGTAATGTAAAAATCCAATAAAAAATATTTTTGAAATGGAAGATAAATAATCATTAGTTATTCATATCAATAATAACGAAGACTTAATGGACACATTTTTGTATGTACAAAAGATGAAATGAGTTAAAATTTTAGGACTAAAGCATCCTTCCCTAGTGATGGTGAATCCTTAGGTGGTACTAAAACCTATTCCATACCAACCAAATTCCCCTTGAGAAACTCATTGAATCCTAAATGTAGTATGGACATGATTTATTTTCTTACACCATTGTTCCTTGATGACCAAAATCCTATTGCTTAATCCTCCATGGGAAACATTGACACTTCAACCCAATTACCAATTTTAATGCCTTTATCAACTCAAACCATGGTCACACCTCCTTTTATGGCTTATCAAACTTCCAAGATTATCAATAAAAATGTGTAAGATATTTTCCAAGATATAAAAAATTTTCAAACTAAGGTTACTAATATTGAGAAAAATTCTATGAATTTACCTTATGTTATTGATTCACAAGAAATGTTACATAACCCTATTTCACCTCTAATATATTTTCACCCTTGAAAACTAGTTTTATTGAACCTGAGTTCACGTTTTATAATGGAAAGAGTGATCCTAAAAAAAATCTCCAATATTTCTATGCGACATGCCTTGAATATGCCTCAGATGATAAAAATTTGACTAAAATATTTCCAAGGAGGCTCAATAACTATGATCTAAGGTGGTTTTATTATTTAACAATATAACAATTAAATCATTCAAACCTCTTCTATATTTATTTTTGGCACACTTCTCTATCAACATTACTAAAAGGGTATCGCCCAAATTTTTTAATATCAAACAAGGAACCAATGAACCTATCAATGAATATGTGTTGAGGTACAAGACAATGTTATCCAAAATGTAAAATCAAATGGAAAATAAATATTTTTAATACATTTTTAAGAAAAATTTTCTTTCCCCATTACATAAGTCCATTATTTTTTAAAAAATAAAATATTTTGATTACTTACGCCATATTATTTTATATCATGTAATGAAACTTATTTCATTAAAAAGATTAAGCATGTAGGAAACACAATGAATACATCCAATGCCAAGTTTCTTATCAAACAAATATATAAGTTCAAACCTATATAACTTAAAAAAGAAACAACTACAATTGTGAATGTAGTATCATAAAAACCTAATTGGATTATCTTATCCAATGCACCATGGAATAAATTTACATGATTACCTAAGTCTTAAACTACTAGTTAACAAGCTTCTAGATTGTCATCTTATATCTCTCCCTCTCCTCATACAGGTTGAAATGGTAGACCTATACCTCTTGGATATGATTCCAATTCTTATTATGACTATCACCAGGTCCTTGGTCATTCTAATAAATAATGTTATACATTTAATCATAAGATCCAATACCTTATCAATAACAAGTAGCTTGCATTTTATTATCATCCAAAGGACTCAGGTTCACAACATGGAGACCATCAAAACAAAATTATGTTTTTTGATGCATTAAAATATCATTCCTAGAAGAAGAATAAAGTGATAATGTAATATAATGCACATAATCCTCCAGCACATTATGGCTACCCATTAGATGGTATTATTGGTAACTATACATGGCATATACTTCATATGGTTTAGATACCATCTATTACTTTTGATGAAAATGATATTGTGGATGATGATTTAGATCTTCATTCATTATTTATTTGAGCATATCTTGATCAACAACTATTCACCATGTTATGACTTATAATAGTTCTAGTGATAATGTTTTCACCATGAGATTAATTTAACATTTAGGATATACACATGATGATTTTTTACCTTTGACCAAAATGGTTAAATAATTTGATATGATATCATAACATGTTCTTAGTGAGACTAATTTACATTTAAAAGCTGGCCCAACACATGTTGTCACTACCTTATCAGTTATATTATACATGGGATTATTTTATATGTTATTGGGATGAATTTAGATGCATCATCTCCACATAATACCTTATAATGTGAATATATGTGTTAAATAAATTCATACCAACAAGGTATTCATATTTTTTGGAACTCCATATGAGAATCTACTTGAAAAAGATAATTTTATTCCAAGAAAACTAATTATCAAACCTACTAAATTTAATCCTTTGTAAAAGGGTAAGAAATATATAATCCCATTTCCAAGGTGGCCCATACTCAAGAGACAATGTCATTATATGTACACATTGGATTATAAAGAATCCTCATCTACTGCTATGTAGCATACTTAGTTATCTAGAGAAAATAGACATGTTCCTATTATTTATACTTCAAATAAAATAAAAGTAACACAACGATGGGTTACAAAGATGCCTAATATTTTTAATACCTATTTGATACCACTAGTCATATGATAAATATGCATAACATCATAGAGCCTCTAGTGCTAGATATTACACCTATACATGCTCCTCAACAATACCACTAGTTTGATATACCATATTCTAAGATTGAATATACTTATGAATATCCATTTGATGGAATCATAGTAATAATTTATCCTTTTCAAATATTTGAAACAAAAAAGAAACAAATATTAAAAACAAAAACATTCAAAAAAATACAAAAATATAAAAAAGTAATTCAACATGTTCCTAGTTTTACTATTTCTTATACATATGTTATTTGATTCATGTTACTATATAATTTAGATCATTATTAAGAAAGAGGTTATTTCATGCTAATATTCCAAAGTAAAACATAAAACACTTAACAAACCTAACTTCTTAAGTATAATCCCTCAGTTTGGGCAAGGTATATGAGAATGAAAACAAATAGAAAGACATAAAACAAAAGTTGTACCTTTCCCATTGAGTCATAATCTAAGAAAAATTATTGGTGTGTTAAGCCTAATATTATATAATTGGATTATTTTTAAATGTTTCACCTTAACATAGGAATCATCTCCCCTAGTTTACACAAGATTTGCATTAAATAAAATAGAATAAAATGGTCTTATGATGAAGCTTTCCTTATATTTATGCATAAAAAGTTTACACTGATAATGTTCATCATTATTCTTAAATGACCCTTGTATTTATAGATTTTCCATATTTATTATGGCTTCCAAATCAAGATGAATATGTGTGGCTCACAATTAGTCACACTTTTAAGTAAAATGTAATTAATGTTTGGAATCAATTCTACATTAATGAGGCATTGGTTCAATTTTATGATATTTCCTTGTATTTATGTTACTTACTGATAGATTTATGTGTGATGTCATGATGATTTGACTATTCAAATATTTGTTAAATATTTAGATATCATATAATTATAAATTTTTCATTTTCTATGAATTTTATGCTTGGCCATTTTATTATATTTGATGGGTTTTTTTATATTGATTAGCTTCTAGGTGATTTATGTAATATTTAAATTTGAACTAACTGTTTGACCTAATTAATCTAGAAAATATCTCTTTTAAAGTCATAATTTTACTCAAGATGAAGTGGATTATTATGTATAGTGTATTACTGCAATCAGAGATGCACCAATACATTTTAGAATATGTAATTGAAGTGTGCAAACTAGTTTAGGTGTTTCAATTAATTGTGATTTATTTATATAAATCATTATAATTACAATTTCAACACGAAAGTGATGAATATTGAGTGTCTTTATTTTACCCCTATTTGAGAAGGTGTTGTGAGACACTAACAAAGAAAAAAATTTCAAATAATGTAAAATTTGTTAAAATGATTTAATAAATATTGAAGAATGATGTTTTCACATTTTTTTAATTCTTGTTCAATTGGATGAAAACAAGTTCACACCAATGTTCTAAACAATGTTTGGGATGCCCATGATTCCCCCTCAAGGGAGTGTAAAAATAATAATATTGACAGATGGTTCCTTGGAAGGAAGAAACTGGAAGCTCTGATCACCAATAATTAATAGAGTAGAAAAATGAGTTTCCCTAAAATAGGGGAAAAGTGATTAATAAATAAACTGAGTTTCCCTAGTAGGGAGAATTTGATCATTAATTATTGAATTGCCCCAACATGGTGAATATAATTATTTATTGGCCTGAATGAATAAATTAATTGATTGGAAAACATAGCTCATTTTTTTAACCTATTGATATAAGGAACACTGTGTATGACTCTCTGGTAAATGCTAATTTGGAGATGCCCATCCTAATTAACATATATGTTACTACAATGTTTAATGATAAGGATTTAATTACAAAAACATGATGAGAGTTTCATATAAAGGGAGATGCTCTTGCACATGCCATTGTAGATAATACATTAGTGCTTGATTTTTAATGTAACACACAATGATATGCATCATGATATAAAACACTATGATAACCTAATCATGATGTGAATAAGGACCGACTCTCAATGAAATAGATAAAGGACAAAAATGCACCATGATATGTAAAAATCAAGATGAAATTATAGTTGTATGTCAATGGATGGAATCAATTACAAGTGTAATGAATCACCCCATGAATGCATATATTCTTGATTCAAGGAAAGAAATAAAAGCAAACAAGAAAACACACACAAATTTTAAAAGTAATAAACAATCAAATCATCATCATGTTATATGTGTGATAATAAAATGTTATGCTTGGTTCCTTGTAACTAAGTTTAAGGAGTGGGAGATAGGATAATGTGAAAATTTTGAATTTTATGGGGAATATAATAATAAATAAAGGTGATCGAGTTGACTCTAGATGCCCCATGTAACTAAACATTGCCTACATAGTCCATGTGGACCTTCAAGCCAAATGTAGTTCTCTCAAGAATGAGAGAGTAGAAAAATTATGACAATGATTAGAATTAAACTATTAAAGATAAAATGGGACTGGATCATAAAATGGTGAGAGCATAAATGGGCACATAAAATGGTGAGAGTATAAATGGGATTCTAAAGTGGCAAGAACATAAATGGGCTCACAAAATGGTGAGAGTGTAAAAGATAAAGAGGGGGAAATGAAAATGAGAATGATAGTGTTAGTGTAATTTTATATGGCATAATATACCCTATGTATCCAAGTGTTTCCTACATAGTCTGTGTGGACCTCAGGATGATGCAATTCTCTCTAAAATGGGAGGTTAATGAAGAAATGAGAATAGTGATTACAAATGATGAAAATAGGATAAACAAATTTGACCCATGAAGATGTTCAAATTAAAATGAAGGGTTATCCATGTCATATTTAAAGAGTGTTGCATATAATAGGGATAATAGGTAAAGCACTGGTGAATAAGATGACAAACTACATAAAGTTTTTGTGGCTTTATGTATCTTATGGAGATGGAAGGCCTTCTCTGAATGTTTCAATTTTTAGGATTTTTCTATTTTTCAAATGTTTATAAATTTTTGGAATAATATATAGAAGTTAATATATACAAATGTATAAGGACATTCTATAAAAATAAAAAAACCTTGATTAGGGGCTTAAACAACACCTAAATTAGCTATAATGGTAATCCATGATACAAAGGGACTTACTTTTAAAAACAAACCCATTATGAAAAATAAGTGATACAAAATGAATAATAGGACTAGAAGGAGATAATAAGAGGTCTTGAATGATTTCCAAATAATGAGACCATGCTAAAGTACTATGATATTATTATTTTAAAGATGTACCAATGATGACCAAATCTGAACTATCTATTGAAATGTCTTATCAATCCCTTTATAGTGCATGTAAGTCATAACCAAGATCTAAAATGGATCAGATAGGGGAAAGGATAAGAATTGATTCAAGTATGGAAAATGTAATGAAATGGATAATGAGAGGACATTACCCCAATTTTGGTTTCTCTAGATAATATCCAAATAAAAGAAGCATTAAAAGTTCATGAATGAAACCACTTTCTTGTTATAAAATCAATAGGAAACACATGTTCTAATTCTAATGTGAGCCAATAGTTACCTATATGAATTTGTGGTATCAATAGAGATAACTCTACAAGTGTGTGCCCCATAAATTCCCTCATGTACACATTTAATCACTAAACGAGATTCACCCAAGTGTAAACATCAAAGTAACATCCCATTCATAGACTCGACAATAGAGAGTACCACTAAGTAAAGGGTAATTGAATATCGTATGGATGAAACATTATTATTGGTCATGAGATAATAAAATAATAAGGGTATGGTTTTTTAAGGTAAGTGATATATCTAGATATCAAAGGGAATGAGGACCAACAATATCACATACCATCTCAAATTTTGAGTAACTATAATTTGGGTGGAAGAAAGTTTACTATAATTAATTATAAGATAGATCTATCCATGATCCATGGGTTTCCATAGTGTTGTCTAATTTTTTATTGTCCCATGGTAGTTTCTTAAAATAGATGCATTCAAAGTGATGTTTAAGACTATAAAACATGCCTCTGTAGGGAACAAGCTCCTCATCTCTAGTTTGATATTGATCTATGACATAATTGATAATTAAGTTAGAACTACCATGAATGGAAAAGTATTGAATATTATATTGTACTTATTATTTTTATGTAAATTAATGATAGAGATATATCATAAATATTAAACAATTTAATAAAATCCTACCCCTATAAATTTATCCAATACTTATGTGACCATTGTAAGATCATTTTTAGTGCCAATGTCAATCAGTACCTTCCAAAAGTGGTGTATAATCATCCTATAATATAATAATAATTAATTATGATGACCTTATTCATCTTATGGTGGCTCAACTTATTCCTCAAGCTTATCTATGTAAGAATAATTTGAATACAACCTATGGAATAAAAATCTAACCTAAGCATTTATGTAAAAAACCATGTATTAATTCTTTAAATGTTTTATACTCAAAGGAAGTGGTACCTATACTAAAATCAATTAATGTAATGATAGGGATCTATGCTTCATGTTTAAGAGAGAAAACTTACCTTTTGATTTCAACCTTAGAAAGGTTATCACCATAAGATACATCTTTATCTTTACTTTTACCCTGGTCTAAAAGTTCCTCAAATACGTTTTCACTAATATATCTCAATATTTGATTATATTATTTATTGAGTAATTTTTCTTTCTCCCCAAAGTAGAAAATAAGTGTATATAAGGGAAAATACAATTTATATACAAATCAATACTAGTTCAGAAAGTATAAACCATGTCTACACTTCCACTTGTTGGTATATTTATACAATTGGGATCATGATCAAGACAAATCTAATAGGCCTAACCAATGGGTATATCATCACTAGAAAGGGTTTAAAAGCCTATGGTCAAGTAACATAATGAAATAACCCTAGATGGGTCCTATGTTTTCTATATTTACAAAATAAGTACAAAGTAAAATAAAATCTAATCTAGTTATCACCAAATCTTGTGGTAAAAAGTGGGGATAATAAACATAAATTATAAACATGCATATAATATTTATCCTTAAGCCAATGTATAGTAAATCCTAATGCATGGGAGAGAAGTAAAAATGAAAATATATCTACTTTAATAAAGGAGGAACAAAGTTATAAATACTTACCTTTGAAGATGAACTTCAAGAACCTCAATCTTTCCCTTGGCTATGATGTTTCACAAGAGGTTGTTGTGGTATGTAAGTAAACAAGGATAAGTCATCTCTAGGATACA
Organism: Torreya grandis; assembly: GCA_037957365.1. NCBI lineage: Eukaryota > Viridiplantae > Streptophyta > Pinopsida > Cupressales > Taxaceae > Torreya > Torreya grandis. Next base: position 1,611,371 of record JARHVA010002468.1, on the reverse strand, counting down.
CAAATTCTCTATTCATCCAAAATAATTATCCATAATGCTACACCATTAACCTTTGGCATGTCTTGGGATATGTGTGGTTGACTTTTGGCTTACATACCTCTTTTTATAGTCTTGTTACATTTCTCTATGTCCTTATTTAGTTTAGCCTATGGAATAACCATGGTTAAGTAGACTATATATAAGAGGTAGTGGTTAGTCTTTGAGGATCATGTTAAGTATTTTTCTATTAGTATGTTGTTGTGGAGGTTTTTCCCTCGAAGTGTCTTTACTATATTATCCAGTATGTTTCTCTGTTGTCAATTATTATTGTGTGATTTATCATATTTTATTATTCTATATGATATAAAATCATTATATGTGAACATATAAGTAATTTCATTACAAGTGGTATCAGAGCTTTTTTTTGGGGCAAGCTTTTTTTGGAATTTTTTTGGATCAAGTGAGGCATGACTTCTGTGAGGAGGAGAAAAAAAATATAACTTGCAATCTAAGAAGAATTAATTTTTTTTTCAATGAAATATTATTCTAAATACTTTTAAAAAAAAAATCTATAATTTTTTCACCTTGCACATTTACAGTCATTGGATTCATCTCGATGAAATGATTACAATGGTATAGTCCACTGGTACACTTTTTTATGCCAATTTTTTTACCCTAGTGTGCAAAGGTAGTCATTAGATTCATCTTGATGAGGAGATCACAATGGTACAATCCCTTGGTATACTTTTTTTAGGGAAAAATACCTCCTAGGGTTTGTATATGGCTAGTCCTTATACACAAGGATGAAAACGGTGGAAAAAAACTCCTAAGAATCCTTCTATCAACAACATGGAATCTGGAACTTTAGATTTATTGATTTTTTAACTTAAGGTTGACATAAAGGCTTGGTGTAGCATGATGATTTTGTTTTAGTTGAAAGTGATGTTTCAAGGATATGTAGAGAGATAAATGGGGTTCATAATCAATTAAATTGGATCACTACTTCATTAGCTACTATTTCATCTCAGTTATAGTTAAACATCCCTCCACTTCAGCATTCAGGTCCTCCTCCTCTCAACACTAACAACTCTAATTTTGGTATGAAATCAATGTCCCCCAAAGTGGGCATGCATAAGTTTGATGGTAAGGATCCTCTAAGTTATATTACCTAACTTGATAATTTATTTGATCTGCATCAAATACCTAGTTCTTAGAAGGTAATCATGGTGTCTCCATATCTAGAACCTGATCAATTCATTTGGTATCACTAGTTATATGCTCAAAATAAGAAAAATGGTGATCCTATTACATGGTCTATTTTCACTAATGATTTATTGGCTCATTATCAAAATAATGTATCTAAAAACTACTTCAGCCAGTTAGCCAAACTACAACAAACAAGAATTGTAAAGGAGTATATTCATCAATTTTAGAATCTATCCTTATGAGTGGAAAACATCATTGAGGAAAATTTGACTGATCTATTTTTGGGTGGTCTCAAAGATAGAATCAAACTAGAGGATCAAATGTTTAACCCATCATCTATATCATAAGCTATCCCATGGGCACATATGATTGAGGAAAAAGAGATGGTCACATAGAAAACCCTCACTACTGGTCATGATCACACATTTCCAACAACATTATATCCTCAACCCACCAGACTGACACCTCAACAAATTGAGGGGAAGTGATCCAAAGGTTTGTGTTATGGTTGTGATAGTAAATAGATCAAAGACTATAATTATGTTGAAAATAAGTTTTTTTACATCAAAGGTGCCAATGAGGATGATGATGAGGAGGACGTACTTGGTGAGGATGAAGAAGGTCCTGAGAAGGAATATAAAGACTCTTAACCTATTATTTCCTATCATGCCATTTCAAGTTTTAGTACTCCCTGAACTCTTAAGGTCGTGGGTTTCCTAAAAAAATAGGTCATTATTTTGATTGATTCTGGGAGCACACACAACTTCATCAACAATAAGTTGGTTGCTCGCTTGAACTATTTCATTTATCCCACTCTATAATTTTAGGTCATGATTATGGATGGTGGTATGTCAGCTGCTTAGGAAAATTCCATAGTATTAAGTTGGCCATGAGAGACTACTTTTTGAATTATCTTATGTTTTCTATTCCTAATAGGGAGAGTTCACATTATTTTGGGAGTACAGTGGCTCACCACTTTGAGCACTATTGAGATGAAATTTTAGGAATTATTCATGCATTTTTATTTTGAGGGAAGGATATTTGAGCTAAGGGGATTAAGGGATAAATCTCCCCAAATTTTTAGCTTTGATCAAATGATAAAGATTCTTTAAAAGGGTGCTAAAGGATTTGTAGCTCACTTGTTTTCCATAGAAGTTCATCTAACTCAACCATCTATACCTCTTGATTTGCAACAAGTGATTGATGCCCATTTTTGTTCTTAGTGACATGACAAAAGTAATTCCACCTAATCACATGCATTATCATGCTATAAAACTTATTCTTGGTATTACACCACCCAAAATTAGGCCATACAAGTATCCTTATGCTCAAAAAAGTGAAATTGAAAAGATGGTACATGAAATGTTAAATGTAGGAATCATTCACCATAGCCAAAGAAAATACTCTTCACCAGTTGTCATGGTGTGAAATAAATATGGCACTTATAGGATGTACCCTAACTATAAGGAACTCAAAAAGTACACTATCAAAGATAAGTTTCATATTCCTATCATTGATGATTTGCTAGATGAATTAAATGGTTCTCTTTATTTTACCAAGTTAGATCTACATTCTAGGTATCATCAAATCTAGATCCATGATGAAGATATACCCAAAAATTCTCTTAGGACTCATGAGGGCCATTATGAATTTTTTTTATGCCTTTCTGGCTAACAAATACACCATCTACCTTTCAAAGTTTGATGAATATTATTTTTAGGCCATTTTTGAGGAAATTTGTTTTGGTATTTTTTGATGATATCCTCATTTAAAATAAATTTTGGGAAGACCATTTTCACCATGTGAAACAAGTATTCTTAATTTTAGAACAACATTAGTTATATGCCAAACCATCTAAATGTACTTTTGGAGCTTGTGAGTTTGAGTATTTGGGTTATCTAGTTTCACATCTAGGAGTAAAAGTGGATCCTAAAAAAATATAAACAATGATGGATTGACCAATTCCTAAGACACTCAAGAAACTAAGCAAATTTCTAAGGCTCACTGGTTACTATCACAAGTTTATCAAAAATTATAGTAGAATTGTAGCCCCACTCACATATTTTTTGAATAAAGACTCCTTTTAGTGGACTGATATAGCTAATAAGGCATTTAAACAATTGAAATTGGTGATGTGCACCACTCCCATGTTGGCTACTCCTAATTTATCCAAGACTTATCTAGTTGAATGCGATGCATCTGGTTATTGTATGTTTTTTGTACTTATGTAATAAGGTAGACCATTTACATTTAAAAGTCTTCAAATAAAGGGTAAAAATCAGTACAAGCCCATTTGTGAGAAGGAAATTATGGCCATTTTGCATGTATTCAAATAATGGAGGCCTTATTTGATGGGTCATCTCTTTTAGGTAAATACTAATCATGATAGTCTCAAATATTTTTTGTAATAAAGCTTATCATATGAATAACAATAAAAATGGGTAACTAAGATGTTAGGCCATGGTTTTGAAATAGTTTACAAGAAAGGCAAGGACAATTTAGTGGTAGATGAACTATCTAAGAAGGATGAATTAGTTGAGGCCTTGTTATATGCTATGACCATTCTATAGGTAGATTGGCTAGAGGAAGAATGATTAGAATGGGATAAGGATAGTCCTACCCATGATTTGATTCAGAATCTTTAGTGAGGTTTGAGTGGTTTTGAAAAATTCACATGGAAGGCTGATGCATTATGATATAAAGATAGATTATACCTATGTAATAATTCTCTTCTTAAACAAAAAAATCATTCAAGAACTTCATGAAACTCCAATTAAGGGTCATTTAATATTTTTGAAAACCTATCATAAAATCAAGTAGGATTTTTTTGAGAAGGAATCAAGGATGATGTATCTAAATATGTGGTTGAATGTATGATCTATCAACAAAATAAAGGAAAAACTATCAAAACCCCATGGTTTTTTTAGCCTTTATCCATCATAAGCCAACATTGGGAAGATGTGTCTATGGATTTCATTACAAGATATCAAGATCTGATGTTAAAAATGTTATCATGGTTGTGGTAGATCATCTTGATAAGTATGCTCATTTTTGTTCTTTATCACAACCAGTTTTTACTAGTATAGTAGCTTCTACTTTTTTCAATATAGTTTATAAATTATATAGTACCCTTATAATCATTATTAGTGATTGAGATCCCATCTTTACTAATAATTTTTGGACTAAGTTACTTGCATGTTTGGGCACCTAACTAGCTCATAGTTCATCATCAAATGGACAAATTGAGGTAGTCAACAAATGTATATAAGGATATCTCTATTGTTTTGTGTCTGATAAATAGGATAAATGGGTTCATTGGTTACCACTTGTTGAATGGTGGTATAATACTTCTATTCATAGTTCTTCCAAAATGTCTCCTTTTCTAACACTATATAGATACCACCCACCATCTATCACTTAAACCTTGAAGGTCCATCCTAAGGTTCATGTAGTTAAATAACATATTCACCATTAATAGGATGTCCTTACCAGTTTGCATGAAAATTTAGCCATGGCAAGAATTGCATGAAACAAAAGGTATATTAGCATAAGAGCAAAAGGCAATTTAACATTGGTGATTGGGTTTTTGTTTTCTTATATCCATATAAATATATTTACTTGAAGTAATAAAAAAAATATAATAAGTTATCCCTTAATTATTATGGGCCTTATTAGATCTTGCAAAAAATTGGTAGTGTGGCTTACAAGTTAGAGTTTCCTTCCCCCAATCACATACTTCTAATATTTTATGTATCATGACTAAATAAAGTCATTAGACACAAAGTGGCTACCCAAACTAAGTTACCAAAATTATATGAGGAAGGAAGAGTTATTATTGATCCTAAGGGGATCCTTCAAATGCACACTAAGCAATTATGGTCTCAAGAAATTAAGGAGCACCTGAAAAAAATGGAAGAATCTGCCTTATGAAGATGCTACTTGGGAGGATGAATATTTTGTACAAAAACATCTAGAGTTGACTTAATGTTGAGGATAATGTTGTTTTTAAGGGGAGGGTCATGCTATTCTCTTAACCTTTAGCTTGTCTTGGGATATGTGTGGCTGATTTATGTCTTACATACCTCTTTTCTATTCTTGTTACATTTATTTATGTTTTTAGTTAGGTTGTCCTATGAAATAACCATGGCTAAGTAGACTATATATAAGAGGTAGTGGTTATTCTTTGAGTATCATGTTAAGTATTTTGCTATTAGTGAATTGTTATGGAGGTTGCCCCCTCAAAGTGGCTTTGTTATATTATCCATTATTCTACTCTAATATAAATTATTATTGTTTGATTTCTCATATTTACTTATTTTGTGTGATATAAAATCATTATGTGTGGGCATATAAGTAATTTCATTACACATAATACAAGATCCATATCTCCAATTATATTATGGAACCCTAAACAATGATCCTCAAGTAGAATGGTGGATAAGTAGATGCACAATATAATATTCTTCTTCTTCTCTTCTTAATAATTGGTAGAAACATATGTGTATATATGGTTAATTTTATCCCTAAAACATTTTGAGAGTTTATACTATTTTATCATCGTAGTTCAACCTTGTATTATTAATTTATAAAAAAAAGTTAAGTCTTAGTCTAGGTCAGCCAAGGCAAATCTAGACCCATAACATATTAATATTAACTTGAATATAGGTTCATCTTAAGATGACATTTTTAGTAAATATAAAAAAATGTAAGGCTTAGGTAAGGGATGAATAAGGTAGTGTGTTTCTTGGAGGAGTGTGTAAGGTAGGAGGCATATCTTAGGGAATTATATATGACATGGTTATATAGATTATAAGTTCTGATATAAGGGACAATAATTTTGTGAACCACCAATGGTCTGCCCACACCTTTTTTGGGACACCCTTTACAAAAAGTACTCAAAAATATTGAGACTTGATAAGATCCTATAAGAGAGAAATCATCAATAATTGATAAAGTTTTAAAATATTATGTCTACACATATGCCTCACTTGAAGCTCATCATGTGTCATGTAGGTGCAACATGGGATGGTACATTGGAAAAAGAACATAGAAACACACAATGTTGAAGCCAAATAAATTACAATAAGAAGAAAATAAGATAAAGGAAAGGACAAAATTAAAAAATACATAACTTTACTTACCTTAATGTTGTAGAAAAGGAATGAAATGAAAGAAGTGTGAAGGTGTCTAATGTTAAAAACATTAGGTAAACCTATAGAATTTAGTAATAAATCAATGTTTTTGAAAAATATAAATGTAGTATGTGAAAATATTCTCTACAATGTCATGATTCCAAAACATCTTATGATTAGGAAAAAGAGAGCTAGTAGAAATAATTATATGATTAAAAAAAGGAATCTAGCTGTAAATATTTGACAGGTAAATAATTTTTAATAGTAAATATAAATAGAGTGAAATTCAATTCATTTGTTATTTTACTATTTTGAGAAAACATTGATCTGAGAGACCCAATTTGACCCTAGAAAGTGAACATGGTGAGGAGGCTATAGCTACGATGTAGAAGATGCATAGCATTTGCAATAGGTGAAACATAGGTAAGAAACCATTAATAATTTTTTGGGAATTTCTAATTGAAATTAAGATAAATATAGAAAATTGGATGGTAGGCAAAATCTAGTCATTAAAACTAACCCTAATAATTTTTTAGGTAGACTAGGGTAGAATGGGGTATTAGGTAGGAAAATATTAGACCAATAAATCCCTAAGGAGTTTATGGTGAATGGTCAAAAATTCACCACAAACTAAGAAAATAGTCAACCTTGTTGACTAAGTTTACAAGGTGAGAGAAAACTAGGGGTGATTATGTGTTAATGGGCTGATAAATTATCATTGGAGATGGTTGACTGCATAGTAGTGGTTTAATCTAGTTGGAAATAGGAAGATGGCCAACATAGTACCCTCTGGGAAATGTAGTTCATACTATGTGACCAATATAGTTTATTAGAGGATGATTGTGTATTAGAGGGCTGATATAATATTCTAGATCTAGAAAAGGTTTTATTTAGTATTAAACAAGTTGATAATGTCTTGAATAAAAAGGTTGACTACACAGTAGTGGGCTAATGTAGTATGACAATACTATGATAGGGCTAATTTAGTATCAAATATGCTGATTGTGTAAGAAAAAAGAGAAAAATAAGAAAACTAAATCTAGAAAGTTGATGAAGTAGTTCATTTTTTATTTTTTGAAATATTTAAGAAATCACTTTATCATTATGGCATTGATATCTAATACATTATCTATTGGTTGATATTTTGCAAAGATATTAGGGATTTTAGTACCTACTGGATGCATCTTAGCTCCTAGATTTATTGGAGTAATTTTCTAACATAGATAGAGATCAATTAGTCTCAATGGTATTTAGAGGTATTATGGAGATGAGATAGATCCCATTGATTTTTTATCTCATTATCATGTTCCTAGGATCATGGGAACAATTTACCAACACTTTATTATGGGAGGTGGAGGGAGATATTATAGAGGTGGCAATCACCTTGAAGGATGTCCATGCATTGCTTGGAATTCTTATAGATGGGACACTAGTGATTTATGATACATTAGATTGAGAGGATGATAGATAAGATTTATCCAAATGGGTTACTTTTTTGGGTATGATTTGTATACACTTAAATTTTCTCACTTTCTTTCATTGCTAATTTCATTCACTAATTTATCTTATAATTTCCCTTCTATCCATATAGTCTAATAATCCATATTCATTCTTCATGATACATAATAACCTTAAAACATCCTATCACCTAATTAATTCACCTAATTCCTCATTATTTACTAACTAATCCCACTTGTCTAATATTTAGGAATTTAAAATTCCATCCCACCTACCCTAGCCTGTGAGTAGACTTCCATACACCCATACACTCTCTAAAACTGCCTAATCACATGACTAATAATCTATTAATTATCATTAGTAGTTGAAAAAGACTCTATAATATTATACCTCTTTAATATTCCTTCTTTTAGAATCATGTAACGAATTTTTAATTCCTTAAATCATTCTCCACCATTGATCTTCCTACACCCAACTTTGAATTTTGGCCATTGATCTTCCTTCCTCCCTCTCTATAAACAAACATATCATCCTCAATTGAAAATAAATATAAAATCCATCATCATTAATGATAAAATATTCTATCAACTAAAACTATCATCCAAGTCTTTTGATCAAGCTAATATCATGCCAGAATTTTGAGTCTATTTGTAAACAATCTCCATCTATAATCTTTAGTCTTTTTATTTAGATATTAATTGGAAAATTTTGGATTTATATTAGAATGTTTTTTTTAATGTTTATTTTAATATGTTTTGATTTAATGGTTTCCAATTTTAATTGTAAATTATAGATTTAGGTGTTTTGAATATAATTTTCATATCTAAATAAATTACTCAAATTTATCATCTCATATTTGGTGACCAAAGTTAAGGGAGTAATGATATTTCAAAGAATGTCTATCCTAGGTTATGTTTGAGTTTATATTATTTTTATCTTGCAACCAGTCCATATATCTGAAAGGCTATGATAAGACTTGGGATAACATGATTGTTATCACAAGACACATAGAAGGGTACCACTATACATGATAGCCTTGTGCTAGTCAATTTTATATTAGGGAGATTTATATGACCTTAGTTATATAATTTGGGTCTATATCATGCATAATATGTATGGGATGATAACCCAAGGACACAATATGAAAATATCTATTATTCTTTTGAGTGCATGGACATATGAGAGATTGACTATGTATTGATTGATTGAGTTTCCCCATGAAGTCAATGATAGGTTACCTCAGGTCATTTGATCTAGGTAGGACCATATATAAAAGGTCATTCCTCATGTTATATCTCTTTATACTATCACATGATGGAATATGTTATGTCATCTATATATAACATAGCTACTATATGGCTAATTTGGACTATTATTGTTATAAGTTTGGAATGTGTGTACATTACAAGACACTACACTTTATGGGTAGAAACTAATATAGTGGATTATATACATAGACATCTAGGAATTTCACATATAGTGAAATATATATTAGTTTATTCTTATTGGGCATGACATACTTAATATTCAAGAGGGATAGGAGGTAGAGGGGTACCTATGGAGATATTAATGATTAGGCCTTAACAAGTTAAACCATGGGCTAGTTAGGCATGAAAGTAGTAGGTGGTGAAACTTAGAGTATATGAAACCACGGATACAGATGAAAGAGATGTAGGAGAATACCAGGGGCCACAACATAGATGACAATAGACACCATGATCTCACTATAAATAAAAACACCATTGACGTGAGGAGACATAAGAGCTAGCTATCATTTAGGGGATCCTAGAGTGGATCTAAAAAATAGTTGTTCTATAGATAGGCCATTAAAGAGGTGACCATGGAGGAATTGGGTGGTGACTCTTGGTTTTGAATTGGTTTGGAAACATCCAATGAAGAAGGTGCTTGGTGGGCAAGAAAACTAGGAGACCATGGTCGATAATATAGACACTAATGAGAAATGTTTTGATTTAGTTTATTTTTTTGAAATAGAACACCAGTTTAATTATTGTTGATGATAAATATAAGATTATATATATACATACAAATGTGATTTGATTTATATTTTTTTACAATTTTATATATCCTGCTATAGAGGAGGTCAGATAGGGATCCCTGATTATGGATATGCATCATGATATTTTGGATGCGGTGTTGTTAGTCTATGACATTTCCACTTTAGATGATTATGAGGTTCCATCTACCTTAAATAATGTGAGATAGTTTTTATTGGTTGGTGAGGCCACATGACAACTACATGAATGAGGTGATGGGTGAAAGCCACATAAATAGGTAGGAGATTGAGAGTATTAGGCATGGAATTATTTAACACTGGAGCGCGTTATGCTCATGGAACCTATGATCAAAATTGGATAGGTAAAAGCCTAGGTGGACAATTTATAGGGATAATTTATTAGCTTGATATCCCACACTACCTCTTTAGAACACACCATTCAAAGGGGTTAATCACATCCATCAATGGGTAGAATGGATAAGCCACAAGATAGATAGGATGAGTTATAGCTATTCTATTTAATATTTGTATTGTATAAAAACATGGTGTGTGTGTGTGTGTGTGTGTGTTTAAATTCCATTGATATTATGTGATGTACTTGGATTGATATGTGGATGCATGGATATATTTACTTTCTAGCACATATATTTTAGCTTTTGTTGTATATACTATGGGAAATATGTGATGTATGTTTTATTTTCCATCATTGTGTGATACATGTGCATGGTTAAAATAAAAAGGAAAAAATGATTTGCAAAATTATAATGAATCAAAACAAATGTAATACACACTATATAATTATGGTAAATGTCTAAAATCAAAAGATGAATAAGTATAATAAACCAAAAATGATAAAGTAAATGGTAGTAAAGTTTTCAAAACATGTAGATAATTGTAACAAATTAAAAATTATAAAAATCATACTATATCATGTTAGGAATTATGAAAATTTTAAATAAAATGGAAGACACATGAAAACCAATGGTATAAAAATAATAATAAATCCAATCAATCATACTAAATCAAATTGGGAATTATGAAAGTAAAAATAAAATGTAAGTGGAAATTAAATTAATCATTCTAATTCAAGATGGTACATATGAATAAATTTAATAAAATGATTATGAACATAAATTCAATAATAAAATAAAAGTGAAGGGCATATGAAGTAAGCATAAAAAATACTAAATCAAGATGATAAGTATGTCAATGACGTGTAATTCTTAATTTAACACAAATTATCTCAAATTTAAAGCATGTAATTTCATTATGAATCATTTATAGTAAGAATTGTATATTATAATATTTTCTGAGGAGGGCTTAGTCCTATCCATGCTCTTATATTGCAACTCACAAAGGGAAAACCCATTAGGTGTAAACAACTATGGGAATGATTAAAAAGATGTTTGTAAATCTGGTAATTGGTGAGAAAAACTGAGTCCTATCCATGGTCTTACATTGAAAATAACAAAGGGAACGCCAATGAGGTGATTAGTATTAAAGGATTTTTTTATTATGGTAATTTTTTAGGAAAGACTGGTGCTATCCATGGTCTTACACTACAACTCACAAAGAGAAACCCTAGATGGAATGATTAGTTAACAAAGTAATATTTATTAGGGGGAAATATTAGGAATGTTGTAATGAAAGAGGGAATTTATAATAATGACATAAGAATATCTCATAAGACCTTAGGAAACATGAGGCATACTAGGTAAAAATGAGATACACTATGAGTTTAGTGACCATAAAAATGCAAAGGATACATACTCAAAATAAGTGAAAATATGTATAGTAAAATAGGTGAGATACTAAGATAAACTCGTGATGGTTATATGAATAAGAAAATTAAAATGGACATACCTTCCAAAAACATTTTCTCATTTCTTTAGCACCTCTTATAGATTCATCGATCTACTATGAAGAGTTGGTACTTGTGTGAGAAAGTAGGTAACACTTATAGTTTTTTATTCTCCTTTCCCAATCTACTATCCTATTATACCGTAATGAAACTTGAATCTATCATGAGGCCAACTATGGAGTTTGATATTTGATTAGAAATAGGAGATGTGATATTAATTATGTCTTTGGGTGTGATTAGACTTCTGAATTTGTATGTTACTTTTTTGAATCATTAACTTTTATTTAAATGATTTGGATTTCAGCTTTTTTTATGGATTTTATGATTCCTCCTCCATACATAGTTTTAATAACCAACATGAGTGATAAAAGTGATACACACAAATTATATTTAAACTATGGTTTAAAAGAGGCTAAGTATCCTAAGATATGGTTGACTAAACAGTTAGGCTTTCCTATGGACCAATATGTAATCTCAAGTTTCAATCATATGTATGCTTAGTATGTGAAAGGAAAATAAAGGAATAAAGGGAGATTAAATTATATCAATAAATAGTATTACGATGAGAAGTCTTGTTTACTAATTGATCATATGATAGAGAGAGGTTACTAATGGAGTCCATGTTTGTATAACCAAGTAACAATAATAATTATCTAATTTTTGGGTGATTAAAGATAAAAACAATAATTAAAAAAGAAATAGATCCATGAAAGAAGTGAACTCAGAAACATAATTTCAAAATCATGAAATGAATGATAAGAAGCCATAAAAATATGAAAATAAATAAAACCATATAAAATACATAAATAATTATAATGATCCATGTAAAATAGATAAGTGAGGGTAAATTTGACATATATTCAAGTGTATAAGATATATATTAATGGATCACAAATCCAATCCAAAATCATGACATAGAGAAATGTGAAATAATGACATGTTATGTTCACAAATATTGGTTAATTTGGCTATAAATATTATCTATGCCATTTGAAACATCTCTAAAAAGCTTGATTCCAATCATAGCCATAGTCTTATCAAAACTCATAGAAAGTTATGCAAAGACTTCCTTTTGAATCTCCTCAACTAAAAATGTAGGTGTATATAATGAAGTATCATGTTCATGATGGATCTCATGCATAAGATACTCAAAGAGAGTAATAGATGTATAGATAGGGATAATATCCATAGGATGAGAAAGAGGTACAATTTGTAGAGGAGGATCCATATTGCATGTGTGACCTATAAAAATAGGAATGACTGATGGGGGTGTTGACTCTAGGTGATAATGAAGGCAATGTTGAATACTATATAAGCGATAAGTATGATGTGAACTACATTGGTGGAAAAAATGTTATATCTCCCCATATTTAGGGATATACTTTGGTAATATCTTAGGAGTTATAGCCTTATCTTTGGGATAAGTAGTGGATGGATATAATGTGTCAATATACTTCCTAAGTTTTTGTTGATGAGTGGAATAGTGGTTATATGTCCCATGGAAGTAACATATGAATTTGTTAGTAGGATTTATGGGTCTACTAGCTAAAGAGGTAGAAGGAGAAGATAGGGGCAAATAATATAACTAAAAATCTTTGATCTAATGACTGACAACTTTATGGATATCACAATAAGGCTGATTAGCCCATTGGGTAGGCATGGGATGAAGCTACAACAAAGGAATAAGGCCATTTTCAATGAAAGTTAGGCTATAATAGAAGCCAAATTAGGCTCATCTAAAGGTAAAGTGGGAGCATACACTAGGTAAAGTTCATCTTAAGGTGAGGTTGGTCATGCAACAGGTTTAAGAATAATGGCTATCATCTTTAGAGGGATCAAACTATAAAGATCTTGGTATCTATCAAAGTGATAAGGGCCTATCATGGTATGATCTATGAGCATACTCAAGAGGGGATATACTATAATTAGAGGTGTACCATACGATCAGTACATCTCTACCCTACCATAAATAGTAATAATACTAGTATTAGGTACTATAAAATAAGGAATCTTAAAATGTGAAAGAAAATATGGAAATAGAGAAAATAAATTATGAATAATTTTGACATTTATAGCTTAGGTGAAGCTAACTAAAAATAGATCATCTAAAGCATATCCATCTTCATATTTAGGTGTATGCAATTCGATGGTATATGTAGGTATGAATTTTTCATTAGAAGATGCATGATGGATAGAATGTCTAGTCTTTTTTAAGACAATATTTATATCATCAATAGGTGGTTTATGGAATAAAATTTGTAAAGAATGAGGAATTTTGGAGATAATATGAGGAGATAGATCAAAGGTTTTGATATTGAGGCTAATATCATGTAGCTCATCATCACCAAAATCTAAGAGGTTAGGTAGAATACTCCCAATTAATTTGGGGTGACCATTATAACCTTAAATGGAATGGATGGGATAATTAAAGATTTATAATTACATAAAAAGATACTAGGTAAAGGTTAAAGGGTAGGAATTTTAAATAGACCACATTCTTGAAATTATTCAAAATTCTAAGGGTTTGTATCTCCTTAGATATTGTAAATAGATCCATTATGGGGGAATTTGATGTATTGGCATGTAGGTGAGTTGATTTCTCTTGGATGATGAGTCCAAGGTCAACCAAGTAAGATTTTGTAAGAAATAATAAAATTAAAAATCATAACTTTCATGTGAACAGTGATATGAGGAATGGTAATAGGAAGCCAAATGCAACATAGAGGAGGCATTTACTTTCTATCATATCCTTGACATATGTTATATTTAGATTTGAGGTTGTATTTGGAATATCAAAGTGTCTTAATGAATTCAATGGATTCAATGCAAGTCAATTAAGGCACATTTAAGGCACATTTAACATAGATATCACTAATTTAGATGATAATTAATAGATGATCATCTGCACATAGTAATATCTCATTGAGAATCATGGAATTAATAGGAAACTTAAGTGAAAAAGAAGTATCCGCTATTTCATCCACATTTATGGAAATATTTTCATATTATTCAAGGATAATATCTTTGGATCTAGATAATGTAACTTCAAATCCTATCAAAGGAGGATGAGGGATGTTCATTTTAAAAAACAATCATATTAGATGATTTAGATGATGGGGAGAAATTATCATTAATTCTAGGAAATATCTTTTATATGGGAAATGATAATTTATATAATGGGATCCCATTCATCATAACCCATAGGAGGATTTATAGATATAGGTGCATAATGTTTCAAGAGATCCAGTGAAGGAGGGTTGGAAGTGAAATTGAACCTATGTTGATAGGGTGTAGTTGGTTTGGGTTTATTACACATAGGTTGATTAAATTTAGATGGTGTGATGGTTGGTTGAGGTATTTCTTATGGTTGGTTTGAATAAATACTATTGAAAGTTTTGGGTAATGATTAATTATTATGTTGATGTTGGGGGAGGAGTAGAGATGGTATGAGAGATATAGTCAAGTGGTGTTGTTGAGAGTGGTGCTTGAATAGTTATAAGTTCATCTTACCCCAAGTCTATTAGGTGGGATGGGTAAGTGTCTCGAATGATATAGACTGGTTTTGAGGTGTGATGTGGAGTTTTTATATTTGAGTCAATAAAATTAGATACTCATCTCATGTTATTCATATTAACCATGTTTTCTTCATTATTAGTGAGGTCTATAAGACTTCAACATTATTTCTATAAGGATTGAGATTTAGTGTTATCTTGGTGTTTAGAAGAGGATATTTGTAAATACCAAGATGAGCATTGGCTTGGTTTAAATCTTGTTTTTCATTTTGCATTTCACGGGCTTTAAAAACTATCATATTCTTGTTGATATTTTGGATTAAAAGTTTCATGATGAAAATTTGGACTAAGAATAAAATCCATAAAAAAATTGCATAATTGTTTACAAGTCTCATGAGAGTGGCCCCAAATTGCATGAAGCTAAATCCTTTTTTTGGATCATACCATGATTTCATAAGATGAGTGGGGTCAAGATCTCATGGTAGATATCTTGAAAGATTATTTTTAAGCTCTTTTAATTATAATGCTATATGTACATTAAGTTTGTGTGGGTTGAGGAAAAGTAGGAGTAGGAGTGTGTTTTAGAGGGGGAACATGCTCCATAACATTATTTGGAGTGATTGATCTAATTTTAGGAATAGTGTCATACGTATAAATAACACCATCATTGGTTACATGATGGTTATTTTTTTAAGAGCATACTAGTGCCCATTATAGGTTGAGATGGTTTGAATTGATTCATAAGGAAATATTAACATTTACATTGGTTGAGGAATTATTCTAATGTCCTTAGAGAGATATTCCTAACCTAAAATTTTAATTTGGGGTATAGAGCATTAGTGAATAGGTGGAATAGGTTTTCATCCACCATATTATTCTCACATTTTTTATAGAAGTTCTTCCATTGTTTGAGGAGGGCTTGTGCCATTTCAGTTTCAAGTTACTTTCAATTTATAAAGTGGGATAAGTTTTTCTAGGGAAGATCACAAGTTTGAAATTCTTGGACTAGTGAGTTAGCCAAGTCTTTAATAATAGTGATAAAATAGGGGTTTAATTGATTGCACCAATCTAAATCATTTATTAAGAGTATTTTATCTAATAGTTTGGTAGCATCAAAGGTGTTACATTTGACCCAATCTTTATAAATTTTATCAAATGTTTTTAAATGCAATGTGGGATCGATGTATCAATTATAGGTAATGGTGGGTGTGACACATCCTTTGTCAACATTAATAATTTGAGGTACAAGAGGTTCATTTTATATATGTTTGATCTTTTTATTAATGAGTGATGGTTGGGGAATAACGTTACCCTGGAAATCCCTAAGGGGGTTTGAGGGGCATTCATATTTTTAACTACCCATGAAACCTATTAAGGCTAGTTTGGAAGATGAATGAGATGGTTTTGCATCTACACCATCTAGTTTCCATTATTAGTTTGGAAGGTATGTATTTGATTAAGTGTTTGTAATAAGAGCTGGTTAGTTTGGGAAGCATTTTTACTAGTGTGTAAAACATGTGATGCATTAATATTAGTATTAATATCTTTAGTTACACTATGAGTACTAGCATGCATTGCACTAGTGGTATGAGTAGAATTTTTAAAAAATTAATCACTAGTGTCATGAGAAGCATTGGTATAAAAATTTTCACTAGTAGCATGGTTAAGGGTAAGGGTATTTTGAAAAGGCCCACTAGAAGTTAAACCTATCATCTTCATAGAGATACTTGACATGGAGGTTTAATAAGTCATAGAAGAAGATGCCATGGTGTGTGAAGGAGACATAATAGAAGGAAAATGTTGAGATGCAAAGAAAGTGGTTACCCCAAATTTGTGATAAAAATTTGGGAAGAGTGAAGGAGTTTATTCTAAATGAGGACCTATCATAATACTATAAATGGTTGAAGGGAATTTTCCTCTATGTTGAGGGAATTCATTAATGAAAAGTATCATTTCAATTATGTACTTGAAATCATGCTCACATTATAATGAGAATAGATGATTTTTAATTGAGAATGAATTAGGAGACTCATAATTTGTAGTGCGAGTGGAAACATGGACATTGCTTTCATCCAATGTGGGTTCCATAAGTTGTGTCTTGGGAAACCTGTTATGATTGGTAAAACTCATCATGTTTGTTTGATTTAACTTTGTATTATCCTACAATATTAAATTCATGATGAAGTAAAGAGGTTAAAAACATGATGTAAAGAAGGTTCAAATGATAAGATACATAATTAAACTAATTGACAACATTCTATGAAAATAGTAAATATAATAGAGAATATAGGACACAATCATATAGGTTGATTATGTACTACAAAGGGAGAAACTAGACATGTTAAAAATAGACATAGTCATACATGTTGATTGTGTATTATAGAGAGATAAATTGAATAGGCTGAAAAGATACATAACTATATAGAGTGAATATGTAATGAAGGAATAAAGACAAATAGTTTTTAAGAGACTATGTCGACAAGGATAATTGTGTTCTAAAAATAGGTTTTTTTTTTTCAAGAAAATAAATATGTAAATATAATGAAGCACATAAGTAATTATATCAATGTTTTTGATCTAACTGTAGCACATAACACAAACTTACACTAATACATGCTAGTAAAAGTTTTGAAATACAAAATATAATGATAAAATATCAAGAAACAAAAATTGAATGTAAATTCTAAGTTAATTTATCATTCATGAATGTTGTTAAGTTATAATAAAATTGAAATTAATGTGATAGAGATTTTGATGTAATAAGGAACTAGAAAGTAATCTATGAATAGTTTCAGGTAGTTTAGGGTGAAAGGGAACTATATTTATGATTGTATTATATTGGTATTAGGGCCTAACCCCTTACTTAATAATCCTTCAGTGATAAGGGTGTCAAGTGCTTTGACAATATATATATCATCAACCACATGTTTATACTTGGCCAAAAAATCCAAGTTGACTTCCCCTTTAGTGATGAAATCAAAGTAGCTAGACCATAGGAAGAAAATGTTTAATATTTTTTAGTGTTACGTGATTTGTAAGTGTGTGCAAAACATAAAATAGTGTGACTAAATTAAAAACCCACCTATTTAATCTTTGTTTGTTACTCTAATCATGAAGGCAAATGAAATGGAAAGTGAATTAATTAATAATAAAATAGGATAATTTATTTGACTGTGAAGAGTAAAAAGTCAACTCAAGTGACATTATACATAAATAATATATAATGGAGTTGATATGATCATTATTATTATTCATAATCAAGATATATAGGAACACATTTGAAAATGTTGACTATGACTTATATAGAGAAGACATGATACATAATTGTGTCAAGCTAGTCGACCTAGTTCACTGTAGGGTTACATTTTTATAGACTACAAATTATGAAAATCAAGATTGTAAATGATAAATATAAATGACAAAGAAGATAAGAATGGACCTTGGTAAGTTTTAAGATGCTTAGTCTATAAATTTTAATGTGTTACTCAAATCCTATTTTTTATATTTTGTGAATAATGTCGATGAAATCTACAAACTCTGTATGTTGAAAATAATTTGTGAATAGAGTTGGCTAGCTCGATTATGTCTAAAAACTTGTATGATAAAAAATACAACAATGAATAAAATCAATTATTTTGATGAAGTATTCAATCCTATAATTAAATAAGATAATTATGTCAAGTTAATTGATCTAGTCACCTATATTTGGAGAAGACCTACTTGGATAAAATGTAGTCAATTTAGAGTGATTGTTTGTCAAACATGTGTATGCTACACCCCTAACCTATCACATGTATGAGGATAGTATTAGCCAACTTGTGGCTTACTTATCCCTCTTTGACAATATATTACATTTATCTATGCTTTCTTTTGATTAGTAGGTTTTCCTGTGGAGTAACCATGGCCTAGATAGACTATATATAGGAGGTAGTGGGTAATCATTTATCATCATATTGTGAATTTTGCTCTTATTGAAGCTTGTGGAGGTTGCCCCCTCAAAGTGGCTTATCTATTATCATATATTTGGAAATATTTCAGTAATATTTGGATATAATTCTATTTTTATACTTAATTCTTGAAGTAATTTCATTACAAGTGGTATCAGAGCTGTGATTTGGGCAATCTTGTGGGTGAAACACTAAATTTTTATATTTTTTGATATATAAAAAATAGTTGTGAATTTATCTACAAAATATTTATTGGAGATTTTAAATAATCAAATTAAGCTTCCCTTAACATTTCAGCTCATTTAGATCGATTTTAAAAAAGTTGTCACTATTTTATGGTTTTTCATAAAATTGCTCTATAGTGCATAATTCAAAGAATTTTTCTGAGTTATTTACATTTTTGGGAAGATTATAAAAATTTGGACATGGTATGTTATTTGTATATTTTTATTTTAGGCTGACATAATTCCAAAATGGCTTGGTCAAAGTTGGGTCAAAAGTGCCAATAAGGGTCAACATCGCAAAACCCTTTTATGGCAGGTCCACAAACTCAGGGCTGAGGGAAGGGTGATAAAAATCTAGGTAAAACTCCTAAAAATGAAGATATGGAGTCATAAGGGGGAGGTATTAGACCCTTTGTACTAGGGTTTTCTGACATAGATCACAAAGTGAGCCAACTTGACTATAGTGTGCAAGGCATTCAGAGTGAGGTGCAAGACATACAATCTAATATGCAATCCATACAAGATAGTTTGGGAGATATCATGATGGATTTGAACATTAATCATTCAAATCATCAAGCTAACTCTATTTCACAAACCCACTAGGGTGGTTCTCCTAACTATTCTACTTCAAATCTAACTCCATGGCCACAGAGGAACCTATTACCAAAGGTGGATATACACAAATTTTATGGAAAAGATCCATTCAATTAGAGCAACAAAATGGAATGTTTTTTGACCTACATTAGATTCCAAGTGGAAAGAAGGTTACCATGGTATCCTTGTATCTTGAACATGATCAATTCATTTGGTATCGATGGTTGTGTTCTCAAAAGAAAAAGATGACTCTCAATGTCACCTAGTTAGTTTTTACAGAGGAGCTACAATTACACTATGGCAATAGTGTGACAGAGAATTACTTTAGCCAACTAGAAAAAGTGTGACAAACTGGCTCCGTCAAGGATTATATTCATCATTTTCAAAACCTATCCTTACATGTGGAGACAATTTCTGAAGAAAACTTGAATTACCTATTTTTGGGTGGACTCAAGGACCACATTCAACATGAGGTACACATGTTTAATCTACTTAAAATTTTTGATTATATTATCCTAACACATAGAGCTGAGGAAAAATTCATAGCCAATAAGAAGCAAGCATTCACTCACTTCAAAGATCATAGCATATTGTCACCAAAATTTCCTCCACCTACTAGATTAACCCCTCAAAAAATTGAAGAGAAGCGTGCAAAAGGATTATGTTTTGGTTGTGATAGCAAGTGGAGTAAAGGACATAGATGTGTTGAGAAGAAGTTATTGTACATTGAGGGACCAAACAAAGATGAAGAAGTAGATGATGCCTCTAATGATGATGAGGAAGATATAGAGGAGGTACCTAAAGATTCCCAACCTATAATCTCTTGTCATGCACTTGTAGGTATTATCACTCCACAAACTCTTAAGATAGTGGGGTTCCTCAAGAAATAGAAGGTGACAGTGTTGATGGATTTAGGGAGCACACATAACTTTATAAACCATAAGTTGGCCACTTTATTGAACTGTTTCATCTACCCAGCACCAGAATTTTAGGTCATGATTGCAGATGGTGGCACAATTATTTGTGCAGGCAAATGTCATAGTATTAAGCTTACTATGGGTGGGTACAATCTCGACTCTCTTATGTTTGCTATTCCCATGGGTAACACAGACATTGTTTTGGGAGTCTAATGGCTCACAAGCTTAGGTATCATTGAGATGACCTTCCAAGAACTATTCATGCACTTTCATTTTGAAGGTAATAAAATTGAACTACATGGATTACATGCAAAATCTCCACAATTGATTAGTTCACATCAGATGACCAAGATGCTTAAAAAGGGGGCAGAGGGAATTATTGCACGATTATGCTCCATAGATGTTCAACCCACACATGTATCTACACAACCTGATCTACAAATAATTCTTGAAGACTAGTCATCTATTTTTAGGGCCATGCCAAAAGGACTACCACCAAAAAGAGAACATGATCATGCCATTCAAATAATTCCAGGTAGTCAACCACCAAATATCAGACCATATATATATCCATATGCACAAAAGAGTGAAATTGAAAAGATGGTTCATGAGATGTTGGAGGCAGGGATCATCAAGCATAGCTAAAGTGCATATTCATCACCAGTGGTCATGGTGCAGAAGAAGGATGACACATGGAGGATGTGCCCAGATTATAGGGAACTCAACAAGTACACCATCAAAGATAAGTTTCCTATTCTAGTAATTGATGAGTTACATGTGCTAATTATTTCAAAAAATTGGATATTCGCTCATGGTACCATCAAATTAGAATCAAGGATGAAGATGTTCATAAAACTACTTTTAGAACACATGAGGGCCATTATGAGTTTTTGGTAATGCCCTTTGGTCTTACAAATGCACCATCTACTTTTTAGAGCTTGATAACACTATTTTTAGGCCTTTTTTAAGGAAGTTTGTGCTAGTTTTATTTGATGACATATTGATTTATAGTCAGACATGGGAGGCACATCTACAACATGTGAAATAGGTGTTCATAGTTTTGGAGAAGCACCAACTTTATGTGAAGCCATCTAGATGTGGTTTTGGAGTACAAGAGGAAGAGTACCTCAGTCACATTGTTTCCCATTAAGGGGTCAAAGTTGATCCCTAGAAGATCAAAGTGATAATGGAATGGCCCATGCCAAAAACTCTCAAAAACCTTCAAGGGTTCCTTGGACTAATAGGTTACTATAGAAGATTTGTGAAAGGTTATGGTAGCATAGTAGCTCCACTCACTACATTGCAAAAGAAGGATGTTTTCCATTGGAATGATGATGCCACCAAAGCATTTGAGAAACTAAAAGTAACTATGTGCACCACTCCAGTTTTGGCTACTCCAGACTTCTCACAAACATTCACTATTGAATGTGATGCTTCTGGGTCTGGATTGGGGGCAATATTAATGCAAGAAAGAAGACCCATTGTATTTGAAAGTCATCAATTCAAAGGTAAGAATCTACAAAACTTGCCTATGAGAAATAAATGGTGGCTATTCTTCATGCAGTTAAATAATGGAGGCCTTATCTAATGGGTAGACACTTTAAGGTAAAAATGGATCATGATAGTCTCAAATACTTTTTGGAGCAAAGATTATCATCTTAGGAACAACAAAAATGGGTAACCAAAAAGTTGGGTTATGATTTTGAAATCATCTACAAGAAGGGTAAAGATAATGTAGTAGCAGATGCACTATCTAGATGGGATGCATCCACAGAAGCATTACATTGTGCAATGTCCATATTGCAAGAAGATTGGGTGGATGAAGTTAGGTTAGAATGGGAGCAAGACAAGGATACATAGGTTTTGATTCATAATCTCTAGCAAGGTAATTTATCCTTTGAAAAATTTGAATGGTAAGGTAATGTCCTATGGTATAAGGGTAGGTTATACTTGTGCAAAAATTCAGAGCTTAAGCATAAGATTCTTGTAGAGTTGCATGCATCTCCGATTGGGGGACACTCAAGGTTCTTTAAAAATTATCATATAATTAAGAAAGAATTATTTTAGGAAGGACTCAAGGGATATGTACAAAAGTTTGTGGAAAAATGCTTGATATGCCAACAGAATAAAGGTGAAACATTTAAGACCCCAAGTTTATTACAACCGTTAGCAATTCCTAGTCAAAGGTGGGAGGAGGTTTCCATGGATTTCATCACTGGGTTGCCTTGTTCTGAAGGTAGGAATGTTATTTTGGTCATTTTGGATAGGCTTACAAAATATGCCCATTTTTGTGCTCTCTCACACCCATTTTCAGTAAGTATAGTAGCGGCTATATTTATGGAACTAGTTCTCAAATTACATGGAACCCCAAAAATAATTGTAAGTGATCATGATCCTATTTTCACTAGTAATTTCTAGATTGAACTATTTTTTTTGGGTACTCAGCTAGCTCATAGCTCATCTTACCACCCCCAATCTGATGGACAAACTAAAGTGGTTAACAAATGTTTAGAGGGGTGTCTCCATTGTTTTGTATCAGATAAACAAGAAAATTGGGTTAAATGGCTACCACTTGCAGAATGGTGGTATAACACATATTTCCATACCTCTTCTAAAATGTCTCCATTTCTAGCACTATATGGTTACCATCCACCTTCCATCACTTCTTTATTGAAGGTGCACACCAAGGTTCGAGATGTGGAAGAACACATTCAACATCAACAAGAGGTTTTGGCTAGTTTGAGAGAGAATTTGGCCTTGGCACAAAATAGGATGAAGCAAGAAGCATATCAACACCGTAGTGAGTGAAATTTTGAGGTGGGTGACTAGGTATTTATTTGTTTGCAGCCTTACAAGTAGATGTCCTTGAAGCAACAGATAAAGGACAACAAACTTGCTCCTAAGTATTATGGCCCTTATTAGGTTCTACAAAAAATTGGAAGTGTGTCTTAGAAGCTTGAGTTACCTCATTCATCTCACATACACCTAGTATTTCATGTTTCTTGTTTGAAGAAGGTCATTGGAAAAAAAGTTTCCACCCAGACAGAGCTCCTATGACTAGATGAAGAAGGATGAGTCATTTTAGAACCAGATAAGATCCTCTAAACACGTACTAAGAGGTTAAGAACCATATATATTAGGGAATATTTGATGAAGTGGAAAAACCAAAGCATTGAAGATGTAACTTGGGAAGTTAAAGATTTTCTACAACAACATCTAGAGTTGTTCAATGTTGAGGACAATGTTGGTTTGAAGGGTAAGGGCATGCTACACCCCTAACCTATCACATGTATGAGGATAGTATCAGCCAACTTGTGGCTTACTTATCCCTCTTTGACATTATATTACATTTATCTATGCTTTCTTTTGATTAGTATGTCGGCCTATGGAGTAACCATGGCCTAGATAGACTATATATAGGAGGTAGTGGGTAATCATTTATCATCATATTGTGAATTTTTATCTTATTGAAGCTTGTTGAGGTTGCCCCCTTGAAGTGGCTTATCTATTATCATATATTTGGATATATTTCAGTCATATTTGGATATAATTTTGCTGTTATACTTAATTCTTGAAGTAATTTCATTACAGTGTATATAATGTTAGACTATATTGATAGGTTCAATACAATATTTCAAATATATAAATATATAATATGAAAATAAAATTAATGTGTGAAAGAAAACATATAAGGGTTAGATTCATGTTGGGTTCAACATAATGTATACAAGGGAAAATAGAACTTATCTACAAATCAATCCAGGCTCAAAGAAGACAAACCATGCCTACACTTTCACTTCTTGTTAAATTTATACCATCAGGTTCATGAAAAATATGGATCCACTATACCTAACCAATGGGTCTCTTATCATAATAACATTAGTAGAGAAGTTTCTAAAACCTCTAGTTAAAATAAACCATGCAATAACCCTAGCTAGGTCCTATGTTTTCTATATTCACAAAGTAAGAACAAAGTAAAATAAAATCTAATCTAATGCTCAGTAAATATTTTGGCACAAAGTGGGATAAAATACATAAAAACTAAATTTTCATATAATATCCATACTTAATCCAATGCATATGAAATATTAATGCATGGAAGAGAAGTACAAATGCAAATATATATATTTTTACAAAGGAGGAAGAAAGTTATAAATACTTACCTTTGAAGATAAACCTGTCAAGCCTCAAACTCTCCCTTGGCCAAGGTTATTTATAATATTTTTATTTTATTAAGGATAAAAAGGATATTTTAACTCTAGGATAGACAACTTATCTATGAATCCAAAAGACTTCTCTACAAGACACGATCCATATATCTAATTATAGTGTTAGAATCCTAAACAATGCTCTTCAAGTAAAATAGTGGATAAGTAGATGCATAATATAATACTCTTCTTATTCTCATCCTAATAAATAGTGGAAATGTATGTATATTTATATAGCTAAATATAACCCTAAACATTTCTAAAAGTTTAGTTGATAGTGTCAACCCAATTTGATCTTTTATTGTTAATTGATAAAAGTAAGTTAAGTCCTAGTTTGGGTTGACCAAGGTTGACTAAGACCCATAATGTGTTGATATTAATTTGAATATAGGGTTATCCTAGGTTGACATTGTTTGGTAAATGTAAAAAAGGGTTTTAGGCTTTGATAGGGGCTGATTAAGGTGGCAAATTTATTAGATGAGTGTGTAAGGGATGAGGAAAATGTTAGGGAACTATTTATGAGATGGTTATGTATATTTAAAGTGGTGGTATATGGGAAAATAATATTTTGAATCACCAATTGTCTACCCTTCCCAATATACCCTTTAAGGCATGCACTTAGAGAGATTGAGACTTGATGGGTTCTTGCCTAAGAGAAAGCATCAGTAATTGATAAAGTTTGAAAATATTATGTTTATACAGTAGGGTCCAATTTTATTCCAAAATATTTATTATGATAAATCAATAAAATACTATCCTTAAGGCTCATGACTTTTAAAATTGATTCATCACTTATAAATTCCTTCAATGGTATAATATGATTTTGTTTGTCTTGGTCAAGAAATTAGGGGTAATGAATGGTGATAGGATAATTAATCATAAATGGTGTTATGGTATAGGTAGAAGTGGTAATGGAGTGGTTCATATTGGCTAGCTCTTTATAAATAATATAATTATAATTTAAGTTATTATTAGGATCATTGTCATTATTCATCAAAGTTTTATAACTCTAGAGATTAAAGGGTCACCTAGGGGATGTGTAGCCAATGACTCAAGTTATTTTGTGTTTGGATTAAAAAATTGGTTCTATAATACCTTTTTGATGTGGCCCTAAACCTTTACCTTTGTAATTTTGATGAATCATGTTCTATTAGGAATGGGATAATTAATTTTTTGAAATCATGAGGAAAAATCATTGTAATACAACCATGAATCTTTTAAATTGTTGATTTGATCTTGATGTGGTAAACTATTTTAAACAAAAGTGATGGGTCCCTTGAGATGATAATAAAGATTTTTCCACTACTCCTTTTTATCCCTATTAGGGGATTTGGTATTATTAGGTCTATCATGTATTTGTAAGGCTTAGGTAATTTATAAATATGGAAATAGTCATAGATGCTATATGTGTCAATTCCCTTATCTTCAATGGTAAACTGAGATGAAATTTGAGGATGTGGAGAATGAGATGTGAAGGCTAAGGTATCTAGATCAATGATATTGGGCTTAGGAGATTAAAGTACTAGATTATTATCCTTTGGGGGTATATGCTCTAAACTAGGACAATAACTATAGTTCCCATATTTTGCTTCCATATGTTTACAATATTAGTATGGCCATAAATCACTATGAATAATAACCTCCATTCTATAATTG
This sequence comes from Torreya grandis, assembly GCA_037957365.1. Lineage (NCBI taxonomy): Eukaryota > Viridiplantae > Streptophyta > Pinopsida > Cupressales > Taxaceae > Torreya > Torreya grandis. Next base: position 1,584,663 of record JARHVA010002468.1, on the reverse strand, counting down.
GAGGTATTTAAGCATATATTCAAGGTGGAAGGGATGAATTTTATTTCACGGATATAGGGTCACCCAAGGAATAGATTATAGGATAGATCAATCTTAAGAACATGATAAATTATATTATGGGTGATAGGCCCAATGATGATAGGAAAATAAATGGTTCCTTTAGATTATTGATCTTTATTTTCATATGATTTGATATTAATTATGTATTACCACACATATATTGATGTATAACTTAACTATTTAATTAATTTAAATGATGAAATATTTAATCTTTAACCATTTTTAATGATAATTCACTTAAATTTATGGTGAGAAATGATTATTTCCATATAGAGAGGGTTATCAAATGGACCAAGGGATGACATATCATTTTGATCAAATGAGATTTGACCTATAGAAACATGCCCCTGAATATATTGGATTTAAGTAGGATCAATGTCATTAAAAACCTTGGATTATCATAAAATCTCATATAATATTTCCCTTATGAAATTTAGACAAACACAAGAGGTCTAGATTATAAATCTAGACTTGTTTTTATTTAATTATTCCACAAAGCCATGTTGTTACTAGTGAAATGAGATGATTTAATGTTTAAAGGAAAGGTTTATTGAATATGGTTATGGTTGGAAGGTGATCAAGTACATTGTAAGGTAACCTATGGGTGTCAATTTTTATCCATATGATTTTGAGGATGAATAGAGTTACCAAAATTAGAAAGATTGAATGTAGGGTTAGAAAGAATAACCCATGGATAGAGAGTCACATAAATGAAATATCATGTAATAATATTGTTATTTAGATGTGAATTTATTCTAATGGTGGACACATTATTATTTTTTACATGACCTAAAACATTTTTATAGTCATTAGGGATATGGTGGTAGGCAATCTAGTTGTAATAGGAATATTGACCTTGATTTTGATTAGTGTTGGTGATTCTAATTTTGATTACGATTTTAATTATAATTATGATTATGATTATGATATTGATTTTTATTATTTTGTGGAAAGGGTTTTTTGTATGTACCTAGATTTTGATTGGAATTGGAAGCACCACTAACAAGGTTAATTTCACATTGCTTAAGCAAATATTGAAGAGTGTCTTAAGTCTCATACACCTAAAATTACATGGCCTTTGACTCAATGTTAATCAAAATATACATTATGTTTATACCAATAAGTATTTAGTTGATCTTATGGAAAAGGATTTGGATTTGGCAAAACAACCATGTTTTTTGTAACTAATTTATGAAATACCACCTCAATAGACTCATCAAGATCAATGAATAATATTCATTAAAATTTATTCTTAGGTGGAGGTAATATTTATAATGTAAGTGATTGGGTAAGTGAAGTTTTCTAGATAGGTGGTGATTGAACTATTTGTACATGTCTATATTTAGTGATTACATCTATTATGATATGCTTTTTTTTATTCAATACTTTTAGCTTCTCAAATGTATTAGCTTGTGCTTATGCTAGATTTAGATATAGATTCTAAGAATAAATATTAATCACACCATTGTTAATAAGAGACTTATAAGTCTAAACACATGTTTCAATAATCTCTTTAAATGTGGTAGAAAATTTAAGTTAGAAATGATAAGTTATCTCCCCATTATGATTAATGGTGAAGATACTAGTTATTTGTTTATCTCGAAATACAAATCAAAATAAGCTAGCCAAGGTTCTAAATAATTATAAAAACCTATAAAATATTTATGCACATCTCTTATTGGCATTACACAAATAAATCATGGTTAATTCATGTTCCATGTTATATGAGAAATGCTTGACAATGTTTTTTTATAAGTCATCAAAATTTATGACCAATCATTCTGGAAACTGAAGGAACTAATGACTAATTTTACCCCTTGGTAAACTAAGTCAACACTCCCTACAAGTTAAAAATTTTAGGAGGTCTCCTAGGTCACAAATGTCCACTATGGCCATAACTAAGGTCATAAAATATGTCTTAATCTTAGTCACATTTACCTAAGTTCATATTATGTCCTTTTTGGCCACTTCAAATGAATTATATGGGTTCATCAAGGGGAAAAGTTTGTCAAAGTCTAAGTGAACATCCCACATTTCTATAAGGTGTCAGTTGTCAATTTTGAAACTGAATTGTGTAAGTTTAAATGTTTAAAATAAGAAAATTAGTAAAAAATGTGAGAGTTTTAGTTGTTGTATAGATTGTAGAATAATTATGGCACATGTGGAAGATTTAGTAGTGTCCCTTCAAATTCACACAAGTTCTCTCCATGTTAATATTACTTTGGTAGTCCCAAAATTGACAAAACCCCATTCACCTATCTCATCACTCTCATGTGTAAGTAAAATAAGTCCATTGGTTTTCCTCTAGTACACATAGGTTAGGTAGAGTTGAAGGGAATGAATTTTATGGGTACTTATTTTGTAATTCAATTCCATGTAAATAGTTTTTGGTTTGGTGGTATGTTATATATGAACAATCTTTAGGATTGTTGATGCCTTCAAACTACCTACACATCCCCAACACCTCAGTCTTATCTATGTTTATAGTGGTTTGATACTTATAGGTGGTGTATGTTATCTAAAAAAAAATGTCCAATCCTTTATTTCTAATTTAATACTATTTTTCATGCATGGATATGAAGATGTAAGTAGGATCATTCTCCTTATGATGGAAGTACAAATAGAATGGTTGCAGGATATGTTTCTTAGTTGTAGAGTTTTCCTTGTGTAGATGGCTTAAAATCAAGTTAATGCACCTCTCAAACCATGTAAGTTAGTCTATCCATGTAAATTTTGCATTCAAATACTTTTAATTTTATTGATGTGGGTTTCTTAGGATAGTGAGCAAAGACTGGTTAGAAATCTTCCATATCATAGTCATCTATAGCTATCTATAGACATGTATGAAACACATAAGATCATCAAAATTTATAGGAGATATGTTTGCATTAAATTACACGAATTGAATGAGTTTCTCATGTGATACAGGGTCATATTGTTGATTCAAGACTAGTTCAAGAAATGTCCATAGTGCAAGATTAAGGAATGATGCAAAATGGGACTGATTACCTTTTTTTCATTGAATAAGGTTTCTACCTAATATAATACATTCTATTAGTGGGATCTAGTGAGGTTTTTACAAGACTTAATGCTTTATTCTAGTATCATAGGCCTAAATGTTACTCCTCAACATGAGAGGAATTTTTTTGATTGAGAAAGAATTTGGTTGGGTGACTCCCAAGTCAAGCAAGTTTTCACTATATATATTCAGTGAAACACAATGCTCTTAAAGCCAAATAGACCTATAATTGATAATACAAGAGTGGTTATACTATGATTGTGATAGAGAGATGAGATAATTCAATTGTGAAATGGTCTTAGTGACCTTAATTTATACCAATGGCATGAAACATAATGTTCAATCACATATTCACTTATAATAAAGTTTCATATTCATAAACAACATTTATAGTCTCACCATAGACCTATAGTGCATTGATAGTGATGGATGAGAGCATAGTATCATTGTAGTATTAAATATGTGCAAATTTGAAATGACCCATAATTAATTTATAGTAACAAAAATAATGAGAGTATAATTCTCAAATAGGAAGCAACACCTACATGAATCCTTTGTATTCATTAAGGAGAACCTACAGTTTGACACAACTTACAGACTAGTCGAAGCCAACATAGGATGAAAATTTGTTTGGTAAGAAGATGATAATATGAATGAACATAATAAATTATAATTGATAATGACACACATTCAATTGGTCTTAATAAAAAAATGAGATAGATCAATAACATGGTTTTAAATCCTAGCCTACAGTCAATTAAGACCATATCTGCAATCACTATAAAAAAACCAATGTTGCAGAATTTAAGGGTTTAAGGGTGTTAAAAACATGAAAAAGGATTTAAAATTATTATAAATGGTATTCATGACCTAAAAAATCTATAAATTCTCTTATTAGGTCTGTACTAATATGGCTATACCATTTATTCTATCTTAGAAAAAGGGCACTCAACAGGGAACCTAGTTTGAAGACTCAATACATGAAAGGTAAATGGATGAATGAAAAAGTATTGGAGCCATAGTGAGATGTTGTATATGGTTTATATAAATATGAAAAAATAATTTAGAGGCCTCTAAAAATATTATAAACCTATAGGTGGTCAAATACTTAGTTGAACATAGTTAGGCCTATTAGGTCTAGAACTAGGCCCATACCCTAATGAATTCTAACTTGATCTAGATGACTACATGAAATTTAAAAATAATTTGATAACCCTTACAGTATAATATAAGGCTAACATGAATCATTTATTTTTGGTTAATAATCCAAAAGTGGTCAGTTTAGGCTAAAACTATATAGGGGTACTTAAAATGCATGAAAGAGCTTGAGCTACAAACTTTATGTGCTCATATCAGTATATAGGGATTGCATGGTAACTCAAGGAGATGGGAATATTTAAGGGGGTTACTTATATTTTCCTTAGTTTAATTTTTTTTTTAATAATCTATATTTTATGAACAATTGTTAACAGTCTAAACCATTAAAAACCCTCTTAAAACCCTTGCTCAAACTCGATGGATAATAAATGAATGGGAATGTATTTAAAGGTAGTTAAATGGATTTTAATGTGATTTATACTTGTTTATAACTCTCCTATCCTCCTTAAAACCCAATTAATCCATAATATCACTTGTACAAATAGACCTATTTATTTATTTCTTGTAGGATTTTAGTGGTTTTATATGTGCAAAAGGGAATGAACAAATGAAGATCATTGTGAAATGTCTATAGGTAATTGTTTTAAATCATGAAAACATATCTACTAGTCTATTCATTATAGGTAATCTAAGTGAAATCATGAGAAGGAAAGTTGATTATCCATGTTTGAGAGTGAGAACTGGGATAATAAATATTTGGAGGTCTATTTGATAGAACAAAAGACAAAAATATCTTTAATACATGTCTAACATGCTCTTCCAAATATTTACTTGATCAATTAAAGGTCATTATGATGAAAACTATGAATATTTAGGCCTAAAGGGATAATAACTGATTATAGATAGTGAACACAAGTGTCAAGAGGAAAAATATCAATTAGGGAGGCATATGAAGGATGTTACAATCTCATTGACACCTTCTCATGATATTGTAAATGTGTCAAGGATCCCTATGGTTTGTTTTAACTAGTTAAGTGGACTCATCACCAAAGGATAATTTCAAAGAAGAACATGAAGAGTCTCTATGCCATGTTGAGAGAGAATGATGCATTTCTAATTAACACTTGTCCAAGGACACTTCTTGATCTTTTCTCCAATTAATTCTCTTTAATTTTAATTAGTTCTAATAGCTTGACACTTGGTCTTATGACCTTTACACTTCTCTTCTCCCTTTTCTCCTTTATTTTATAAATTCATGACATTTTGGCAATTCTATCTAGTAAAAACCTAATATGGTGAAGCCCTATTGGTTTGGCACCTTGTTTTTACTTGGAATAAATATTCTAAAGTTGACTTAATTTCTGCAATCTCTTTCCTAAGTGTGACAAGTAATGTACTTGGATTTTAAGTGATGAATATGCTCTCTTTGCTTCCATTCTTATCTTTTGTGTTTTATGTAAGTGATATCTCTTCTAATATGTCTTATAAATTGTATTTGTTCATTAATTATATCTTGAAGTGTGAGATATACTAGTAGTGTCTAGTATCAAACCTTATTTTCACCCACCTCTATATATGTATAGCAATCTGCCTCTATGATAAATACTTATGCTATAAGAAAAATGCATTAAGATAAGTTTTGGTAGTGTTACTTCTTGGTGAAGATTAAAGTGTGTTTTTTGGACTTATCCTTGGTGTATAACCTCATTAAAATTGGTTACCTTATGTTACCTTCTTCCCTTTTCACCCCCAAGTAACTAGTCTAGTATAGTGTGTGACCTTAAGAGATAAATCAAGGGAGCTAACAATTTAACCTATAGGTTTACCTATACTATAGAAAAACCAAATGTGATGCAAAAATATATTCATTCTCTACTCTTATCATACCTATTATACCTACAACCATCAACTCATGCATTCAGTCTTCTCAATCTTAATTGTTTATCAACTTCTTCTCTAGACTTGACCTCATTCACTTATTTGATCCTATTGAATATACTTCTTTAATTCTCTCTATCTTCCTTAATAACATTTATACACCTCACACTTTATCCATACATCTCATTCCATTCATTATTTCAACTCCCTTTTCTTCTATCACACACTTGTCCACACTTAGACTAATAGGTCCTCGAATATGTCACTTTAAATATTCATCTAGACTTTATGATTATAATATTTATTTTTAATAACTTATTTAAGACTTAAAATAACTATTTAAAGTGATATAAAACTCTATTATAACTTCAAATGTCTTCTACACTCCTAAAATCCTTAATCATCTTTCTCTCCTAATAGCTTTTTTTTAGGCCTTTTCTATTGGTATAGATAGGTACTATTGAATATTTAAAAACTAAAACAATTTTATGACACCCTATATCCTATTATATCACCACACAAACTTTAATTTGACATATCACCCCCTAGATGCTCTTTTTAGACCCTACTCAGACCTAATTAGGTCTCTTGGCTCCACTTTTGCACACAATCACCTAATTTCCATATGTCCAAGTCCATACTACTTTAAAACCTTAATAATAATTTAATCCATGATAACAAACATTAAAATACAAATTCTAATTAATTTTCATAGTTTAATCTTCCAAAAAGTGGTTTTGTAGTTTATTTCACCCTAACCTAATGTTTCCCTATCTACACAAATCCAAAAGGGTTCAAATATGACTTTAATGAATATTTATTATTATCAAACATTAAAAAGACTTGGATAAGGCCTATCTAATATATTTTAAATTTTTTCATTCTTAAACCTCTCCTTAATAAATTATAATCACATTCTAACTATGGACTGTATATGACACTATTAAAATTGTCAACGCATGTGCAAGCTTATATAGGGTTTAGTACTCATTTGACTCACTTGAAGGTTTTGGAATGTCTCAAAAAGGTTATATTAAACAATATTGTATTTATCTACCATATTAAAACCACTCTAATGTCCATAATTCTTATAATCCACTATGAATAACATACACAAAATTATTGATTGTATCTTGTAAACATAGCACACACAAATTGGTGACTTGAGCTCCTATTCTTTTCAAAATAATTATAGTATAAAATTCATGAAATAAAAATTACATTATTGGTTTTTCCCATAAAAATAAAATTTAATCACATAATAATTGATTTAGATAGATTACTTCTTCATTATATTCTTGGCTTTAATGAATACACATAGGGTTCTTATCATAGTCCTGTAGAATACTAATCTATACAAACTATTATTCCTAGAATATTTAAGGATTTCATAAAATTTCATGCATAAAAAAATATCAATGTAAAGATATCGAGGTGCCAATTTAATCTTTTCAACTTTTATTGATTCTATTCATGTACATTAACAACTCTCTCACATGAACATAATATAGAGTTTATTTTAGTTTTCTCTCATTTTTTGATTCTACTCCATAATCCTACCTCCTTAAATAACTCATAATAACTTATAACTAACCTTTATATGAGTCTACCACCTTTCTACCTACTTAAAACTCATTTCACTCTTCCTCTATATGTGAGAAACTAGTTTCTTGAATATTACCTTTCATGACAACTACCTAGACATGGTAAATACCTTCAAAACTCTTAATCTTTATAATTTTACTCATTTCATATGTAAGACACCTTCTTACACCCACCTAGACTCATTTATGACCTTATACTAACATGTCTTAACATTACACCAAAATGCAAAAAAATAATTCAAATATTCAAAATGCCCATTTTGGTCAGAAAATTCCAAATGGCTACCTAAGGACACCTATAAAATTTTATAAAGATTAAAATACTTTATAAGGGATTATATGATACCAAATATAGTTACACATGACCAAATTTACATAGTTTGTTTGATGATCCTGCATCATACTCCCAAAAAAAATAATTTGGGCTCAAATGAACTGCTATGTTCTTCTTTGTGGTCTTCCAAATCATGATTTTTGGATATTACTTTGTTTTTTATCCGTCATGACTCAATTTATCTTCATGTTTGATCTCATTATTTCCTCTATCATATACAATCTTTATTCTTTGTTTCCACTACTTGCTTGCATCAACTAGCACTTGATGTACACTCACACTTGGAACTTTTCCTTTATCATATGGCTAGTGTATGCCCTAAAATACTAAAGATACACCTATACTCTCATCTTACCCTATTATCATCTTCATGTTTTCAAAAAAAACAAAGATAATTTCTTTCCTACCTACTTCAATCTGAGTCACTATTGCCATCAATGTTTCCTCTTCAAGTTCTTTATCCTCCATCAAGAGGTTCTCAAATATTGAAACCTATACTTTCTCTTCATTATCCATCATTTCACCATTTATGTCTCTTTCTAAAGCTACCGGTTCTATCTCTAAATTCTCTTCACTATCATAAATAGACATGTAATAAGATTTTAGATCTCCATCATTGAATTCTGTTCCTTTATCTAAGCCTTCAATGATGCCTACAAATTGAACTACTTATTCATTGTCTTTACCATCATCTAATTGATTATAATTAACTTATTTTTCCTCATTATAACTTACCTCATCCTTCGCAAGGTACTATTCATTTTCATCCTTTTGCTCAATTTTTTTCTTACTCATCCAAAGCGTTTGCATCTCTTTTTTTACTTGCTTACAAAGCAAATTTTTCTTCTCTCTTTCCTCTCTCATAGCTTTCATATTTTTTCTCTTCATCTATAGTCTTATTTTCTATTTTATTTCCTTATTATTAATGACCCATCCATAGTATGTATTCTCATTTCCTCACATTTACTCTATGATGAGCATCAATTCATCTAAATGTTGTCTTACCTCTATCATATATATTTCCATCTCTCTCCTATTGGTGTCTTCTTTCATCCTTATCTATTTATTCCATTTTTTCTCTTTTATTTTTATATCTTCATAATATTTTGGTCTCACTTGGACCTATTACTCTTAACAATCCTACTCTACTTTCCTCTCATGACCTCACTTGGGCCTCTCTCACTCTATGACCTCACCTAGGTATATCTCAATCTCTTGTCCTTTGCATAGGAATCCTCTTTTTTTATCCAAACTCTCTTTGATCTAACTCTTAAGCTTTGAACAAATCTCTCTATTATCAAGCCTTATTTTCTTTAGGGATACTTACCACATTGACATATTTCACTTACAATTTAACTCTATTTTATGAATATATCAAAAACTCAAAATGAAAAATATTTAAAACATGTACCTTATTATGATTTATTAATTTATTTATCCTCTTCTCACATATCTTGCTGATTAATACAAAATTATTTACAAAGATACTCAATCTCTACTCTTACCATACCTTTGATACTTGCAACCATCAACTCATGCATTTAATCTTCTTAATCATATTTGTTTGTCAACTTCCTCAATAAACTTGACCTTATTTACTTATTTAATCCCATTGAATATACTTCATTAATTATCTCTATCTAACTTAAGAACCCCTATACACCTCATACCTTATCCATACATCTCATTTCATTCATTAGTTCAACTCCCTTTTCTTCTATGACACACTTGTCCTCATTTAGACTAATAGGTCCTCAAGTCTAACACATTAATGCTTAATCTAGACCTTATTATTATAATATTTATCTTAAATAACCTCATTAAGACTTAAAAAACCTATTTAAAGTGATCTCAAACTCTATTACAACTTCAAGTGTCTTCTACACTCCTCAAACCCTTAATCATCTTTCTCTCATAGTAGCCTTTTTAGGCCTTTTTGCTAGTACAAATAGGAACTATTGAATATTGAAATAATAAAAACATTTTATGACACCCTCTATCATCTTATATCACCACGCAAATTTTCATTTCCCATCTCACCTCCTAGATGCTCTTTTTAGACCCTACTTAGACCTAATTAGGTCTCTTTACTCTTCTTTTGCACACAATCACCTAAATTCCATATGTACAGATATTTACTGGTCTAAAACATTCATAATATTTTTCTCCATGCCAAACCACATTAAAATACCAAGTTTCATTAATATTCACTAGTTACATCTTCCAAAAAGTGATTTTGTAGTTTCTTGTACCTTAACCTATGGTTTCCCTTTCTACATAGACTTGAAAGGGTTCAAATTGGACTTTAATTAATATTTATTGCTCTCAAACCTTAAAAAGACTTCTATAGGGTCTATATCATCTAGTTTCAAATTTTTCATGATTAATCCCCTCTTTAATAACTTCTAATCACCTTCTAACAATGGATTATATAGGATATTATTAACACAGTCTGCATGTGTACAAGCGTATACAGGGTTTATTACTCATTTGAATCACATGAAGGTTTTGAAACATTACAACAATGTTATATTCCACCATATTTTCTTTATATATCATATTCAAACCACTCTAACCTCCATCATGCTTATAATCCAATATGGAGATCATACACAAAATTCTTGACTATATCTTGTAAATAAAATACACACAAATTGGTGACTTGAACTCTTATTCTTTTGGAAACAATTATAATCTAAAATTCACGAAAGGAAATTTACATGATTTTTTTTCCCCTATAGATAACCTTGACCTGCATATTACTTAATTTAGATATATTCCTTCTTCATTATCTTCTTGGCTTCAATGAATACAAATAAGGTTCTTGTCACAGTCCTATAGAATACTAATCCTTGGAAATTTCATTACAAACTATTTTTCCTAAAATATTTAAGGATTTCATCAAATTACATCCATAAAATAATATCAATTCAAATATATAGAGGCATCAATTCAATCTTTTTAAATTTTATTGATTATATTCATGTACATTAGCAACTCTGTCACATGGATAGAATGTAGAGTTTCATTCAATTTTATCTCTTTTTATAATTATAATAAATGTTCTTTCATCCTTAACTAACTCCTACCAACTTATAACTGACCCTTCTAAAATAATACCACTTTTATACCTAATCAAAACTCATTTCACTCTTTCTAAATACATGAGAAACTACTTTCTTGGTAACTTCCTTTCATTACAACTACCTAGACATGGTAAATACATTCAAAACTCTTAGTCTTTTCCATTATCCTCATTTCATGTATGTAAGACACCTTATTACACCCACCTAGACTCATTTATGACATTATACTAACATTTTTGAACATGACACTTCTTGACATTACACCAAAATACACTAACATAATTCAAATATTTAAAGTTTCTATTTTGGTAAGAAAATGCCAAAGGGATACCTAAGGACACCTATAGACTTTTATAAAGACTCAAATTCCTTATAAGGAATTATATTATACTAAAGACACTTACAAATGACCAAATTTACATATTTTTCTTGATGATTCTACATCAATAGGTCTAGAGGTAATTTCATGATATCTAAATATGGGAGAGTCTTGAACACTCTCTATTAGGGTGAAATATTTTGCTACAATAGTTTTGGCATGTCTCGTGAGACCATGGTCCAAAAGAGTATAAGAATTATTGGTGTGTTCTTCATACTATTAGCTTTTTGAAGCATTCAATCAAACACGAATGGAAACTATGAATGCAATCATCTAATTATAATCAACCTAAGTACTTATTGAAAATAATTTTATAAAGACTTTTTTTGATTTTACTAATGAATCTAATATGGATATATATGTTGAGAATTCCTACTATACCCAACCCTACAAAAAAATTTATCCACCATATGGTTAACCCATTCCTCCTTCATATGGACATGAAGTTTTTAAAGAATATTTTGAATAAGCATATGAGTAAGGCTATCAAGGAGATAAGTTTAAGTCGCTTGAGTAAAATATCCAAGTTATTAAGATACAAGTTCTTAAGGAAGAAATCAAAGCTCTCAAGAGGCTGATTCTTGAAAGCATTCTTCCCCAACAACCCTATCCATCCTACCAAACTCATATAAAATATTTTCAAGTCCAATACCAAAAATATTTTTCCTCTCCTCCTCCCCTAATTCCACCTCAATCTAACTCCTTATTGGAAATCATTCTATATTTTCTAAAATTAGAAAGGTTGGTGAAGAAATGGGATCAAGATCTTGATGTGATCCCTATGCATTTCACAGCAAATATGAAAAGGTCAGTTAATTTACTCATGAATAAGTGGAGATTAGTTAAGGACAAATAAAAATATGTTATCAGTAAGGAATTTCATGAAATGATATGTTACATCTAATGGTGGGTTGATACAATTTCAAGGTGGGAAAACCAAGAAGTTGAGAGGCAACTTGCAACTATTGAAGAGCCTCAAGAAGGATGTGAAGGAAGTGAAAATATGTTTGAAGATCATGTATCTCCCTCCCATCCTCAATATTATTCATATGTTCCATGTCAGTCCTCTCATATTCCATGTCCTCACAAAGAGCCTATCTAATCCTCGAAAGATCCTAGTAGCCTCAAAGTTCTAACCTGGAACCAAGAATGTGATGATAAGAATGAAAATTTTGTGTATGGTTAAACCACATTTCCCTCTTTTAAAAAACCTATAGATTTTCCATCTTGGAAGTGCAACCAATAGGAGTTTCAACATTAAAAATAAGCCTTGGTTGATGAAGTGGAACTTTAAGTTGAAGCTATATAAGGGTTTCAAGAAGAAAATGAAAATAAAGAGGTGCTTGTTGAAGAAAGTGACATGTCCATAACCTAGTAGAACCTTCTCTTTCTCCAAGAGTTTTTACAAGTATCTGCTCCCATCTCCATGCCCATTCATGAGTCATCTATCACACCTCCTACTCTCTCTCCAAACCATAAACCAATTCACCACCCTCCTACCTCATCCCCTCTTGAAGGATAACCCATCTTATGGGAGTCAAATAAAGAAGAACAAACCCAATGTATAGCATATCAAGAAGATGTTTCAAGTGACTGTGAAGAATAAATCATTGTAATGACTCCACTTGGTGAGGGAAAGAACAAGTCATCCTTCTTGGGTCATGAAAGAGAAGATATAAATTAAGTTATAGTTATTCTCTATGATCTTGATAAAGGTATGTGGTAGACCTACTTGAGTATGTTCAATGAGTATGAAGGTCTTGAGAATATATTTATTTAAGGAGAACAAAATGAGATTGTTGAAGAGGAGTGTAAGAGTTATATGGAACAAAAATGTTTTGAAGAACATCATGGATAAATCTATGATGACCATCATATTCATGAACATGGTCAAGAGATTGAGTTTGGAGATGATGACTTTGAAGAGGTTATGGTTCTCAAGGAGAAATAGAGAAAATATCATTAGCTATAGTAGATTGAGATTTTTGAAGAGCTTGAATAACTTTACAAAGTTAAAGGTCAATATCACAAGAAGATAGAACAAGATGTCCTCATAGAGGAAAATGATGAGGACTAGATGGACTGTACAAAGCTCCATGATGAGCTTGAGAAGATTGTAATTGGTGAGAAATTTGATCCCTTTTAAAGTACCATGAAAATCAAGGAATCATTGCTAATTGAAAAATCATTAAAGGTTATATCTGAGGAGCCTCATGAGAGGATTTAGATTATTTAAGTGAAAATATAGTTCACCTTCATAAGTGATTTGTTTGTATATACCTTGATTTCACTAAAGGTTGTTGTAGAAAAGTTCACTTATTTATCTTTTGTGCTTAGTCATGTGCTTAGAATTTAAGCCAAGTCAGTTTTATACTTGATATAGCTAGGAATGAGCATAATAAAGTGTTACACACAACATTCAAACACACTACCATGTTGGAATCAATTTAACACAATGTGAAATCCTTTTTCACTCACCTAAATCATGGTAGTGAAGGGATCAGGGTCCCCATTGGGCTAGTTGAAACATGGCACAACCTTAGTATCAATGGGACTTGGTCATTAGTAAAATGGGATTAGTTATCCTATCAGTGAAATGTTATTAAGGGTAATATCAATAGGTTTGATCCTATTCAAGAGGACTAGTATTTTAGGTGAAAATTCATATATGTCTATAGATAGCTCTAAGTGGCATAATCCATAAGGATAGAAAGTTAAGCATCCTTTAGGCACTAGATCGATTCAAGGGGATGGCTCATGTTCTATAATCACTCTTCAAGGTAACACTCTTAGTATGGTTACCAGGGGATTGATTCATGTTATTTTTAACACTTAGTCAATTTTATTACTAAGACAAGTCACTAACTAGCTTACAGATGCCATTAATGTCTTGGAACAAACCTTCACTTAACAACAAATGCAAACAAGTAGAATATACTATAAATACTATTATATTTATGTTTCAAAAACAAAATAATGTTGTAATCATATAAATAAGATCAACACTCCAATTTTTCTCAATAACATTCTTCATTCATTCACAATTTTAGTATACAAAGTTCATAACATGAATACAAAGCCTGTGCTCATCTTATAAACTACTCTTACCCAATAGTTCATACATGATCTTGGGATATACATTCATAATATTAACCTAGTTTATATATTATAACATAATAATAGTTTCTCTCAAATTTAGCAGAGTTTTTCTACCATTAATCACCTCTATCTTCCTATAAGTTTAACTTGTTTATATAGGCAAAATAACATCTTATTACTAGGCTAGATGGGTGCATATTGGGTGCTGAGATATCTTTTGGGGTTGTTATGCTATTGGATCCACTACTTTGACACATGTGCTCTCCAACTACCACATGAAATCACTCAAGAGATTCTCCTTTAAACTTGGGCACTAAGCAACTGCCTACTAATTATCATGAGATCCTTGAAGATTCTTTGAGTTGGCGCTAATCATTTCAAAATATGAATCATTATCAATGAGTAACATGAATCAAAATGTGTTTAGTTATCATGTTCCACTACCTAAGTTATAAAATGGGGCCCAACATTACCCCATACAAAATTGCTAGTGCACCCTAGACTAGTCTTTTAGTGCCTTTGGTGCACAAAATTTTGGTACACCATACTATAATTCCACCTTGAAGTTTATGAAGCCCTGGATAGAAATCTTTATCTCTTCAATAGAACCTTCTACTTCCATTGATTTAGCCTCAAGGGAGAGGAAATTCATTCTTTCCAATTACTTTTTGAAGGCTTTAAGCCTTTCCTTTGCTTGCTTCACCCTTCCATATAGAATAAACCCTTGCTCACGTGTCTTCATTTGGAAGGCATGGAAGAGAGATTATAGGTATTACTCCTAGGTCTTTAGTTTTGTGTTTAATGTGTTAACCTATGCCATCACTTATATGTTCTCAGTTCTTCTCACTATGAAAGAATGTTTGAACAAGTCATATTTCTCCTCTAACTTTTTAAGGCATGCATCGATGACCACTGTTTATGTGACAAGGATGAAAAATATTACATTTTCTTATTCCACATCCTCTTCTAATTTGGTAAAGATGTCTTCTACCACATCAAAATTTTTGTTCATCTCTCTTTTTATGGCCTTACGTGGGTTTACTTCCTCCTCTAGTGTCAACTTCATTCATGGTAGCATTTTCTCAACTAGTACAAATACATATCTAATTAATTCATCTCCAAAGTGTTAACACCATACAATAGGGATGTCTTTACTTCTTTGACATTTTCAACCAACTTTTTGATCTTGAGCTTTATTACTTGTAGTTCTTCTTTTGCCTCTTATGTTATCTGCTTCAAAATATTGATGCAAACATTATTGATGATGGTCTTACATGCTATTGATGAGGCCATATTAATAAGTGAATTAACTAACCTTATAGGTTTCATATCTCAAGGATTTATAAGTTTCTAGTCATGCCCCTCTTCTAGCTTTTAGTGCACTAAAGTGCTTTTTTTGAAACCTCAAATTGAGGCTCATCCATGTAGAAATATAGTGCCCAAAAAACATGATGGCACATCAAGATTTTGGTAGTCAATGGGGGAATGTACTCCATCATATAAATTTCATCATCCTCTTTAAACCCTTATTGTACGTTTTCCTAGTTTCTTGGCTCATACTCTTCTTCCTTGCTCAGCTTGTTTTCTTCTTTGATGGTGGTAGTAATTTTGCTAGTGCCTTCTTTTCCTTCTTCCTCTTCTCCTTCTTTTATGGGTTCTTAACTAAAATTATCCTATTGGTCCACTTCTTTTTCTTTGGTGATAGACTCACCATCATGTTCCCTTTCTCATAGGGTTTCTTCCATAGACTTTTCCCCCTTGCCCATTTCCTTCTTTTGTTATGGCTCTTTGGTATGAGCTTCCTTGGTGCCAGCCTTTCTCTCCTCTTACCCCAAGGGGGTATCTACATGCTTATCTATTTTTTTAATAAGGTGATATCATCACCTTATTTGTTTCCAAGTACCCCTTCAGAGCTAGGGTGCACCTACTATGTAACTTCTACCATTTTGATGGAGGCACTAGGTGTTTTTTTTGGTATTTTTTCCTCTCTAGGTTCCATGTTAGTGACAACCTTATTATTTTATCTTTATTTCACCATCTTATCCATTTTGTAATACACCACTTTATCTTATGTTTATTTCTTCTTGGCCTTCTCTTCTTCATCTTTTTTATTCCTAGCCTTTTCTTTCTTAATTTTCTCCTTGCATTTCTTTTCTCTTGACTTTGTCTCCTCAACCTTTATTCAATCAATTTCACCTTGGGACATGCCCTTGGCCCTCATGTCCTCTCTCTTATGATGAAACTTTAATAAAATATTTATGTGACCTTGGTGTAGGCCTATGTCCTCCCATTTTCACTTAAAATATTTTTTAGTTAGTGTGCCTAAGTGTGCTACTTCTTCATGTGATTCTACCTTTTTGGGCCCTTATCTTATTTCTCCTTCCTTCCTCCTTTCTTCTTTCTTCCCTTTCATTTATTCCACCTTGAACTTCTCCTCTTATTCCATTCACTCCTCAACCTCAACCATCTCAATATCTTCCTCTGACATCCTAGCCTTTATCATTTGTTCTCTCCATTCCTCTAGCTCATGTGCCCTCTACATCTCAAGTTCACTAAAGTTAATTTTCTTCCATCTCCACATCTTCTTCTCTAATTTAGTCTGAGGGGATGGAGAGGGAGTCCATTCACTTGACAAGGAGTAATCTTCCTCTACTATGATTTATACACCCCTCCCCATTATTTATTCCTCTAACTCATCTTCCTCCTGTAAGTTACATAGGATTATCCTAGGTGTCACAGGAGAAACCTTCCCTTTATTCTTCTTTATACTAGGATAAGTCTTTAGCATAAATTTCATGCACTTCCTGGATGGGGTTAAATAAGAGGCTCTTTTTCCTAATTTAATTTTTAACCTTAAATTCTCTTCTATTTCTTCCAAATTCTCCCCTTCTTTTAGGGAGACTTCTTTTTTTTAGTGGTACCAAGGTCCCATCATCATCGATCCAGATAGGAGGATCAGTGCTTTGTGATTCACTTTCTTCTTAGGCTAACTTTTACTTTGGCTTTATCTCATAGTAAATACTATGGATGAAGCTATGTATGCTTACCTTCAGGAGTGGATCAATTTCTATATGATCTGACTCATCTTCTTCATTTTTGGTGGCCTTTTAATTAGCATGAATGAAGTGGTGCTTTAATCTATGCCTCTTGATATCTGATTCCTTGATTTTAATGTCTAGTTGCTACATATTGGGGATCTAATGTAGTGCCCCTCTAAATTACTTTGTTGAGAAGGTGTAGGGGAGATTCAACCACTCTGACTTATTACCATCCACTAGTTCTAAGCACACTACATAGTAATGCTACATCATGTCAAAAGTTGTCATTCTAAAGATACTCTAGGGGATCCCCTAAGGGATGTGCCATTATAGCTTGAAGGCCTCTATATATTTGTCACACCATTATGTTAGGTTGTGGAGTTAAAAGCTTCACTGATGCAGACATGGAGGAGGTTGTAGAAGAGTTGTGAAGTGTCACAGACACTAGCGTTGGTCAGGCCAATCGACGATGGTAAGAAGGAGACAGAAGGCAACTAACGTCAGTCATAGATTGACCAGCATCAGTGATCCCCAGGTAGACAAGGACCGACGTCGGTCACCTATGGTTCGAGCTGCGAGTATATTACCGGCAGTTGGTTGACGAACCAAGTGTTTGCATGTTTAGAGATAATTTTAGACTGAGAGCTGTGGATTTAATTATTTTATTCGATGTCTAATTATTGTTTTGATGAGATCTATATTATAGACTCATAGTTGTATTGTAAAAGTGTGCTAGAAAGCCATAGAGATTTTAGAGAGAGCTAGTGAAGCTCCTCCTAGTTCCAAAGGGGTGCTGAGAGTGTTTGATCAGGGAGAGTTGCAAGGTCTACAAGGTCAAAGAGCTAATCCACTGGGGTACTGGTTGAAGAATCATAAGGACTTGGTGAGGCAAGGACAAGGGTTATTTAGGGGTGTAGAGATATCTACATGGTGAGTAAGGTCTAGTGATTTGTAGGTAGCAGCAGAGAGCAATAGATCTACTTGGATTACGGTTGTGTACTTGGTGAACTGGCAGCGTGTTACTGACTGGTTAGAGAGGTGAACATCAATTTTATATTAGAGTTGATTGTTGTGACCTAGAGAGAGAGGGAAGAAGGTCTTGAGGTGTGGCAAACCTTTGAGGTGGAGGAAGAAGTGGCATCTTCCTTATTGTATATTCTTCTGAGTGATTATTAATACAATTGTGTATTGTCTCTCAATTCCTGTGTTGTTTCATATTTCTAGTTACTTATTGATTCTGGTATAATTTCATGTTTAGTTGCTAATACAAGAAGTAATCATATGTTCTATAATTGGTAGAGCAAGATCCTAACTAAGTAGGCATCGGAGCATGTTTATTGTTCCAGGATCCTTGACAAGTGGTACCAGAGCTTTTGGTTGGGTTACTAACAGGTGGTTTCAGATCTGGTACTGTTTGTTGATTATAGGTTACTCACAGGGGTTTCTGATTGAGTGGGAGTATAGCAATGGCAGAAGGAAGTAAGCTATGAATGGAGAAACTGAATAGCACAAATGGTCTGATTGATGGAAAGAAAGAGCAGGGAAAAAGATATTTTTGGTTGGTAGCAAATCAGCATGAAGGAACTGAGGAGCAGATGTTGTAGGGGTTGTTGCACAGGATGCTTTTGGAGGTTTCTTGGATAAAGTCAAATCTTGGATAACAGATTATGTTGCCTCTTTCCATGCAGCCCCAGGGAGAGGAGCTAGTGAGCCTTGTCAGATTATTGATGAAGGGGAAGTGAAGCTAAAATTACAAATGGATGACACACAGTGGTTGAAGGAAGTCATGTAGGTACTAGTCTTAGAGATGAGTCTAATTTCTTCAGGAAATTTGGGTGATGAGAGATGCACTGTAACTCTCACAGTGGATACACTTGAATTAGATGGTGGTAAGAAAGTAGGTATCCTTTATCTATCTACTTATATTACTGATTCACCTTCTGTTGCAGAGATGTGACTTCATAGGCTTAGTCACATATGTAGAAGGAGAATGCAGGTTTTGAAGTAGAAGACAGATGTTTTTGACAAGTTAAAGAACTGGAAAGCCTTGGTGTTTAAGGAGGAGATGACAGATAGAGATTAGGTGAGAGAACTAAATTATTCTGAGTAGGGCTATGTTGATTTGAACAAGATTTTGATCCATGGAGAGCTCGCGGGTAAAAATTTATCACTCACAAATGAACACAGGTACCGGCATCGGTCAAACAATAACTGATGTCAGCAATAGGAAAACCAATGTCGGTCATGAAAGAATCAACGTTGGCATAAAGGATACCAGCATTGGCTAGGGAAACAATGTTGGCAGTCAGGGTCAGTGCAAGAAACTGACATCAGTTGGGAGCAGATTGGGAGATGGCTGAGATCGGTCACTGGAACAGATATTGGGCGGATAGAAAGCTGTCAACAAGTCTCAAATGCTCATGTGGAGGTTAGAAAGGGTAAGTGAACCTCATATTCATTGTTCACCTTCTTTATATTGCTTACTGATGGTCGAGAACCAGGAAGATGTGAAGAGGCAATGCAGGTAGAATCTAGATACAGTGGGAGCTTGGCATGGATGAGGAGTATGAGTCCTTGGAGAAGAACCAAATAGGTATTTGTTGGTAGTGTTGTTAGCTGGAAGAAAGCACTAGATAGAGAGATGGATTCCTATTTTAAATAAGAGAGTGGATGGATACAAGAGACAGAAGGCCAAGGTATATGGTCTTGAAGAAGTTACAGGATAGTGGTATGGGTTTTGACAGGTGGATGACTAAGCATGGCTTCAGTCAATGTCAGTGTAACTATTGTGATTTTATTCTTACCAGGTGGATGATGAGTCGCAACATTATCCAGTTATTTTATGTGGATGGTTTGCTAGTAGGTTTTATACATACAGGGAATTGTTGAGCTAAAAGGTAAGGTTAGTTCAGATGTGTGTCATGAGGAATTTGGAGCAGTGAAATTCTTTGGCATAAGAGACATGGAGATTTTATCTCCAGTGGGAGCTGATGTGAATCAGGTGTTGGTGAGGTTCATTACGCAGGATGCAAAATCGGTAAGCACACCAAGGGCTGGACAATTTAAGCTTAGCTTGAAACAGGTTTCGAAATCACATGAGGTCTAGTGTAGACCTGATTTTTCCCAATCAGTGGGGGTTGTTAGAAAGTATGGAGCCAATTCAGGGAAGGAGTACTGGAGGGCAGTTTAGTGGGACTAGCAGTAGGGATTCTTGTTATGCAGGGTCAAGTTATTCACTACATGGATATGTAGGTTCGGATATGGTAGGTTACTTGAATGACAGGTATATCATCACAGGTTGTGTGGTGGTTAGTCTTCAAGATTGAGCTTGAAGAGGGATACAAGCCAAGAAATAGATTAGACGGGCTATAGATACAAGTATAGGTGCAACTGTTTATCTCCAAGTGGGAGATTGTTAGGTTGTGGAGTTAAAAGCTTCACTGATGCAGACATGGAGGAGATTGCAGAAGAGTTGCGGAGTGTCACAAACACCAGCGTCAGTCAGGCCAATCAACAAGGGTAGGAAGGAGATAGAAGGCAACCAATGTCGATCATAGATCAACTGGCATCAGTGATCCCCAGGAAGACAGGGACCGACGTCGGTCACCTGTGGTTTGAGCTGCGATTATATTACGGGTAGTTGGTTGACGAACCAAGTGTTTGCATGTTTAGAGCTAATTTTAGACTGAGAGCTACAGATTTAATTATTGTATTAGATGTCTAATTATTGTTTGGATGAGATCTATATAATAGACTCATATTTGTATTGTAAAAGTGTGTTGGAAAGCCATAGAGTTTTTAGAGAGAGCTAGTGTAGCTCTTCCTAGTTCCAAAGGGGTGCTGAGAGTGTTTGATCAAGGAGAGTTGCAAGGTCTACAAGGTCAAGGAGCTGATCCACCGAGGTACTAGTTGAAGAATCATAAAGACTTGGTGAGGCAAGGATAAGGGTTCTTCAGGGGTGTAGAGATATCTACATGGTGAGTAAGGTGTAGTGATTTGTAGGTATCAGTAGAGAGCAAGAGATCTACTTGGAGTACGGTTGTGTACTTGGTGAATTGGCAGCATGTTACTGAATGGTTGGAGAGGTGAACATCAATTCTATATTGGAGTTGATTGTTGTGACCGAGAGAGAGAGGGAAGAAGGTCTTAAGGTGTGGCGAACCTTTGAGGTGGAGGAAGAAGTGGCATCTTCCTTATTGTATATTCTTCTAAGTGATTATTAATACAATTGTGTATTGTCTCTCAATTCTTGTGTTGTTTCATATTTCTAGTTACTTATTGATTCTGGTATAATTCCGTGTTTAGTTGCTAATATAATAAGTAATCATATGTGCTCTAATTGGTAGTGTAAGATCCTGACTAAGTAGGCATCAGAGCATGTTTATTGTTCTAGGTTCCCTGACACATTCCATCATAAGTATTTTTTATTTGGTGCTAAAGGAGGTGGGGAAACTAAAGTCTCTATATTTTTACACTAGGGAATTATTATGTTTTGGGATAACCCAAAGATTATCCTCATTCTCTTCTGAGATCATAATTTCTTCCATGACACTTAATATAAGGATGGACTCACACTTGAAGGTACCCTTTATTTTATGGTACTCCATCACATTTTTCCCTAACTCTTTGATGATGAACTTTACAATGTTGAATTACAAGCCTCATGCCATGTTATATGTGATGCATAGGTATGCCTTTTTCAAATCATTCCATCAACCACCTATGCACAATTTGGAACTTATGAGGTATGATAATGAACTCATGTTGGTGTTCTTGTAATTATTGATGGGAAACATGAAACTCCCCTTGAAATATTTAAGGAACTAAGCTATGCACTCCACCTCTTCATCATCATCCATCATTTGATGGATGTCTTTACTGGCATATAGGAGCCTAATTATTCTCTTGATCAACTATGCTAAAATATTCATACACCTACTTAAAAATGACATGCAATCCTCATGGATGTATGAGAGTAATAAATCAAGGAAACTGATAAAGCTGAGTTACATTGGAAGCTGTTAACTTGTCTTAAATTAAGACATTAAATAGGGCATTACCTTGTGTTATCTTATACCCTATGTCCACCATCCAATCTTGGGCCAAGTCTTGCAAGTAACTTGATGTCCAGTGGTTATATTCCTTTAGATAATATTTTTATGCAAATAAGTGTCAATATTCCCCCACTATAACATTTAGAGGTATTAAATTAATTGATAGGACATCTTTTTTAGCACCTCAGTGTCAACTTCTATGATGCTAACTAATTTGATCGACTGTGCCTTTATTTTGGTATCCATCATCTCTTCTAAAATATTAACCCACTTGGGTTCCTACTACAATTGCATGGAACTTGATACTTGTGCTTCTTCACCATCTTGAATCAACTTGTGTTGAAGTGTGGGAGGTGTAGTTTACCAAAGCCTCAAATTATTATTGGCATTTCACAGTTGTTAGATCTATGACTACACCTTTAGCTCCTAAACTTTGGTGGCCATTAATAGTAGTGTGCGTGATAACTTATTACTCCCGATTTTTATTTTTTTCATAAATATCTCTCCACACTTCTTCAAATTAGCCTCACTATGAACACAATCTTTCTTAGTATGCCACAATTCACTTTTAGTGCTTTAAGTGCTCAAATTATTTTTATGATAGGGTTTTCCCACTTTGGCTCTCTAGTTTATATTGGCATAAAATTTATAATGAAGTAAGTCTACCACTTGCTATTGTATACCCTTATCTTTCAGCTATTATCATTAATATAGGCTTTATGGTATAGGCACCTCGACTTCATGGAAAATGCAAAAATATACAAAATCCATGTTTATCCCTTATCATTAATGCATTAATTATGTATCTATGTGCCACCACCACCACCTCATTAAATGCTCTTCATGGATTTTTTAGTCAAGTGACATGTGGTTCAAACAGTCACTTCTCAGTCATTTTTGGGTAGATGTCAGGTATCTTAGAAGATTTCCTTATGTGCTTGTTCACTTTTTGTGACATTACCTTCTTTATGGAAATTTGGGCATAACACCTCACATGCATGTGATTTAGCCTCCTTGGTTCCACTTTATTTAATAGTTGTGCTTCAATTTTAAGCATGCTTCTCTATCTTGGTTGATTTATTGCTTATCATCTTACCTTGGCATATTTTACCACATAAAATTCCCTTGCACTAGCCCTACAACATTTTGTCTTCTCTCCTAGTTCTCTTTTGCATTATCAAATTATGTGTCTTCACTTTCTTTCTTTCACCCAACCTTGTTGACTCTAGTTTACGATCAATTGATGCACCTCTTTCAAACTATGGTGAAAAGGTTATCCTTTCACTTATGTAAATTTTCATTTTATTCTCAAATATTCAAATTATTATAACTTCCTTGTGCCTAAAAACTTAGGCATCTAGACCTAGGTGCTTAAAAAGCAAATGGGCTTGACTGACATGACTAGTATTATGCATGAAAGTACTAGAGTAGTTCATTCTTGGGCCTCCAAGATGCGTATAATTTTCACCTTTCACACATGTATATTATGCATCTTCTATTTGCATCTGGTGAGTCTCACACACCCATGACTTAGATTTTTGGCCTAATATGCTCAGATGGTGCAAGTGCTCTACTCAGTTAGAATTATGTGCGAGAGGCCAGATGAATTCACTAGAGCTAGTTGATATTCATGCACCCATAACTTAGGTGTCATGGCCTCATGTACTTAGAAAGTATAAGTTCTTGATTCACCTAGCTAGAGTTATGCATGAAATGCTAGTAGATAGTATTTATGGCTGTTATGCACCACTTATTGCCTCTTTACACTATACAAGAACAACAAAAAAATAGGATAGTTCTTGAGCCAAACTATATTCTAGTCAACTTAACTCAACTTGACTAATGACCAGGAATTTAGTGTTCATATGGCACAAGCACCATCTTACTACATATACAGCTTCAATTGGTTGCCATTAAAATAACTCAAGATAATTTTGTTGGATAATGTGCACAAATTGAAATCACCTATCTCCAATATGTGGTGGATGATGTAGGGGCCCATCTACCTTGTTTACAATCTTCTTGGGTGCTTAAGGTACTTCAATTCATAGATTTTTACCAATGCTCCTTCATTTAGCTCTTTACACTTGATGTGATTATCATGCCAGAGCTTTTGGTGCACCTTTTCAATTTGCTAACTCCATATTGCTTAAGCACATTTTTCATCCAATCTCTCCAATTATTACAACCTTGTTCTCAAATATTCTTGGTTGTTTATGTGACCAATTAATGCAATGCATAAGGATGGAACCATGAATTCCATGGAGATAATTGCTTCAATGCCAAACACTAGTTAAAATGGTGTTGCTTTGTTTAGATGCTTATATGTTGTGTGATATACCCATATTAGTAATGAAATGTGATCATCCCAATCCTTGTAACCAATGTCACATATATTTATCAGGCATGTTCTTAATATCTTTTTAAATGCTTTAATTATGTAATTTACCTAGGGATGATATGGGGTGGTCTTGTGGCATACCCAACATGTGTTCATTTAAGAGGATGTGCACTATCTCATGGATGAAAAGAGTGCCCCTATTTATAGTTATACTTAATGGGAACCCATATTGAATAATTATGTTATCCCAAATAAATTGTATATCTATTGTGGTTGTGTAGTCCTTTATCAACATGGCCTCAACCCACTTAGTGATATAGTCAGTGGCCACCAAGATATACCTTGCACCTATGTGTAATGTTGTGGGAGTTATTGGATTAAAAAATCAATGTCCCATTTCTTTAATGTAACCTAAGAAATAATGAGGATGAGAGGCATTTCATCCATGTGGTTGGGCTTCCTGATATGCTAGCATAAGTTGTATACCTTGGTATACTCCTTTACATCTTAGAACAGACTTGGCCATCATAAAATTAAATATAATATCTTTCATGACATTCCATATCTAGAATAATATCCTCCTATGATTTCCTCATGCACTTCTTGTAATATGGATTCCCTTTTTTGTTCTAGAACACACTGGCATTGGACTTCATCTCTACCTAGTTTGTATAGTTCCCCCTCAATGATCTGGAATGGGGTAGCACAAACTACAATTTTCTTCTTCTCCTTTTTTTACATGGTCTAAGGCACAAACCCAAATGTTAGGAAAACAATAATCTCCACTAAGTCTTCTAAGATGTGTTGGATTTTGAATAGTTACATGTCTGGCATGTCAACCTTAATTGGTGCCACTATATCACTAGAATTTATGTGGGATAAATGGTGTGTCCCCATGTTTTGCTTCCTATGTTTAACAATAATAGAGAACTAGAAATCTTGGAATATAATTATCCATATACATATGTAATGTTTTAAAATAGGCTTATTCATGAGGTTATTGAGCACCTCATGATTAGTGAAAAAGATGAATATGGTCACCAATAGATATTGCATAAATTTTTGTAAGGCATAGACCATTACTAGTGCCTCACACTTGGTGGTGGTGTAATTCTATTCTACTTGCATCAATTTCCTACTTGTAAATGAGATGGGGTGGTCCATATTTCCCTTGACTAGTTTCACCAATATGGTGACAATTGTGGAGCCTAAAGCATCAACATGGACATGAAAAGGAGTAGTCTAGCCTAGGAATTATAGAATCAGTGCACTAGATGACTTCAACTTCAATGTTTCAAAGGCCTGTTCTTATGCCCAACCCGAATAAAATGGGCCATCTTTACACAAGATTTCCTTCAGAGGTGATGAAATATTTGCATAATTTTTTATAAAATTCTTGTAGTAACCATAATGACCCAGAAAGGTGTGAATGTCTTTCTATATTAATGGCACCTAGAGCTGAATTATGATGGCTATCTTCATAGGGTCAAAAAGTAAGCTTTCCTTGATGATTATGTGCTTCAGTAATTACCCAAAGGGGGTTACAAAGATGCACTTATTTAGGTTTATAAATATCTAGAGTTGCATACACCTCTAAAACATGAGGCATAAATTGTCATAGTGGTCCTTTACAAGGACATGCATAGTCCATTCATAGAGATAGTCTTGGAAGAACCTATGGATGAAGTCCTTGAAAGTAGTTATCACCACTCTACAGAACATGATGGGTGTATTTTTGAGTCAAAAAGGAATCATATTATAAGAAGAAAAACCCCATTCAGTCACAAACATCATCTTAGGCTTATCCTCTTCCTTAATCTACACTTGATGGTAGCTTGAGAAACCATTAGTGAAGGTTTATATTTTTTAACCTACAATGCCATCAATGACCTCATCAATTAATGGGGTCAGGAATAGGTTAGTAATAGGTATAATTCAAAAGTCTATAGTTGATGTAGATCCATATGTGCCCATTCTTCTTGATGCTTATGACCATCAAGCTCACCAATTTGGACTCTTGGATAGGGTAGATGATGCCCATGGTTATCATTCCATCAATCTTTATTTTCAACTTGGGATAGAGATTGGGGTTCATTCTATAAAAGTGATTCTTGATAGGCCTCACACCATCTACCAACTTGATTCTCATTTTTCCAATGGAAGGGTGGGTTCCCTTTATGTCCTAGTAGGTTCATAGGAACAATTACTAAAATTACTTTAGGAGGTCTAAGATTCATGCCATCTTTATCTTAGACTAGTAAGAACATATAGTGGAAATATTTAGCTCACTGTCTACATTGATGTCTATTTTAGTGGTATTAAGTGGCATGTGGTAGGGTTCATTCCTCTCTTGATGAGTGTCTTAAACTTACCTTATTCCCTCCATTTTTTCAAATTTAAATGCATTAGATCTTCTTCTTCTAAGGTGTTGTCATCCACAAGACACATAATTTTTTATCTTTCTATTAGAGCCTTTCATTTGTACTCCTTCCAAGTCTCATCATCATCCTCAATGAAATCACTATTGAGTTCCTTTTCTTCAAATAACATTGGTATCACTAGTAGTTTCTCCATAAACATGTCTCTAAGGCACTATTCTAAGATTGTAGTGTCCTCAAACACTATCCTATGAATGAATTATAGTGGCTCCATTAGATCTAAGTTATATGAAGAGAAGGAAAAGGTGTGCACAAACCTCTCCTTATGTACCTCCTAATCTCCTATATCTTGATGCATCTCATTTAAAATTTACCATACCCATGCCCATATTTTTAATGTCTTGTAGAATTCATGTACCCATAAACTTCTGGGCACATTCTTACCATAGATATTCTAGGTTTTTTCACACAAACAAACATGTATGATTGGGTTAGAATTACATGAGTAAGGAGGTATGTCTAAGTCCTCATTACTCTTCCCAAACCTAGTGCATATTACTACCTTCACATCTTTCCATGTTGGCAAGACAGGCCTTTGTATTTCCCACCAATGACTAGTAGTGCTCTTTAGGGTATGAACTAGTGTTCCATTCATGTCTATTTCCTTAGAAATTCATGATTCAATGTCATGGACACAACTCTATACAAGATATATCCATCCATATTTTGGGAGCACTGCAATCTTCCCCTTAGTTGAAACACCCTTTTCCCTACATTTTTAGCATATGGAACCAATTTTTTCTTGGTGCATGTGATCCTAATCAGTCCCATTCTAACTAGTCTTGGATCATTTGTCTTCACTAGGTAGCATTTTCAGCTAGTTACTTCATAAGCCTATTTAACCCATCATTCATAGGTTACATCATTTTTATTGGATGCTAATTATATATCCTCCCATTGAAGCACTCCTTGGCCACTTGGGTAAAGCTTCTCAACACCCTGTGCCATGATGTTATAAATGTGGTTGATCTCATCTTTGAGATCAACACTTTCCATGTATGGAGGCCCTTGATCACTTGATAGGGGGATCACCACCCTCTCTTATTCATTATCAAAATTCATGTATCGCTTCTTAAAGTACATGTATGCATTGTTGATGTAGCATAATGGCCTCTCTAAGAGTGATAGATAGTTATCATGCTCTACCAACTTGATCACCTCAAAGTCAGCTTAGAATTTGGTTCCCATGATATCTACAGTGGAACCCTTAAGGATCATGATATGTTGTGTTCGGGTTTTGTTGGCCATAAATATCATATGAGAGGAGGGCTTCAAGGATGGCCATCTTCTCCCACACATTTTTTGTTAGAATGTTAACCTCAGTGACTATGTCCACAAGGACTTCACAAATAGACCATCCATTGATGGTGGTGTTTATTAATAGTTTTTGGTCATACCATACATTCTAAGTATGCCTAACTTCAAACACCTTATCATATGTAGTGAAAAAAATTCAATCATCTAAGGCATATCCCCCTCCTCTGATCTCTTCCATATAGGCTCTAAAAGTAAGTTTTTTAGTAGGGTTAACATCCCTTTAGACTATAAGACGTGCATTATCTCGATCAACTCCTATACTTCAACCTCTTAGCTATCTTACTTCTTACATGTGTCACTTGCCTATGCCTCTAATATCTCTAACCAGTTGGAGATATCCCTAAAAATTTTGTATTACACTCATTGCTTATTGTAGGACATCCTTTTATCATGCCAAGTTAGGTTAGGGTGTGGATTTTAGCTTAGGTCATGTTAGTTTCTCAATATGGCTTGGCTCACCATATTCCAAGTGTATTTATTTTATCAGCATAATAGGTGGTTGAGTGGTGAACCCACTCTGAGTTGTGGCCTACACCTTAGGTGGCTCCTTCAAGTCTTTTGTATCTTGGAAGCCCATTTCTCTTATTTTTTATTACACCTAACCATGGTAGCACCCTTATCTATGCTAGGATGACCTTGAGTTATATTTTATATAATTCTAGGTAATCTTTGGCTACATGTTGTCCTTGAAAATACCTATACATTAGGTGCATATGGAAGTCATTTTGGTAATTCTCAATCAACGTTAACTTGTAACATGATTATGGTGGGAATCTTCCTCCACCACATCCTCTACCTCATGTATGTGTGCCTAAATGATTCCTATATCTAGAATTTTATGGCCATGACCTTCATTTCCTTGGCCTACCTACCTACCAAATATGGTCATTACCTACCTCATGCCTCTTTCCATGTTTTATCATATCTCATCAGTGACTCAACAATCCACTATTTAGTTAGTATATGCATCGTACATCTTGCAATATATGGTAATGTTTTCTTTATTGGTACACTACAATAGGGCATAGTCTTAAGAGTCATGTGGCCCATGGAAAACAATCATAGCTGATAAGTAAGATGCAAACATTTCTTCATGGGTAATTATTCTTGTTATGCCCCTCTATCTCATAGTTAGTATACCATAATCTACAAGTGTCAAGCACCAAACTATCAATCAAATTCTATAACTAGGAGGCCATTGACGTGATATATGCCTCCATAAATGGGCTAATATTGGTATCAATGTTTCTTACTTCCTCATCTTGAATTATAGATTCAAGCACTTTGTGGGGGTTTGTGAAGGTCTTCATGGAAAACACTCTCTTGAAAAGTACTTGTAGGCCTCCAAAAAACCATTGTGCATGTTGGGAGGGGGGTATATCATATAAAATATTAGAAAAGAGGGTCTTAAATCATGCATCATATAGACACATGCTCTTAGATAACCCTTGGACGATCTCTTTGAGCATTATAATGCTCTATTGCTCAAACTCAAGAATATCAAATTCCTTTAAGAAGGCCTCCCTTAGTATATCACAATTAATCATAGCCTAGTTTGGATCAAATTTATAATACCAAGTATGGGTGTGATCCAACAGGTGGTTATGAACTAAGTTTCCTTGTACTGTGATTGGGTGATACCCTAAGTGTGCCATTAAATTTCACACTTGAGCACACGTTCCATGACATTATCTACACCATGATACTCAAGAAAGTGTATCACCATTTCATAATAAATTTGCTGAGGTGATAGTGATGGAATCTAAGGCATTCCCCCTCTAATTTATATGTTATAGGTGGTCCTCTAATGCCTCCAATCATAGGGTTGAGTTTGGCAAAGGTTATGCCATCAAGCTCAATGGTGCAGTACCACTCACTTGTGTCACTAGGCCACTTCTTATAGGATATTTCCCAATTGATACTACTAACATCCTCTAAATAGGAATGCTTACACATATGTTCTAGATTATTGGGTTGGTGATCACTGGTCTTGTGGTATTCTATTATAATTCCTCATAAGGTATCACTTTATTGATTACAAATTCTTAGTTCAAAACTTGAAGTCTATAAAAGTTAATGTCAATATTAGGGTTAGCTATAATTTTTCTATCTTTTGGTGGAGAATCTAGTGCATATGTTTGTGCTTCTAGTTCAAAGTGGGTAGGTGCTTCTAGTAAATCCTCATTCACCACATCTTGTAAGAACCCAAGGCATTCTACACCCAACTATTAAGTTTGGTCTCTTGATTCTTCCTCTCTATCATCATACTACTTAATTCAACAAATCCTTCCCCATTCCCTTCCCACTCATTATGGGTCCTCTCTGTTGGGTGAATATTTTGTCATCAACTAACTAAAGACAAAATGGGTATATCGACAATAGCATAGGGAGATTTACACCACAACAAGTATGGGTTTACCAGATCTAGATGAAGTAAATCTCTCCTCTCATCAAGGGGAGGTTCCCTATAAATATTTATGCGTTGGATATATGTATATAATTAAGCAAAAAATAACACATGGGATGGTATAACAGCATCTACCTCTCTTTTTTCAGAGGTAATGTACAAAGAACAAAAGAGAGAAAACCTAGTCTTTAGCTAACAACACTCCTCTTCTTTCAGGAATGGTATCAAATGGAGAGCAGGAGATCACCTAAAGTAACAAAAACCACAAGAATGATTAGCAAAGTCTTCTGTAGTCTCCTTCATCAATCTAGAACAAGCGTAACCGTAGAGTGAAATGAAGCACAAAGTCTTCACCTAAAACTACAAAAGATAACTGAATCTCAAAAATAAAGGTAGCTCAAAGTCTATCCTCTACCTTTTAGAAGTGTTCTCAAATAATATAAACACACCCACTTTGCTTATTCAATCAGATAAACATGAAGTTATCAGAAAAGAGAACATAAGAAACTATTTCCTAGACAACACAGATAACTTCAACACAAAGTCTAAAATAAACCTGCTTCTCATTCATTCAACAAAATATGATTTACAAATTTGAGCACAAAGTCTCAAAATTTGCTTCAATTTGGCTAGAGTATTTGCTATTAATTTTTCCAAGATCATTTACAAATGAGGTCTCCACTATATATAGGGAGAAAATCCTCAAAAACTAGAAAATAATAAAATACAAAAATATCTCAGTCAAAGATGACTCATCTTTGACTTAGAGATATTTTTCTAAAATATTTACATGTAATTACATCTTTCAAAATTGCATGCACTTCTCACAAAACATAAGTGCATAAGGAATGAAGAATAAAGAAGGGGAGAAATTCAGTTCTTGCTGCTAGATTTCTTCATATGGACATCGTATATAGTGATGGATGCCTAAATTCCTATGCTGTCTGATGCGTCCTTCAATATTGTGATGGCCTTAGCATGACCAGTTAACCTAGATTTTAGATTTTCCAAAGTTAACTGAGCATCTAGAATACTATCCACCGAAGACATTGAGAAGGATATTTCTTCAAAATTTCTCTGAATCATCTCTTTGAAGCTCTAAATCATTTCTTCTACTAGAAGGAACTAATTGTCCTTAGAGGTCAGGTTGCATGGCAGATCTTCTAGTTTATTCAACAGGCTCAGGTCACTCTTTTCACTAGCCTCCTTGAAATCTTTGAGATCATCAATTAGATCTTTGAGTACCTGGATCCTGAAGATCAGTGACTCCTTGATCTCAACATAGGAGTCCTTATTAGAGATAACACTGATAGATATCAGGGTGCTTTTCTTCAGATCCTTCATCTCCTTCCATTTGCTAAGATCTTTTTCAGAGCTATCAATCTCTTGAGAGATAAGGGAAATGAAGTCATCTAATTTTGCCCTTCCTCATCTTACTTGTCCTTTCTGCAACTTTTGAAAGCAAAGAAACTCCCTGAGTATGCATTTTTTCAATATAGTCCTCCATGACTTTTCCCTTTCAGTAAGTCTTTTCTGCTTTTTGAATGACTGGGTCATCCATGGAGAAGGCCTCTGGAATTGCTGATTCAAGGGGAAGAGTGAACCTTCTTATTACTGCCATTAGTTTCTCTATTTTGGCCTTGTAATAATCTTTCATCTCCTTCTCTCGATCAAATTTCTAGACCATGATGTCCATAGTAGACTAAAGGTCAATTTTCACACCTTCATGAGTAACTTTGCCAAGTTCAACATGAGAGATGGAATAGCTACTCATTTTGAAACCCTCAAGGGTTGCGTCTTGTGGAGGCTTGGCAACTTCCAAAAATTTCTGCCCTTTTTCCTTGACCAATTTGGAGAGGATCTTTAGCCTCTTTGGAGCCTTAGCTTTCACTAGCACTATTTTTCCAAAGTCAAAGTCATCTGGAGAAATGTCCAACTTATTTCTTTAGGGGGTGAATGCTGACATCCAAGGTGGTTGAGAAGTACCTATTGTGGCAATAGTTGTCTCAACTAGTGTTACTGTGGCAGCTTCTACACTGCTAGTGGTGACAGTAGTTACAGTTGGAGTAACCGGTAAAACTGCACCAACCACTAATTCTAGCTCCTATGTAGGGCTTGCTGCCAAGTTGAAGGAAGGAGATGATAAACTTGGAATAGACCCTGAAGAGTGAGGAGAACCTCCAGAAGCACCTTGAGGATCACCGAATATGACTCTGGAAGGAGAGGTAGCTCTGAAAGAGGTGACACTAATTAGAGAGATAGGAGAAGAGGGTACCACAGGAGACTGAGGGGGAGAAGGAGAGACACTCTTGAGTGGCTGCACTTCTTCCTATTAGAGCAGAGGTCTAGTGCTTGGTTGCCCTGATGGTTGATCATCTATCTCCATTGGTTGGGTTACCTGTGTCTAAGGGCTTTGTTCTTCAGTTCCTTTTGCTGCCGCTTTAGGCTCATCAGGAGTCTTAGGCTTCTTAGATACAAAGATGATTTTAGGCTTGTGAGGCCTAGAAGGGGAAGGTACATCACCTTTATTTTTGGTTCTATTTTTTTCCTTTTTCTTCATCTATGCTTGATATTTAGCCTCTGATCCCATGACAAATTCTTTTAGGATGATCCCTTTGGCTACTAACCAATCATTGGTGTTAGCCAATATTAGTTCAATTCTCTTTCTCAGAGAAGTCAGCTCCTTCTGAGACCACTGTGTTGGAGGAAGAGGGGAACCAACAACCTTTTTTGCTAGGTATTTGCTATTGATAACATCTTTATCATCAATCAGGGTAAAGCAGATCTTTGCAAGTCTTAGATATTCGATCTGCTCTAGGGTCAGCCTATAAAAGTCCATTTTCTTGATTTCTTTGGCTGTCCTTAGGTTGATCCAGACATCCTCAATCATGGGCTCATGGAACTGGGTTTTCCTTCTGATTTTGTCCTTGATGCCCCTGTAGTCAAATTTTTATCTTCTCTTAAATGGTCTTAGAGTGACCATCTGCATTTCAATT
Source organism: Torreya grandis (assembly GCA_037957365.1). Lineage (NCBI taxonomy): Eukaryota > Viridiplantae > Streptophyta > Pinopsida > Cupressales > Taxaceae > Torreya > Torreya grandis. Next base: position 1,550,515 of record JARHVA010002468.1, on the reverse strand, counting down.
TCCATAACCTTGGCTTTGGCTACTGCTACAATGGAGTACCTGCCAATTTTGATTGGAAACCTGAAACCTAGCTTCTTTAGCTCCATTTGTCTAGTATGCATGACAATCAATTGTCAGCAAAGTTCCATTAATACCAACTTATTTGAAGGGAACCTAGGGAACATGTAGGGGTAGCCTTGGTAAAAATTGACTCAAAGATAGCAAAAGGTGGGGAATTGTAGGAACATGCACCCGTAATCATTGACCACTATCCAAGCCTCGTCTGATACTCTCTTCTGCTCAAGCTGAGGGTCGAAGAGACATAGAAATGCGGTGAAAAATGTGTCATTTACCCTTTTGAAGTGGTGGGTCAATCCTTGTAGAGTCAACTGAGGGTAATATGAGTACACTGGGGTTATCTTTCTATCCCTCTCTGTGATTAAGCTTAGAAAAGCTCGCATTGTGGCAGCTATGTACACAAGGTACGAAGTCATATAGAAATTATAAGAAGTTTGTACCTTGGTAAGCTATTCATGGAGGGTGTTGTTGATCTGCTCTCCCTAAAAGATGACTTGTTTTCTTTGGAAGATGATTTTAATGAATGGTTACATCCATTCATGAAATAGTGAAGAGGATGGGAGGCCTCGTACTCTATTGAGAAGGGTGATCAAGTCACCAACCTCCTCAATGAAGTCACTCCTCAGAAAGTTCCACAACCATCTTGATAAGTTGGTCCTGGGGGTCTTCAACCACTTATAGTTCATTACTTTCTTCACCCTCTCAGGGTCTTTATTGTATTCCTTCTAGGCGTTGGTGAAGTTAATCTTGGTTACTTCGGTGGCTGCAGGGCACATGAAAACTTTATCAATGAATTTGGGATCTAGCTGAATCACCATGTTGTTGTTGGCATCTGAGACCAACTTGGTCTCTTTGTTGTAGAAGCAGGCACATTAGAGAATGAACTTAGTATGATGTGCTGCCACTAGAAAAGCTGCCACCAGGTGGATGTTGCTCTCGATGATCCTTTTTATTCTGGTGCTTGGATTTGTCACCTTCATTTGGGCTATGAATTTGGCCATGTCCACATGGCCAATCTCAGTGTCTCGAATGTTGTCAACATTCGAGGAGACCGACATGAGTGGGAAGACACCCTGATACTTGTATTTCATGGTCTTCACCTTTCTCAGAGATGCTTCAGACATGGGAACTAGTTTTGATCGAACAGGTGTTGATGAGTAGGAGTTCTTTGAAGGTGCTATAGACATGATTACAAGATTTAGAGGAAAGTGGGTGAATGGGGAAACATAATTAAAGTGATCATGGTCAACAGAGGTCACTTAAAAAGGCTGGGTTGGAAAAAGGACTGGAAAATGAGGAAGAAAGGGAAAGAAAAAGTTAACATGGAAATCCTTCAGAGTTGGCAAAATTTAGAGAAGGAATGCACGGGTGGCAAAAATTGCCGCCTATGCAGGTTGGAAAAAAAAATGTGAGGGCGGAAAAATTTGCCACCCATGCATGTTCAGGATATATGAGCAGTGAATTTCACTGCCCTTATAGGTTAAAATAAAAAAAGGTAGGGGTAAAAAAAATTGCCGCCCCTGAAGGGCAAGACTACATGGGTGGCAAAAATTGCCGCCCCTGTAGGGATAGTAAGAAACATGGAGGGGTGGAAAAAATCGCTGCCCCTACTAGAAAGAACTTTGAGGTAGGGTCACGAGGGCAGTGATTTTTTCTGCCCCTACAAGACAAAATAATTACCTGGGTGGTGAAAATCGTTGCCTTTGTAGCTAGGGCTTAGGGGAGCTGAGGCACGGGTGATGAATTTTGCCACCCAAAAAGGCATGGTGTCATAGGAAGCCCACAGGTAAAGGAGAGGGATGGTGTTTTAAGCTATCCCTTTAGGTAGGTAGTTTTCACAATGACAAAAAGAAGATAAAGAAATAAAGGAAGAATAAGAAAAAAAATGTACAAACAAGACCTACCTAGAAAACTGCATGCACCACAAGCTCAAATCCATGAAAATGTGCTTCAAATCACTCTCTAGATCATCCAAATGCAAAGGGCAGGAGGAGAGGAGAAAGCAATGAGAAGAAATGGGGTTAAAATCAGCTTATATGGGGTGAAACATGACCCTAACAACCCATCGTGTGTGGCAATAAATGCCACACATAGAAATTGAGGCATGCTCAGGCGACAAAATTTACCGCCCTTGTATGTTTTGTTGGGTCCGAATGTAGGGGCGGCAAATTTTTCTGCCCTTACAGGTTAAGATGCAAGGGCAACAAAATTTGGCACCTTTGCATGAAAAATGTAGGGGCGGCAAATTTTTCTGCCCTTGCTTTCTAAGGATCAAAATGTAGTGGCAGCAAAATTTGTCGCTCGTGCATAAAAAGAAGAAAAGACCAACTCTAGAAGAGGTAGTCTAGGAGGGGTTCCTTGGTTGCAATGAGATCGTGGTCACTTTCACGTTCCTAGTCCAAGATGAGAACAAATTCAAAATATGTCTTGAAAAACAAACTTAGAGAGACAAAATATGAAATAGACAAGTTTTGTAGGGGGTTGTTCCCAAAAATGGGCCAATCCAATTTTGGAAACAACAGCTGGCTCCTATTGGGGAATTTTCATTAATCAAATTGATTAGAAAGAGTATAAACCAGTCTCTAAGTGCCTTCATCCAAGCCATTGGGCTATGGAGTCAGGCTAAAAATGAAAGAAAGATAGATAAAACATAAAAACTGTACATATATACAAATGGACTTCTCCAAGTTTCAAAAATTGAACAGCTTCAAATGTTGTCTGCTGTGAGGTAGTGAAAATGGTGTTCCATCTTAGTACTCTAGCAAAAAATGAGCCTCACCATAGAGCTGTTGAATGGTGAACGGGCCTCTCCACAGGGAGTCAAATTTGTCGTGCATCCCTTTTGGTTCTCACCTCTTGTCCCACAACAAGACTTGATCTCCGACTTGGAATTTGCAAACTTTAGCTTTCTTATCAAAGAGTGCCTTCACTCGGTTCTAAAGTTCCTTAATATGATCCACTACCATAGCTCGATGCTCATTCAGCTCGCTTAGATACATGATTCTTTTGTCAACCGAGCTTTCGAAGGTTTAGTCTTCGATTGCTTTAGTTAACTTGAGCGATGGCAGTTCAAGGGTGATGGGGATTTCTACATTTAGACCATAAAGAAGCTATAAAGGGGACATACCCATAGCCCTTTTGGGTGTTATTCTATCTACCCATAAAGCATCATACAATGCTTTGTGCCACATTCTCTGATTGTCATCCACCAACTTTTTGATAATAGTGACCAGGTTCTTGTTACTCGATTCTGCTTGGCCATTTCCTTGAGGGAAATAATCTGAAGTATGGGATAAGGTAATCCCATAATAAAAGCAAAATTGAGTAATTTCATGTGATGAAAAATAGGCCACATTATCTGTTACGATCTTTAGTGGGACCCCAAACCTGGAGATGATATTTTCTTTGAGAAAACTGCACACTAATTTAGACGTAGCATGCTTGGTTGGGATGGCCTCCACCCACTTAGTGAAGTAATCCATTTCTATAAGGACATAATCATGCCCGGAACTAGAAGATGGGTTGAATACACCAATGAAATCAATACCCCACTGCTGAAACAATTCTTCAATTACTACCAGCTTGAGAGGCAAAACAGGCAACTTAGGTTTCCCAACAAATTATTGGCACAATTCACACCTACGCACCTATTTGTAGGCATCCTAGAAAAGCGTGGACCAATAATACCTTGCTCATAGAATTTTGTGCACTGTCACCGGTGTATAATAATGTCCCGCATAGGCCAAATTATGCAAAGATTCTAAGAGTCTTTCTTGTTGCGCCTTGTCAACACAACGAAGAAATGCTCCATCCAGGTTTCTCTTGTAAAGACTATTGTCCCATAGAACATAACCAACTGATTTCAATTTGACATTCCATTTCTCTTTAAAATAAAGATGAGTGGGACACTCACCATAGTCAAAAAATGAGCAATGTTAGAATACCACTCATCAGTAGTGGCAACAAAGAGGACCGTAGGCATGCCTTCGATCTCTACTTCTTCACTTTTTGCTTCACCTAGAATGAAGTTGGAAATCAACTAGCAAAGACCTTTTCCATGTACGAGCTTGGTTGGTTTGATGTCTAGATCAAACTCCTAAGTTTTGGAAATCTAGTTACCTCTCTTCCTACCAAACTCTTGCTGAGTTAGAATGGATTTTACTGTTGTGTCTGGTACGAGAACTTTGGTGTGAGAATTCAGGATATAAAACCTGAAGTGTTTAACCACTTTAACCACTGCATATGCATGCTTCTCCATAAGGGAATATTTTACCTCATGATATTTAAGTGAATAACTCATGAAAGAGATAGGAGATTCTGCACCTTCTAGATTTTGCTAAACCAAAATAGCTGATAGTGTATGTTCGGAGGCATAACTATATATTTTGAAACTTTTAGTATAATCTGGACAGACCAGGACTGGTGCACAAGCGATTGCTTCCTTAATTTCTTTGAATGCTTATTTGACTTCAACATTCCACCTGAATGTAGCATTAACTTTCATCATGTTGACAATGTGTCAGGTTTTCTCAGCAAACTCAGGAATAAACTTTCAGAGAAAATTCACCTTTCTAAAGAAAGAGTGAACTGCAGTCTTACTGGTAGGCAGAGTAAGTTCCTGGATGGACTTGACTCTCTCTAAATCAATTTTAATACCTTCTCAGGACATGATGTGTTTGAGAAGTTTCCCTTCAGTTACTCTGAAGATAGATTTCTTTGGGTTTAAAGAGATACCATTCTGATGATAGCGTTCTAGTTTCTTTTGCAAATGGTGAACATGCTCAGAACGATGTTTTGAAAATACTGTCAGATCATTCAGGTACACTACAATGAATTTTCCCATCTCATCTTTAAAAGTAAGATCCATCACCCTTTGAAATGTGGCACCTACATTTATCAGACCAAAAGGCATTCTTCGATAAGCGAATGTGCCCCAAGGTGTGGTGAATGTTGTCTTGTGCTGATCTATTTTTCTGACTTCGACATGATTGTACCCCAACAAAGCGTCTAGCATTGATAACATTTTTGAACCTATTACCATCTATATAGCTTGATCCATGATGGAAAGATGGTAGTTATCTTTTAAAGACAACTAATTTAAGTTTTTGAAATCTACACAGATTCAAATTTTGCCATTCTTTTTTTTGACAGGCACTATGTTGGCAATCCATGTTGAGTGATGGATTGAAAAAATTATCTGAGCATCCAACATCTTTTGTATCTCAGCTAAAATAGTACCTGAGATTTTTGGATTATATTGCCTGAATTTTTGCTTGTAAGGTACAGAGTTAGCTTTTAGAGGAATGTCATGACGAATGTCATTTGGCCTGAGTGATTTCAGATCATCGTAGGAATAGGCCAATACATCCATATATTTGTGGAGTAGACTAGCAAGCTCAAATCTTTCTTCAAGAGTGCAGTATTTCCCAATGTTTACCATCTTAGGATCACGCTCGGTTTCCAAATTTACCTGATCAAAATCTTGAGAGGATTTTGAATCTGATCGTTGTTATTTAATAAACCTGTCATGGTTATCAAACAACTTCTCTAGGGAAACCAAACCTTTGGGAATCTTATTCCCCCTAAGCTGTAGGAAATCTTCACCTATGTTGGCATTGGTCTCAGGAGTTGCTTCACATTCTTGGGATTCACTACCTTTAAAACACAATTGTTCAAAACTATCCTTTTGTTCCAAGAAGGCGACAATTTGATTGTCATTGTTAAATACTTGCTAGTGGCCGGTATTATCTGGTACACTTGGCTGAAAGACCAATTTGATAGTGTACTTGTCTCCCTTAAAGTTTGGGTGAGGGACTAGGAGGGTGGCAGAGACAACCAATGCATCTGCCCGGTCATTGAATTCCCTTGGAATGGCAGAGATGTTGAAAGTGTCAAAATTTTCAATCTGATCCCAGACCAGGTTGCAATAGTGGTGCAACCTTTCATTTTTCATCTGATAGAGGTTCCTCACTTGGTAGACTATCAACTCAGCATCCCCTTTAGCATGGAGTAACCTAATGCCCCTTTCTCTGGAAGCCTATAGCCTGAGCAATAGGGACTTGTACTCAGCCATGTTGTTGGTATTGTTGAACTACAATTTATAAGACAAAGGGATAATATCTCCCTAAGGAGATACAAACACAAATCTAGCTCTTGAATCAGTAGAGGAGTAGCTGCCGTCAAATTCTAAGGTCCATACCTCATTAGACATTGATTTTTCTTTGAAAACTCCTTTGTTTAGGGAAAGAGGCTCTTCCATGTGTTCATTTTGATTTATCAATTTTCCCACTACACCAGCTGAACACAATCTCAAGTTATCACCTGAAGGAGTTTCATCAGATGTCTCATGGGTTCCGTCCGTAGATAGGAAATAGTTGCCCATGCCTGAGGACTCAAATAAAATTTGAGATTTCGGTGCTAAGGATCGGGTAACTACATACCTTGCTTCTTTTTCAGGAAGCAACTTCTTCATGACACCTTGAACTGGAATCCTTGCTTCAGACAAGTCCATACTTAGCTCACCTCCAACATCTTTGCAAAAATTCTGCTCAAGCAGAATGCCGTAAGATGCTAGAACATCAACCACTAAAACCGTTAGTTTAATCTGCTTTTTTGGAAAAGCTGCAAAGGCATATTGAGCATCTTTTATTTGACCAAGGAGAGGGACTTGCTTATTTTCCATGGAAAAACATCTCCCAAAATTTTTGGTCAAAGTTAGGCTAAGAGAATTCACCACTTTCACGGGCATAACATTATCTGAAGCTCCAGAGTCTATAATACAATTACTCAGTTTATAACCATTTATAAGTAGGGAAACATAGAAAGGTTCTATTTTCTCAGGAGCGATAGGGGGAGTCAAAACAAGATTATTTTGGGCTGGTTTATCTTTAGGGGGATCATGAATGGACTTCAAAGAATCTTGTCCTACGGGGATGGCATTGTTTTTCACATATTCTGCTAACCTATCAAACTGTTCTAGGTTAGCCCTCATATATTCAACCTTTGTCATTTGAATTTTAGTCTTTCTAGCATGATCAATTATATCAAATAATTGAAAAGAACTTGTAATAGAGGAAGAGAGTCCATCATTAGGGACTTTAATAGGTGTGGCACTGGTCTAAGCAACAGAAGTGGAAGGGATGGCGTAGTTGGAGGTACTTACTTTTTTATGGGCCACCTGATCTTTTGATTGTGGAGGTAATGGAGTCCCACATTTAGCGATGGAAAATACTGGCCAGGGTTCCTTTTCTACCTTTCCTTTGTCGGTCTGTGAAGTTGATTAATTTTGAGATCTGGTGAAAATAGCGTAAGATCCATCCAAACCATCCCCTTTACTTCCAATTTCATCTTGGTAATCCAGGAAACTGATATTGGAGTCGCCAGCTAATTCTTCTTCTTACTCATCGAAGAGATTAGCATCTTCTTATTGATCTAACTGAGGTTGGAATGAGTTGTTGTGTTCAGCGTTTAGGTAACTAACTACTGAATTGGTAGGTGTTACTTCAATGGCTAATCTCCTTAGAGGGGGAGGTAGGCGATTGGATTGCCCTTGGTTCTGGGTAGCATTACCCTGATATTGTTGATTCTAGAATGTTCTCTTAGGTGCATCTTGATAGGTAGGAGTAGACGTACCTTGGGCCATTTGCCTCTTCAAAGCTATCAGTTCATTCATCAATTTTTACACCATAAGATTTGTAGTACTTGAAGAACTTTCAACAGATGAAGAGAATTTATTTTTACTAGGGTCTTTTCTGATCTTACCTGCCAGGATAAGATCATCCTCAATCTCAGTAGCCAAACTTTGAGCCAAGGCTAGATCATAGGGCCAACTTGCCTCAATAGTAAAATTACTTTAGGAAGCTACGAATTGATAAAAAAGCACTTGAGATTTTGTGGCATGGATTGACCCACAGTTGGAATCCGGTTTCTCAACTTGTTGAATTTAGCTATGAAATCCCTCATGGGTTCTTGGGATTCTTTCTTCAACTGTGTTAGTTGAGCCAACAAAGCGCGTGCATCTTCAGTAGGTTTAAACCTAGCTTCAAATTTGGACTTGAGTGTATCCTAGTCTGTTACTGACCCAGCCTGCAGGTGATAGAATCAATCTGTGGTAGCTCCTTGCAAAGTTTCCACAAAAAGTCTAACTGCTACATCTTTGAATTCCATGCTGATCATGCCACATGCTATGGAGAAGGCAGAAATATGTTTTTTAGGATGAACCTTTCCATCACCAAAAAACTTAAGAAAATTTCTCCTAGAACTATGAGGTAGTTCATGCAAAGGTGCAGTCAAATTAAGAGGACCAAAGGAATTTCCCCACGGGCCTTGAGCCATTATGTTAGGATGATTAAATGGTGAGATAATAAACCTTGGTGGGGTATTTATAGGCAAGGCATGATTAACATCAGGAAAAGAAGCTCTACCTTGCATTGGTGACCTGATAAGATCAGGAGGGAGAATCCTAGATCGTTGGAGGAAAGGCGGTGGAGGAAACAGATCAAAATTACTCTGTTGTGCCAACTCAAACATAGGGTCAAAAACACCCTTAGATCTTTGACTTTTGGTGTAGTGTGGAGTTGCCAGATTTTAAATTGAAAAGGGACTGAAATTGCTTCAAGTTGAAGCTTGAGACTTCAAAATGCATGTTCACATCCCCAGTGGAGTCACCAAAATTTTTTTGGGTGAATATTTTATCGTCAATTAATTGAAGACAAAATGGGTATATCAAACATAGCATAGGGAGATTTACACCATGACAAGTATGGGTTTACCAGATCTAGATGAAATAAATCTCTCCTCTCATCAAGGGGAGGTTCTCTATAAATATTTATGCATTGCATATATGTATATAATTAAGTATAAAATAATACATGGGATGGTATAACAACATCTACCTCTCTTTTTTCAGAGGTAATGTAGAAATAACAAAAGAGAGAAACCCTGGTCTTTACCTAACAACACTCCTCTTCTTTTAGGAATGGTATCAAACAGAGAGCAGGAGATCACCTGAAGTAACAAAAACTACAAGAATGATTACACAAGCACAAAGTCTTCCGTCGTCTCCTTCACCGATCTAGAACAAGCGTAACCGTAGAGTGAAATGAAGCACAAAGTCTTCACCTAAAACTACAAAAGATAATTGAATCTCAAAAATAAAGGTAGCTCAAAGTCTATCCTCTACCTTTTAGAAGCATTCTCAAATAATATAAACACACCCACTTTTCTTATTCAATCAGATAAACAAGAAGTTATCAGGAAAGATAACATAAGAAACTGTTTCCTAGACAACACATATAACTTCAACACAAAGTCTGAAATAAACCTGCTTCTCATTCATTTAACAAAATATGATTTACAAATTTGAGCACAAAGTCTCAAAAGTTACTTCAATTTTGGTAGAGTGATTGCTATTAATTTTACCAAGATCATTTACAAATGAGGTCTCCACTATATATAGGGAGAAAATTCTCAAAAACTAGAAAATAATAAAATGCAAAAATATCTCAGTCAAAGATGACTCATCTTAGACTTTGAGATATTTTTCTAAAATATTTACATGTAATTACATCTTTCAAAATTGCATGCACTTCTCATAAAATAGAAGTGCATAAGGAAAGAAGAAGAAGGGGAGAAATTCAGTTCTTACTAACAAATTTCTTCATATGAGCATCATATATAGTGACGGATGCCTAAATTCCTATGCTGTCTAGCGCAACTGTGTTCTTGGAGATGATTCTAGCTCTGATCAATGTGTCCTTCAATGCTATGATGGCCTTAGCATGACCAGTTAACCTAGATTTTATATCTTCCAAAGTTAACTGAGCATCTAGAATACTATCCACCGAAAACATTGAGAAGGATCTTTCTTCAAAATCTCTCTGAATCATCTCTTTGAAGCTCTGAATCATTTCTTCTACCGAAAAGAATTGATTGTCCTTAGAGGTTAGGTTGCATGGCAGCTCTTCTAGTCTATTCGGCAGGCTTATGTCACTCTTTTCACTAGCCTCCTTAAAAGCTTTGAGATCATCAATTAGATCTTTGAGTACCTAGATCCTAAAGGTCAGTGACTCCTTGATCTCAACATAGGAGTCCTTATTGGAGATAACACCGATAGATATCAGGGTGATTTTCTTTAGATCTTTCATCTCCTTCCATTTGCTAAGATCCTTTTCTGAGCTATCGATCTCTTGAAAGATAAGGGAAACAAAGTCATCTAATTCTATGTTTACCTTCCTCATCTTACCTATCCTTTTTGCAACTTTTGAAAGTAAAGAAACTCCCTAAGTATGCATTTTTTCAATATAGTCCTCTAGGACTTTTCCCTTCAAGTAAGTCTTTTCTACTTTTTGAATGACTAGGTCATCCACGAGGAAGGCCTTTGGAGTTGCTGATTCAAGGGGAAGAGTGAACCTTCTTATTACTATTGTTAGCTGCTCTATCTTGGCCTTGTAATAATCTTTCATCTCCTCTCGATCAAATTTTTGGACCATGATGTCCATAGCAGACTGAAGGTCACTTTTCGCACCTTCATGAGTAACTTTGCCAAGTTCAAGATGAGAGATGGAATAGTTGCTCATTTCCAAACCCTTAAGGGTTGTGTCCTATGGAGGCTTGGCAATTTCCAAAAAAATTTGCCCTTTTTCCTCGACCAATTTGGAGAGGATCTTTGGCCTCTTTGGAGCCTTAGCTTTCATTGGCACTATTTTTCCAAAGTCAAAGTCATCTGGAGAATTGTCCAACTTCTTTTTTTTAGGGGTGAATGCTAACATCCAGGGTGGGAGAGAAGTACCTGTTGTGGCAATAGTTGTCTCAGCTAGTGTTCTATGCTAGCTTTTACACTACTAGTGGTGACAGTAGTTGCAGTTGGAGTAACCGATGAAATTACACCAACCACTGATTCTGGCTCTTGTGTAGGGCTTGCTGCCAAGTTAAAGGAAGGAGATGATAAAATTGGAATAGACCCAGAAGAGTGAGGAGAACCTCTGGAAGTGCCCTGAGGATCACCGAATATGACTTTGGAAGGAGAGGTAGCTCTGAAAGAGGCAACACTGATCAGAGAGATAAGAGAAGAGGGTACCACAGGAGATTGAGGGGGAGAAGGAGAGACGCTCTTGAGTGGCTATGCTTCATCCTATGAGAGCAGAGGTCCAGTGCTTGGTTGCCTTGATGGTTGATCATCTGTCTCCATTGGTTGGTTTGCCTGTGTTTAAGGGCTTTGTTCTTCAGTTCCTTTTGTTGCCGCTTTAGGCTTTTCAGTAGTCTTAGGCTTCTTAGATACAAAGATGATTCTAGGCTTGTGAGGCCTAGAAGGGAAAGGTACATCACCTTTGTTTTTGGTTCTATTTCTACCTTTTTCTTCATCTCTAATTGATATTTAGCCTCTGATCTCGCAACAAATTCTTTCAAGATGATCCCTTTGCTACTAACCAATCATTAGTGTTAGCCAATATTGGTTCGAATCTCTTTCTCAGAGAATTCAACTCCTTCTGAGACCACTATGTTGGAGGAAGAGGGGAACCAGTGACCTTTTCTACCAGGTATTTGCTATTGATAACATCTTTATCATCGATCAGGCCAAAGGAGATCTCTACAAGTCCTAGATATTCAATCTGCTCTAGGGTCAGCTTATAGAAGTCCATTTTCCTGATTTCTTCAACTGTCCTTAGGTCAATCTAGACATCCTCAATCATGGGCTCATGGAACTGGGTTTTCCTTCTAATTTTGTCCTTAACACCCCTGTAGTCAATTTTTTCTCTTCTCTTGAATGGTCTTAGAGTGACCATCTGCATTTCAGTTTCCATGACCTTGGCTTTGGTTGTTGTTGTAATGGAGTACCTGCCAATTTCGATTGGAAACCTGAAACTTGGTTTCTTCAGCTCCATTTGTCTAGTATGCATGACAATCAGTTGTCAGCAAAGTTCCATTAATACCAACTTATCTAAAGGGAACCTTGGGAGTATGTAGGGGTAGCCTTGGTAAAAACTAACCTGAAGATAGCAGAAGGTGGGGAATTGTAGGAACATGCACCTATAATCATTGACCACTGTCTAAGCCTCATTTGATACTCTCTTCTTCTCAAGCTGAGGGTCGAAGAGACATAGAAATGTGGTGAATAAGGTGTCATTTACCTTTTTGAAGTGGCAGGTCGATCCTTATAGAGTCAGCTGAGGGTAATATGAGTACACTGGGGTTGTCTTTCTATCCCCCTCTATGGTTAAGCCTAGAAAAGCTTGCATTGTGGTAGCTATGTACAGAAGGTATGAAGTCATATAGAATTTGTAAGAAGTTTGTACCTTGGTAAGCTATTCATGGAGGGCATTGATGATCTGCTCTCCCTAAAAGATGACATGTTTGCCTTGGAGGATGATTTAATGAATAGATACATCCATTCATGAAATAGTGAAGAGGATAGGAGGCCTCATACTCTACTGAGAAGGGTGATCAAGTCACCAATCTCCTCAATGAAGTCACTCCTCAGAAAGTTCTGCGGCCATCTTGATAAGTTAGTCTTGGAGGTCTTCAACCACTTATAGTTCATTACTTTCTTTGCCCTCTCAGGGTCTTTATCATATTCCTTCTGGGTATTTGCAAATTCAATCTTGGTTACTTCAATGGCTGGAGGGCACATGAAAACTTTATCGATGAATTTGGGATCCAGCTGAATCACCACATTACCGCTGGCATCTAAGACTGACCTAGTCTCTTTGTTGTAGAAGTGAGCACATTAGAGAATGAACTCAGTATGATGTGCTACCACTGGAAAATCTGCCACTAGGTGGATGTTGCTCTTGATGATCCTTTTTATTCTGGTGCTTGGATTTGTCACCTTCATTCAGGCTATGAATTTGGCCATGTCCACATGACCAATCTTGGTGTCCCAGATGTCATCGACATTCAAGGAGACCGACGTGAGTGGGAAGACACCATGATACTTATATTTCATGGTCTTCACCTTTTTAAGAGATGCTTTAGACATGGGAATTGGTTTTGGTCAGACAAGTGTTGATGAGCAAGAGTTCTGTGAAGGTGCTGCAGACATGATTATGAGATTTAGAGGAAAGTGGGTGAATGAGGAAATGCAATTTAAGTGATCATGGTCAATGGAGGTCACTTAAAAAGGTCAGGTTGGAAAAAGGATTGGAAAATGAGGAAGAAAGGGTAAGAAAAAGTCAATGTGGAAAATCTTCTAGAGTTGGCAAAATTTGGAGAAGGGATGCACAGGTGGAAAAAATTATCGCCTATGCAGGCTGGAAAAAAAATGTGAGGGCAGTGAAATTCACCGCCCATGCATGTTTAGGCTACATGGGTGTTGAATTTTTCTGCCCTTATAGGTTAAAATAAAAAGAGGTAAGGGTGGTGAAAATCACCACCCCTACAGGGAAAGACTGCACAGGTGGCAAAAATCACTGCCCCTGCAGTGATAGTAAGAAACATGGAGGGGCAGTAAAAATCACCACCCCTGTCAGAAAGAATTGTGAGGTAGGGTCGCAAGGGTGGCATTTTTTTCTGCCCCTATAAGACAAAAGAATTACCTGGGCAACAAAAATTTCCACCCTTTGTAGCTAGGGCTTGGGGGAGCTGAGGCATGGGTGGCAAATTTCACCACCCAAAAAGGTATGGTGTTAGAGGAAGCCCATGGGTAAAGGAGAGGGATGGAATTTTAAGCCATCCCTTTAGGTAGGTAGTTTTCACAATGATAAAAAGAAGATAAAGAAATAAAGGAAGAACAAGAAAAACAAATGTAAAAACAAGGCCTACCTAGAAAACTGAGCACGCCACAGGCTCAAATCCACAAAAAATTACTTTAAATCACTCACTAGATCATCCAGATGCGAAGGGTAGGAGGAGAAGAGGAAGCAATGAGAAGAAATGGTGTTTAAATTGGCTTATATGGGGTGAAAAATGACCCCAACAACCCACTACACGTGGCAATAAATGTTGTGTATGGAAACCGAGGCATGCTCAAGTGGCAAAATTTGCCACCCTTACATGTTTTGGTGGGTCCAAATGTAGGGGCAAAAAATTTTACCTCCCTTATAGGTTAAGATGTAAGTGCAGCAAAATTTGGTGCCTTTGCACAAAAAATGCAGGGGCAGCAAATTTTTCCACCCTTGCTTTCTAAGGATCAAAATGCAGTGGTGGCAAAATTTGCCGCCCATGCACAAAAAGAAGAAAAGACCAACTTCGGAAAAGGCAGTCTGGGAGGGGTTCCTTGGTCACAATGAGATCGTGGTCACTTTCACATTCCTAGGCCAATACGAGAACGAATTCAAAATCCATCTCAAAAAAAAAACTTAGAGAGACAAAAGACGAAACGAACAAGTTTTGTAGGGGGTTGTTCCCAAAAATGGGCCGATCTGATTTTGGAAACAACACTCTCAAAACTTATAGGTTCTAGATCCTCTATTAGCCTATGATTTTCCTTGTTATATATATATATATATATATATATATATATATATATATATATATATATATATATATATATATATATATATATATATATATATACACCTTTGGATAGCTCAAGTGTTAGGTTTCTCATCCATTTCCATCATGCCTCACATACACTTCCCATTCTCATATTCTATGCTTGGTCATACATGCAAGGATTTTAGCCTTCCATTATCATGATTTCAATACCATAACCAACCATCAACTTATTTATTTTAGTGTTGAGACCTCTTATGAATGTGATCCTTAGTTCATGAAAGAATTGATACTCTACTTCTTTAGGGAAAGATAAGGTCGACACTATGAATTCCAACATGTAGCTAATTAGCATGATGCTCCACCACTCTCTACTGCATGGTCTAAACATCATCTAGACATTCAAGCCTCTCTATGCACTCCTTTGTCCACTCAAAGCACTGGTCATAGATTCATCTTCTATAAGTGGTATATGCAACCAAACACTGATACACATGTTTATGTAGTTCACAAAATAACACCTCTTATAAAGCATCATATAGGTTGGCATGCACCCATTCTCTTAGATTCTATCATTGGCATGTTAGATGCTTTTATGCAAAAATATGTTCTACTTTATCTAGCCAGTGCTTGATGTTATCGAGTGAAATTTTGAGAATAATTATATTACACCATTATAGTAACAAAATTCAACATGGGTCCTAGTAACAAAACAAAAATATTATGGAAAAGTTCACTTGTTTAGCATTTATACTTAATCATGTGCTTAACTATCAAGCCAAGTTATTTATATACTTGATATAGATAGGCTAAACATATTAAAGTGTGGCATACAAAATTTGAACACACTAGCATGCTGACATCAATTTCACATAAGGTGCAAGCCTTTTATGCTCACCCAAAGCATTATAGTGAAGGGATCAGGGTCCACATTGGGCTAGTTAGAACATGGTGTAACCTTAGTCTCAATAAGACTTAGTCATTGGTATAATGAGATTAGGTGGCCTATAAATGTAAGTATATTTAAGGTAAGATCAATAGGCACAAGCCTACCCAAGAGAACTAGTCTTTTGGGTAAAAGTTCCCATCTAGCTAAATATAGCTCTTAGTGGTGAAAGCCACAGGTAAAACAAGTTAAGCATCCTTCAGGCACTGAAATGATTCAAGGGGATGGCTCATGTTCTAGTACTCACTCTTAAAGGTAATGCTCTAGGCATGGTTATTAAGGGATTAGTGCATGTCAGTTTCAACACTTAGTCAGTTTTACTACTAAGCCAAGTCACTAACTAGCATAAGGACACCATTAATGGCCTAGAGAAAACCTTCACTTAATAATAAATGCAAACAAGGAGACTATACTATCAATACTATTATATTCAAGTCACAAACATAAAATAATGTTGTAATCATCTCAATAAGATCAACACTCTAATTGTTCTCAATAACACTCTTCATTCATTCACAATTTTAGTATATAAAGTCATAACACGAAAATAGATCATGTTCTCATCTTCATAACTACTGCATAATGGCTCATAGGCAATCTTGGGATATACATTCATAACTCTTAATGTAGTTTATATATATTACAACATAATAATGGTGTCTCTCAATTTTAGTAGAGATTCACTATCATTAATTGCCTCTATCTTCCTTTAGGTTCAAGTTGGTTTTATAGGTAGAGGAGCATCTTCTTGCTAGGGTGGATGGGTGAATGTTGGGTGTTGGGATTTCACTGGGGGTTTTTATTCCATTGGCTCTACTACTTTGATGCCCATTATCTCTAAATACCATGTGTAAACACTCAAGAGATTATCCTTCAAACCTGAGTGCTAAGAAAATACCTACCAACTGGCATGAGATCCTAAAATATTCTTCAAGCTGGCCCCAATGGTCTGAAAAGATTAATCATTTTCAATGATTTCCATGCATTGAGATGTGTTGAGTTGGTATGGTCCACTACCTATGTTACAAAAATGGGGCCCAACAAAGGTTATGCCAAAGAAGTTGGAAAACATAAAAATGCTAAAGACATCAAATTAAGTACTCAAAAGACAATTTGCTCCATGCATTTATTTATCTCATAGAGAAATATATGGTGAAAAATCTCCCTATGATCTAGGAGGAGATAGTTACTTCAGGTTAGTTTGTGCATAGCTTAGTTTGCTTAAGTTGTTTATGTATTTCCCTAAGTGCTTAAGAAGTGCCAGTGTGTTTACTTTTTTGTATTATCTTGTGTTTATTTATTTTCTTCTATTTGGTGTGTTTTGGTGTATGATCAGAGTTTTTTTAATGTCAAATATGGTGTATATGTTACTCCATTTCCTAAGGTTATGAGAAAAAAATAGTCTTTAGTATAAAAGGATTGTTACCCTTAGAAAATTGCCAAAATGTTGATAAATATTACCCACTGGTCAAAAAAGTCAACCCTCTCTACAATTTCAAACTTCGAAGAGGTCTCCTAGGTCATAAATGTCCACTATGGTCATAAAATATGTCTTAATCTTAGTCACATTTTCTTAAGTTCATCATATGTCATTTTATGTCTTTTTTAGCCAATTTGAATGAATTGTATGATTTCCTTAAAGGTACAAGTGTGTCAAAGTGTAAGTGAATATACCACATGTCTTTAATGTCTCAGTTGTCAATTTTGAAACTAAATTTTGTAGGTTTAAATGTTAGAAAAAAGAAAATCCATTGAAAAAATTGGTGTTTTTGTTATTGTACACATTGTACAATAGTTATGGCACATTTGGAAGTTTTATTAGTGTCCTTTTAACTCCCCACAAGTTATCTTCATGCTTAGGTTACTTTTATAGTCCCAAAATTGGCAAAATTAGTTCACCTATCCCATCACTCTCTTTTACAATTCAAAAAATTCCATCGATTTTCCTCCAATAGGGATAGGTCAGGATGAGTTAAGGGGAATGCATTTTGTGGATGTTATTACTCATTTTGTACTTCCCTTCCATGGAAATAGTTTCTAGTTTGGTGGTGTGTGATCTAGGAAAAAAAATTAGGATTGTTGATGCCTTCAAACTACCTATACATGCCCAACATCTTAGTCTTATTCTCTATTTGTAGTGGTTTGATGATTCTAGGTGGTGTATGTGATCTAGTAAAGAATGTCCACATCTTTCTTGATGATTTATAATGATTTTTCACTTTTGGATATTAATATGCAAGGAGGATCATTCTCCTTATGTTGGAAGTGTAAATACAATGGTTTATAGGGTATGTTTAATAGTTTTAGAGTTTTCCTTGTGTAGATGGATTCAAATCAAGGTAATGTATTTATGTTTTACTTCCCAAACCATGGAAGTTAGTTTCTCCATGGAAATTTTTTAATGAAACACCTATAAGTTGATTGAGGTGGGTTTCTAAAGATAGTGAGCAAAGACTGGTTAGAACTCTTTCATATGATAGTCATCAATAGTTATATGTAGACATGTATGGAGAAAATAAGATCATCAAAAACCATAAGAGATATAGTTGAATTAAATTTCATGACTTGATTGAGTTTCTCAAGTTAGATAGGGTCATAGTGTTGATTGTAGACTAGTTCAGGAAATGCCCATAGTGAAATATTGAGGAAATATGCAAAATGGGACTGATTACCTTATTTTCTCTAAATAAGGTTTCTATTTAATATAATATCTTCTATTGGTAGGATCTAATGAGGTTTATGTAATACCTTAATGCTCTAGTTTATTATCCTGGGCACAGATGTTACTCCTCAACATGAGAGAAATTTATTTGGTTGAGAAATAAGGTGGTTGGGTGACTCCCAAGTCAAGAAAGTTTTCACTGTATATATTTAGTGAAATAAAGTGCTCTTAAAGCCAAATAAACCTACAATTGATAGTGAAATAGTGGTGCTAGTATGTTGGTGATAGATAGTTGGTCTCATTAAACTATGAAATGGTATTAGTGACATAATTTATAACAAGGGAATGAAACATAATGTTCAAGCAAATCTTCACCAACAAAGAAGTTTCATATTCATAAACAACATTTACAGTTTGACCATAAACCTATAGTGCATTGACAGTGGTTAATGAAAGCATAGTCTCAAGGTAGTCTTGAATATGTGAAAATTTGAAATGACCCATAATGAATCTAGAGTAAATAAAATCATGAGATTATAATTCTCAAATAGGGAGCAACACCTACATGAATCCTTTGTATTTTTTAAAGATAACCTATGGTTTGACATAATCTGCAAACTAGTCTAAGCCAATATAGGATGTAACTTTGTTTGGTAAGAAGACATATAATGTGAATTAAAATAATACATTATAATTTAAAATTACACCCTTTCATATTATCTTAATAAATAAAATATGCATATAAATAAAATAGTTTTTAATCCTAACCTACAGTCAACTAAGACCCTATCTATAGTCACTACCATAAAACCTAGTCTTGAGGAATTTCAAGGTTTAATGGTGTTATAAACATGAAAAAGCCTTGAAAACTGTTTCTTATCATATTCATGAGCTAAAAAAATTATACATGGTATCATTTAGTCTGTACCAATAGGGTAAGTACCCTCTATTTTATATTATATAGAGGGAACTCCAAAGGCAACCGAACTTGTAGACCGAGTACATGAAAGGTAAATGGATGAATGAAATAGTATTGGATCCATAGTGATATGTTGTATAGGGTTTATAAAAATATTAACAAAACATTTAGGGTTCTACACAACTATTGAAAACATATAGGTGGTCAAATACTTATTTGAACATAGTTAGGCTTATTAGGCCTAGAACTAGGCCCATAACCTAATGACTTACAACTTGATCCAATTGACTACATGAACTATCCAAATAATTTGATAACCCTTATTGGATAATATAATGAAAAAATAAACCATTGAGTTATATTAAATAATCTAAAAGTGGTCAATTTGGCATTAACCTGTATCAAGGGTAATCATAATACATAAAAGAGCTCAAAAGACCAACTTTATGTGCTCATATCAGTATGCAGTGACTAAATGGGAACTCAAAGAGTTGATAATAGTTGAAGGGGGTACTTTAACTTATCCTTATTGTAATTAGTTTAGACTTTTAGCATATATTTGTTATGAATAATTGTTAACAGTCTAAACCACCAAAAACCCTCCTAAAAGCCTTGTTTAAACCTGATGGAGAATAAAATAATGGGAATGCATTCTAATGTGGTTAATTGGATTTTAAGATGATTTAGATTTGTTTAAGAATCTCACAAGATCCTTGGCATCCAAGTGATGAAAAAGGGAATGAGAAGCTGAAGATAATTATGGAAGGTCTATAGGGAATTTCATTAACTCCCCAAACTTATCTCTCACCTTAGTAAGGCATGGAAACTTCTATACCAGTCTATTCATTATAGGTAGTCTAAATGAGATTGTGACAAGGCAAGGTGACTATCCAAGTTTGAAAGTGAGAAGTGGGATATTAAATATTTCTAGGTCTATTTTATATACCATAAGATAAAACTAAATTTAATAGGTGTCTAACATCCTCTTCCATGGATTTATTTGAGCAATTGTATGCCATTCTAATGACAAGTGTGAAGAGTGAGGCCTAGAGGGATAGTAAGTGACTAAAAAAAGTGAGCACAAGTGTTAAGAGGAAATCTATCAGTTAAGGAGGAATATGAGGGCTGTTATAATATCTTTGACACCTCATGATAGTAAGCATGTGACAAGGATCCCTCAGACAAATTCAATCAGTAATGTGGACCCATCACTGAAGGCCAATTTCAAAGAAGAACATGAAGAGTCTCTACACCATGTTGATAGATAATGATGAATTTATGATGGAAACTTTCCCAAGACTACTTATTGACCTATTCTCCACTTCATTCTCTTGCATTTTAATTATTTTTCATAGCTTGACACTTGGTATTCTAACCTTTCCACTTCTCTTCTTCTCTCTCTTCTCCTTTGTTCTATAAATACAATCCCTTTTGTCAATTATATCTAGTACACACCTAGTATGGAGAATCCCTAAAAGTTTGGCACCTTTTTTTTCCTTATAATAAATATTATAAAGTTGATTTGATCTCTATAATATCCTACCTAAGTGTGATAAGTAGTGTACTTGTATGTTAAGTGTTGAATATGTTCTCCTTGTTTCCATTGTACTCTTGCATGTTTTATGTAAGTGATATATCTTATAACAAGTCTTATAAATTATGAGAGAGACTAGTAGGATCTATTATCAGACATTTTTTCCACCCATCTCTAGATGTGCATGTAATTCTAACTTTATGATAAATACTTATTCTAGAAAAATGATATTTCATTTTTGGGAATAATGTAGTTTTATTCCTATTTAATAAATAGGTTTGAGTAGGAGAAATTAGTAAATAATATTCCTGATTAAAGCTACTAATTTGTGAAATTAAATTTTAATTAAACCTTTTATAAAATAGTAGTGAGAGAGAGAAAGAGAGAAAATTGAACTTAGCTTATTTTTGATAGTTTTGATTGAGACAGGGTCTAGAAATTTGTATGCAAGATTTGGACTCTATTGCAAATAAGATCTTGAAATTTATTTTTTGATTGGATAGGAGCACTAGAACTAGACACCCTGGGATCTAGTGCTTTAATCCTTCTTTGACACTATTATCCTAAGGATTTAAGCTTTATGGGTTTTGTTTTCTTGCTCAGTGTGAGCTTGTATATCAATTTTTAGGTCATCATTATCAACAAATATCCTTATATATCTGATTCTTAATGTACTTGTATCTTTTATGTAATTGAAAGAAACTTTAGCAAATAGAGAAAAGGGGTTAGTCTATGTAAGATGCATTAAATGTGCTTCACACCTCATGTGTGGGCATGTTACCTACATACCAATACTCTAAGGAGGGATCAAGCCATATGCAATTCTCCCTTTAAGAT
Organism: Torreya grandis; assembly: GCA_037957365.1. NCBI lineage: Eukaryota > Viridiplantae > Streptophyta > Pinopsida > Cupressales > Taxaceae > Torreya > Torreya grandis. The sequence continues at coordinate 1,529,130 of JARHVA010002468.1, read as the reverse complement.
TATTTTATGCAATAATGAATTGAAATGAAATAAATACTAAAACTTGGTAATCTTGAGATGACTAAGGACTAGTGTAAGGTCTTGAATTATCTTGAAAGTGTATAGGTTGGCTTTATGTAGAGAATAGGGAAGATTTCTTAAGTGGTCTTACTTGTATTCTTGTTTTCTTAAATGATATTTTACAACCCTTTCCAAATGATATTTTAATGGGATTTTATATGGATCTATTTGTCATGGGTTAGATGAGACTAGATTAGGCCAGTATAATGAATAAGAGGAATCAAGAAAAATGGTAAATAAGGATCAAATTATGATTGTATAGGAGCATTAAAAAGGAGACACCCTAGGTTATAGTGGTATATTCCACATTAGCGATCTTTTCTAGAGTAAATGGGACCTAGGGGGATGGATTAGTCATGAAGAGAGGGTCTTGGCTCAGTTGGGATCGAGTATAAAAGGCTATAGATGACAGAGAATTAGTGAAAATAAGACTAAGAAGTTATGAGAGCAATAAAGAGGGACCTAAGGATTAGGTGCCATTAACCATGATCAAGTTGATAATTTTTACATTTTACATGACTACATTTACCCCCCTCCCCCCTTTATTCTAATGATGAAAAAAATCAAAATACTAGGATAAAGGAAAAAAGAAAGTGTACCTAAACTTACATACAAAGGTGAATCCCATAAAGCTTATGTGATGTTGAGTAATGTTGGATAGTACATAGAGAGCACATTATTCAAGTTTAAAACTATGAAGGGAAAGTGAAGAGTAGATTAGTTCATATTATACGCAACATAAAACAAGAATGTACAAAGCTAGGTAAGAAAGAGAGGATGAGAAATGAATGAATACACCTCACTAGGTATGTGAACCAATAAAAACCTTATTGTGATACTGAGTAAGTATGACTCATGTTGGATGTGTTGGATGATGTTGTACTAAAATTTATATCATGAATGAAGTTGAGTGCTCAATTCCCCAAAAAGTGGATCAAGAATGCATAGGCTCACCCTTCAGCTCTATCGTCACCTATTGAGTGAAGATAGATGATCATGGGTGTGTTAATCAATGTTTGGGCTATGTGTCCAATCCCTATAAATAAGTGGATCAAAAATATAAATACTAGTCCTTTGTCTCCATTGTTTCCCCCTAAGTGAAGCTATGAATTGATATTGGTATGTATGAATGTGTATATCATATGAGATCACTTTTAAAGTCCCAAAATTCTCTAAAAATCTAACAATGTGGTGTGGATAGTTGAATGTGTGTTGGAAACTAGGCCAATTTTGGCTAACTTGAAAAATATGGAGATTATGCTTGTGTGAAAGACACTCCAAAATTATTCCAACCACTTGGAGATGGAGTAAGGCATGAAACTATTAAGAATACTTGGGTAATGCTAAAAATTGAAAGAAAAGAAGCAAAAGTGTTGTGTAATCTACCCCCAATCACTTGTGTATGAAACATCAATTATGATTTAAAATATATACCAACTACCATATCTAAAACTAGAAGTGAGAACCAATCATGCCACACATGATGCCTCCTATATCTAAATTCTTTAATAAAACTATACTAAAAATTGTTTATTTGAACTAGTCTAATTGTGCAAAACTATAATTGAACTTACCTTTTTGATTACTTCTAAAAAGCCTACTTTTTCTACTTTTTAGATAAGAGTGTAAAAAATAAACACACTGGTATTTAGCACTATAGTCTAGCCTCAGTGCTATTGTCGTAGACTAAAACTGATCATTATTTTAGAATCTTGATTGTCAACCTAGTCTGTTCTTAGTGGTTTGATGATTGGTTGTTATTTTGATTGTCTTGAAACTAGATTTTTAAATCAATAGTAGCTATGATATCTATATTAAAACCTCTATTTGTTTCTTCCTCTTCTTAAGGTAGGAATAGGTACCCTATAATGACTACACTCAAAATAAGAATCCCTACAAGTGTCTTAAGATAGAAATATACATGATATAATAATGATAATTAACAAGATATTTCAAGATATGGTATGGTTTGATTTGAGAGATTTTTAGATCAATATGGGTATGCCTAGATAGATGTAACAAACTAATAACATGTGCAATACACCAAGATAAAACTAAAAGTGTTAGTTGTTAGTTTGTTAATTGTTAGTTGGGGGGATGGAGCATGATTTCCATCATGAAATCCAAGAGAATAGGAAAATCCATGATATAGATCATGGAATTACAAAATTGATAATCAATAAAACAACAAGTACATAAATCAAGAAGTAAGAGGCATACAAAGGTGTCCAAGGGGCCATGTAAACAAGGGACATGGGCATATGTCACTGAAACTAGAAATCAAGCATACAAGGCATATTTAAATGCCGCATACACATACAAGTGGAGCAAGAAATGTTTACACAAGGGCCACATACACATAAAAGAGTACAAGAAAAAGACATTGGTAAATATATTAAGGCACACACATGAATAAAAGTAAAGGACATTGGCAAATGTCCTAAAGTACATATAAAAGACAAGTAGGAACTAGAAATATAATCCAACAAACTATGATAATTAAAAAGAGAAAGCATGTAATAAATGGAAATATATAATCACATATAACTAATCAAAGCAAGAGTGAAAGTATGAAAGACATGTTTAGTAGATGACTAGGTATATGGTAAGAGATACATAAGTTCTAAATAGTAGTGAAATGTTGATATAGTAATATATGTAATCTAGTAAGCAATGTACATCAACATGATAATTTGGAGTGTGTAATGTAGGAATGACATAACTTGGATGGTGTATTCATGTAGAAGATGCCCCCAGTGGGTATGTATATCAAAGTGTGTCTCAAATGTAGAAGTAAGAAGTCCCATCAATGGGTAGAGTGAAGCATGGTAATGTAAATAAGAAAACATACAATAGCATGGAAAAATAAATGTAAGTCTTATCATGATATTAGAAATGTAAAACATGGATGATGCATACAATCAAAATGTCTTTTTTAGTGTTTTGTTATTTTTGAATGTTTTTGGATTTTTGAAATGTTATATTGTTTTTGTATTTTTAGAATATTTGAACTATGTAGAATCAAGAAAAAGAGATTATGTATAATCAAAATTGAAAGAGATGATATTAACCGATGAGTCTCATATGAGACTCCCTATCATGGTGTCTTATAACAAGTAGTAGAATCATGCTTGATCATGAAGCATGATGGAAATGTTAAGACTGTGGATCTAAAAGATATATATGTTGTAAATGTTATGAAATATCTAAAGTAGAAATTGACTTTGGGGTCCTTATATAACTATGATAATTGGATGCAACTATAAGGCTCTTAGGGAACCACTTGGAAGTAGGAGAATCTCTTTAAACGTGTGATTTATGTGTAGATGTATGAAATATCAATGAAACTACTTTGGGTGTGAATATTATAGATGGAAGCTATCTATAATATTAAATATATGGATATGTATGAACCCTTTGTACTAGTTATGGATGCCTCAACTTTGTCTAAATTTGAAGTGGAATAGGAAATAAAATTGGAGGATAAGTTAAAACTGGTGGCAAAACTAAAATTGGTGGTAAAACTAAAACTAGTGACTAAAAAATGGTAGATGGATCTGAAGTGGGGAGTGGTAACTCATATTTAAATCCACAAACTATAACAACATAATTATCATAAATTAATTTCATGTATCTATGAACTATAGAAGTACTTCTCTGAGTTTTTGAATCCATGATCAACCAAGTAACATATCAAAAACTCCTACACTGGGAACTATAGTGAATGGCGTGGCCACATGTGTAGGACCATCCTATAGTGGAGTTACTATATCTCCCAATTAGATCTATATATGCCCATTGAAATCACTGATAACTATGTTTATCAGAGTGATATCTTAATTTGAAAAACCCAAATGTTGTAGTAATTTTAAGGTGTACATGTTAATACTAGAACCATTGTCAATAAGCACACTATGAATAGGTTAATTATGAAAGTGAGTTTTGATAAAGATTTCATGATACTTTGAATCATACTCGATGATCTCCTACTCTAAGAAGGAGATATAAGGTCTAGCTAGAACTCTAGAATTATATGCATTGATCATGTTTCTCAAAGGGTGTAACTCAACTGAAGGTGCCCTGTATGTATCTAGTGGTGGATGTGCATTATATGCATGATAAACCCATGATATATCCCTTGTATCATATTTTAAATGTTTTGGAAATGTATCTAAGAATATTTTCAATGCTTGATTCTATGTTTGCTTTATCAGTGGAGGCTCAACTGAAGTGCCAAGATCAATAGCATTTAAATATATTAGGTTATGTATCTTGTGCGTTAAATTGATGCATCTTATTGTCATATGGCTTGGTGTCCTATGGTAGTCAAAAAATTCCTACTAATAATATCCCTTTGAAATAGGATTTTTTGGATCAACTTTATGAATAGGAGGGAGAGATATGATATTACAATCCAAAAGATGTTGTAAAACCCTAGCTAGAGAAACTATAAAATGTGAAAAAGTATGTCGAGGGGGTGTTGACAAAACTATTTGATGAGGAGGCTATAAATATGCATTAACTATAGGTTTATTCTACCCTTTAATATCATTGAACTTGACCTTATATGAGACTTTGTTGTTACTCTTATTAGTTGTGTCTGATGTATTAGTGTACTTTAGTTTGCCCATTGAAATTAGTTTGACTTCTCTTTCCTTTAATGTGTGACACAATTTAGTGAAGGAAGAGAATATTTTGAACATGATTTATTCATGAATTACTAGTAAAATACTTATTTGAAAAGGCCTTGTAACTCCTAATCTGCCATGGGGCTAGTCATCTTAGCCAAGATGGTCTTATACCAAAGAAAATAATCTCTGAGATTCTCATTTGGTCATTATTTATATTGAGAAATTTGAGAATATGATACCTTATCACCAATTTTGATAGTGAAGTGTGTTAGGAACATATCAGCTAAATGATTGAATGCATTGATTGACTGATTTGGTAGACTATAAAACTATTGTAAAGCATAATCCTTTAGGCTATATGGAAATAGCTTATAAGTAGCCAATCATTTGGTACATAATCCAAGCATGCTACATGAAAATCTCTCAAATATGTCTTTTAATCACCTTTTCCATCATAAATAGTAAGCTTGGGTTGAAAAAAACCTTGTAGCAAGGGTGTATAAACAATATGATGTGCCAATGGTGTATGCGGTAAAGAAAAAGAATCCAAACACTGTGTAGGTCTAAAGGCACCTTGTTCAAGATGTTTCACCTTGGATTAAAGAGATATTATTTATTAAAAAAATGATATCACATCATGAGACAAATATGTAATAGTTATATCTGGTGGCACTAAAGAAGGTTGGGCTACTATAGGGGGTTGTTGAGACATAGTTTCCCCCTAGTGTCATTTACATCTGGCTACTCTGAAGGAATGGAATGCTCAATTTGCTTAGCCTTTTTAATTTCCATGATATATTGCAATATAAGAGTATGATCTTAGGGTTATTCCCTAAGTCTTTCTCTAAAACTTTATAAAATAAAATCTTTGTTGCGGATAACTTCATTATCAACAATAGGTGGAGGTGGATCAGTAGTTCAATGTGGTGAAGCATGATCATTGATGTGTATATCATCATTATTATTTTCATAAAACTCATTATCATAGTTATCATCATGAAAATTTGTGTAATCTAGATGTGTAGGATTTATAATAGGAACCTGAGCTAGTTGTTTATCCATGGTGTATGGATGGATTGAAGAAATTTGGGTGAATTTGGGAGGATTGCCACTCAGTATTGTACTTTGACTTGAAGGAAGAGATGAAAGGAACTTAGGTGGCATAAATAAAACAACTTGGATAATAGTATAAAATATTAAACTAATATAATCTAAAAAAGGAACTACAATATGCATAGAAAGGATATAGAGCTCCTAAATATGTAAGGTGATACCTCAAGAAGCAAAAATAGAGCTAGTACATGGAACTAGGGATTTTTCAAAAATATTTTTTACAAAATACTATGAAGTTTTGAAATTGAATTTGAATATTTGAGTTAAGTATTCAATAAAAAATTTAGAAATTTATGTGAAAGTGCTTGATTTAATGGGGCCTAGTAGATGCAATTAGGGTTTTGAGAAAAATAATTTTTTGAAAATTACTATGAATTTTTGAAATTTGAAGTGATTTTCAAATTTTAATATGCAAATAAAAATTCAAAAAATGATTTTAAAATTATTGGGAACTAGTTGATGTAACTAGGGTTTGAAATAAATTTATTTTAAAATTTATTAAATTTTTTTAAAATTTAAGATAAATTTTTTTAAAATTTAAGATGCAAGTAAAAAAACAAGAACTTATTGGATTAATATTGATAAATTAGTAGGACCTATTATATGAAATTAGGGTTTGAAATAAAATATTTTAAAATTTGAGAGGAATTTTTTGTTTTAATATTAAAAATAAAAATAAAAATTAATCTGAAAAATTAGCTAGGAATTTACCCTAGGGTTTTTATGCAAATTTTGAAGTAAGCCAGGTTCACCATATAATTTGTTATTTTTAGGAATAATGGATATTTATTCCTATTTATTAAAATCATATTGAGAGAGATAAAATAAAACTTAGCTTATTTTATACTATTTTGATTGAGACAGGGTCTAAAAATTTGTATGCAAGAATAGGAAACTATCACAAATAGGATCCTAGACTTCATTTTATAATTAGATAGGAGCACCAGAACTAGACACCTTGGGATCTAGTGCTATATTACTTATACGAAATTATTATCTTAAGTATTTAATCTTTTTGGTTTTTGTTCACCTATTAAGTATGAGCATGTGTACCAATTTTTAGGTCCTCATTGTCAACAGAGCTCCCTATAGAGTTGATTATTCATGTACTTGTATCTTCTATGTAATTAAAAGAAACTTTGGAAAATGGGGGAAATGGGTTAGTGTGTGTAATATGCACTATATATGCTTCACACCCCATGTGTGGGTACACTTCCTACATACCAACACTCCAAGGAGGGATCAAGCAATATGTAGTTCTCTCTTTAAGAGTGCTTTATGCGATAGTGAATTGAAATGCAAGAAATGTTAAAATTGGGTAATCTTAAGATGACTAAAGACTGGTGTAAGGTCTTGAATTGGCTTGAAAGTGTATAAGTTAGGTGTATGTAGAGAATTGGGAAGATTAATTGAGTGGTCTTGCTTGTATTATTTCTTTCTTGAATGATATTTTCCGACCCTTTCCAAATTATTTTTGAATGAGATTTTATATGGATCTATTGGTCATGGGTTAGATGAAATCAGACTAGGCTGACATAATGAATAAGAGTAATCAGGTAAAAATGGTAATCAAGGCTCAAATTATGATTGGATAGGAATGTTGAAAAGGGGCCACACTAGGGTCCAACGCTATAGTCCAACTTTAGTTCTATTGTCTTGAGTAGATAGGACTTAAGGGGATGGATTAGTCATGAAGAGAGGGTTCTATCTCAACTAGGATCAAGTCTAAAATGCTACATATGATTATGAATTAGTGAAAATAAGATTGAGAGGGTTATGAAAGAAATAAAGAAGGACCTAGGGATTGGATGTCATTAGCCATACTCAATTTGCCAATTTTTGGCTTTTATATGACTACAAAAACCAATGAGTTATGGTTAGTTTTGATAGTATTATTTCTTAGTACAGATGCAAGTGTTTTATATGGACTTGTCTTTGCCATATAACCTCATTAGCATAGTTTAATTTATGTTACCTTCTTTCCTTTTCACCTTTGAAGTGACTAGTCTAGTGTAGTATGTGAGATTAAGAGATAAATCAATGGATTTAGCCCTTTATCTTAGATGTTTACTTATACTATAGGCAACCGACATGCCTATAGGTAATCTCATGTTATCCAAATATGGGAAAGGCTTGAACACCCTCTCTTATTGTGTAATATTTGGATACAACAAGAACCACTCTAAGGCTTATCCACCCAAATTATGTGTAAATAAGTGAAGTAATTAGATACTAGTATAAGATACTTATTGTCATGCAACAAAGAATATATGCATATGATCTCTTAGATTACCTTTCCATTTGTATTTGTAAAATTTAGGAATCTCAAATTGAGATGTGAAATGTATTTGGAAGACACTTATGTTCAATGAATATGGGCATATCTCATCAAATTTGTACTTTTTGCCTGCATTGCTTGCTTAGATTTTTGTAATTGCAATTTTTACCTCCTAAAAATCCTAAAGGATAGAAGTGTTTTTCTAGGTATTAAATGGAAAATTTAATTGGTTTGAATAAATGAGAATATTTAAATTGTCATGTGTCTAAATGGGTACACTATTAGTTATTCTAATAGGAATGTGAACCCTTTGATTGGGATTATATTACTAATAGGGTACTTACTATTTATTCTTATTTTTAGGTGGATTATGAATGTATTTTTATTAAGATGCAACTATTGTTAGAATGGAACTTGTTGTTGAAAGATAAAAACTTTTTTGAATGAGAATGAGCTTGTTGTAAATTAGGGAATGTTTTTAAATTATTCACCACTTGCTTCAGGGGTGAGTTGGCAAGTTATTGTTGTGAATGTTTTGATACATATTTTTGTGAATATTTTGGGACTTATTATGAATTAGAAAGAATTTGTTGAAAATTAGAAAGGTATTTTTGATGATTAAATAATGTATGTTGTGGATTATTTGTAGTTTAGTCTAATGGATCCACTATAAGTGTCTAATAAAATTTAACCAATGGGTATACATCAAATGTAGGATTGGAAAAGTGATCTTGAGGTTGCTTTGTAGAGGATTTTGTGCATAGATTGGGAATTGTTTAATAAAGTATCAAGTATATAAGTAGTTAAATTAGCTATGTATTTATTAGTAAATAGCTCACTAACCTACTACACTATGAAAGTAATGATTTGGATATGTTATGATCAGTCTAAAATAAGATCTTTTCCTTATCTATATGATAAAATGACCTAATTTGAGCTTTGTATAAGGGCCTAATTTTGACTAGAAGTGGATGGGTCTATGATAACCTAATTTTAATTAAAAGTTTTTGGTGGAAGTGTTTACTCTCTCCAAAAAAGGATACACACATGGTCTATAGGAAATTTATGTGATATTTTTTATCCATACTCTTAAAATTTTTAGAATGTATTGATCTTTGATTTTAGGAAGCATGTTATTATACTAATTTTAAATATATCCTACACTAGGTAAAACCTCTTCATATATGGTTTGGTGTTCATCACAGTCATTAATATTTTCATTGCTTTGAATATACCCAAGAGAATCATACTAAAAATCATCATCCAAAGAGGGACCATAAGAAACCACACTATGAGTGTATTTATACATGTTTGAGTTAATGGTCTTTACTTTGGATTCAAGATAAGGTTCTGAATTGACTTGATGTGGATCCATGTAGACCATTACTTATATACTCAAAGATGTCATTGGATTTGAAAAGTTTTTGGTGTGAATCATTTAGCTTAAGTTGGTTCATTTTGGATTTAGATTTTAACTTGACTTTAAAATTTTGACTTTGTTTGACTATATTAAAATGTTTCAACTAATTTGGATTTGGTTTGTAATTGGATTCAAAATAAAAATTGGAATCAAAATCAGATTTGAAATTGGAATAGACTTTAAATTATAATTAGAATGGAATTAGAATCGACTTCAAATCAAAATTGATTTATAATTGGAACTGATTTGAAATTTATTCTTGAATTGGGTAGCATAATGCTTAGAATGGGGCAAGGATGACTCCAAATTTGGATAGTGTAACACCTTCTTATGTGAATTTAAAATGATAATGTTTATAATTGGAATAATTTTTGATTTATTTGATGTGTAAAGTATGTAACACATAACACAAGGGTATAAAAATAAATAATCAACAAAAGATACATAAGACAACCCTATTTTTAATAGTAATATGGGTGTGTAAAATGATTATAGTCCACTAATTACCTTATATCTAAACTGGTGACATATTGGTCATACACAATACTTAATATCAAGTATTATGTCATGAAATATTGGGGAGAATGGTTTCATTAAAACTAAAAAATTATTTGCATTCAATGGTATTAAGCTAAAGTTTTACAATTCTATTTAGATGGTCCTCTATATATCTTGTGGTACATGGGGATCAAAATTAGTCATAAATGAAATACTAATGGGTAGTGCAGGAGGGTCTAGTCCCTTCATGATCACTTCAATAATAAAGTTATTAGTGAAGTGTTATTGGAATAGTTTAGTGCCAATGGGTACGGTTTGAGGTTTGTGTTGGAGTATGAAAGCCCTTTCACTTCAATGATGCATTGAACACGTAATTGTTCAACTGATAATGATAAAATATAGCATCAATTGATATATCATATTGAATGTATGAGGTTAGCACATACATTTGGGATTGAATTCCCAATCATCATTCCCTAAGGAATCATAGTAAGGAGATAAAATCGACCCCACATAGTTAAAACAAAAAGCAGGAGTCATTATTTTTGTTTCTTAGGACCCCACAAATGGGAAAGAGAAGAGTATATTCTAATATTATTTTGGAAAAATATAATGATAACCTTAGTGTTTCTGATTATGAAGACCCCAAAAATGGGCAAGAGAAGATCATAAAAAATAGGTTATCCATAAAATAGGCAACCTAAAATAAAAACTTAAGTGATGAAAACCTTTTTTGAATTTTTATGATCTCACCATTTTGCAGAGCAATCCCACCATTTAGTAAAGTGATCTCACCATTATTAAAGTGATCCTAAAATTTTATTAAAAAAAATAAATAAAAAAGAGATATAAAAAATGATCGCACAAATTAGAAAAAATGATATCACCATTTTATAGTGTGATCCCATTGATATGTAGAGTGATCCCACTATTTTCCTAAAAAAACTTAGAGACCAAATATATAGAAATTATATCATCATTACACATGTCAATATCACCAATTATGATTTGTGATCCTATTGATACACATAGCAATATCACCGATTCATAGACAAAACATGATAAAATTAACAAAAAATAAGCAAACAGGTCAAAACTGATTATTTTTTGAATTTAGAAGGTGTTATAATGTTCCATAATATATTGTGGAGTTTGGTTCCACTAGGCATGTTAAAATGTATATCATGATTACAAGAGAGGTTAGTTCATTTTAGTATGATGAAATCAAACATAAAAGACTTAACAAATATAAATTCTCAAGCATAATCCCTCAATTTAGGTAAGGTTTAAGAAAATGTAAATAAATAGAAAGAAAAAACAAAAGATATACACTTCCCATGGATTTGTCATCCAAGAAAAATTAGTGGTGTGCTGAGACCATGATTTTAGCCTTGAAGTCTTCATCAATGTTTCACCTTTACATAAGAAACATCTCCCCTAGGTTACACAAGATTTGTCCTAAATAAAATAGAATAAAATGGTTTAATGGTGAGGTTTTTGTTTATATTTATTTATAATAAGTTTACATTGAAAACCTTGGTAATTATACTTAAATGAGCCTTGTATTTATAGATTGTTTAGATTGATTGTGGCCATCAGAGAAAGATGATTATGTGTGGTTCAAAATTAGTCACATTTGGTGGGAAAATTATAATTAATATTTGGAATTAATTCTACATTAATATGGCATGGATTCAATTTTATGATATTTCCTTACATTTATGGTAATGCTTGAAAACTTTCTATGTGATCTCATGATGATGTCACTATTTAGATATTTGTTAAACATTTAAATATTGAAAAATTGGAAGTTAGATAATTTCTAAGGATTTTCTATTTAGCCATTTGATTTTATTTAATGGGTTAATTAATCTTGATTACCTTATGGTTGATTTTTGTAATATCAAAATTTGAACTAACTATTTGACCTAATTAATCCAAAAACATTGTTTTCAAAGTCATAATTTGACCTGAGATGAATTAAATGAAGATGATTATTGTGTACAATGTATTTACCTAATCGTGGATGCATAAATACATTTAAAATATTCACATCAAGTGTGCAAACTAATTTGGGTTTTTAAGTGATTTGTGTGATTTATAAGTACAATTTTGACATGAAAGTGATAAGAATTGACTATTTATATATAACATATCATTCCTTTCAATATATACACATCTATTTCACACATCATTTGAGTGTGATACAAGTATACTAATATACATGATATACACACACATATATGTTGGTTCTTCCCTCTAATCACATAATAAGTATGTTGGGGGCATCTTATTCTTTGATTATGATACACCCAGGTTATATTATTATATGACCACATTCAATTATCATGTTTGAGATTTTATAATTACACATGACTACATAAATGTTCATGTATTTTTAAAATGTACTTTATATGCTATGTACTTAAATTTTTTGATAACACATATTTGTAAGAACTAGTATGATATGTTCATATTGCTTGATTTTAATTCATGATTTCATTTATGAACTTCCTTGAGTGTGTTATTTTCTTGTTATTCTCTTTAATTATTTTTATTATTTGATCATTTGAATATGATCCATTGATTGGGGGCCTCATGCCTTTTTTCCTATTTTAACATTTGAATAAGTCATTATTTATTATATGGACATTTGAATATGTCAATCTATGATTTATGAACATTTGACTAAGTCATGTCCCTTCAAATGTGGATAATTTGAACATGCCCCTTGTATGAGGTCTCCTTGGACCATTTCTTATTTCTTTAATTTTGAGAGATCTTGTGTGTGTGCTTGATTGCTTGTTGAGCTTATACTATTAATATCTAGACATTATCATGATAACATACTTCATGCTTGAATGTTAAATCTACCTAGACATGTTGCTCTTATATGGTACATGATAAATTAACACATTATACATTTATCTTATACTTTTGAGGTAAGGTAACTACCATATTCTATTTTACCTGTCCTCAAAACAGGGGCATATCAGTTGAGGAATGTCATAGTGGCATGTCTTCCATAGTTTCAAAGTTTCATATTATAGTGGGGGCATGTCATAGAAACATGATCTCCACATTTTCATTAGTTATTAGATTCAATGGGGGCATGTCATAGAAAAATGTTATCCACACTTGCACTAATTTTTACAATTTGACATATTTCAGTTACATGATTCATTTACATATTTTTGGAAACATTCTATATATTAGTATTGTTACTATACCCATATTTCAGCTTGAGACATATATGAGATGCATATTCCATGAAAGGGTCACCAATAAATTGTAAAATAAAATAATTTTATATATTTCAAATACTATTATGGATTGTTATAATCATTAGGATGGACTGTTATGGATTGTTATCCATATCTGACACAAGCATATGAGACCACATAAAATATATTTATATAATATAAATATTGTTATAGGATCATCTTCTACTCAACTTCCATATTTTCCTAGGTAAACTTGTATGTCCATAGTAAACCAACTAAGTATTATTTGTTTCCAATTTGTTTTAATATCTATCAATAGTTATACTTTACCACTTTTAGTAATCTCAATTGTATAAATTTAGAATAGTTTTTATCTGAGTTTTCCATTAATTGGCCTACTTATTATATTATTTAACCACTTATGTGTAGAGGAGAATATAATATTATTAACCCTAGATACCCACTTATATAAATTTAGGGTTAAACAAAGAGAATTAAAACTTTTCAAATATCCCATTACAACTATATGTTGCTTGTAGCATTTGTCTTCAGGTATAAACCACATACAACTTGTAGCATATGCATACAACGTTTATAAATTATTTCAATGAACCCTTATAATTTACGTATAAACTATATAATTTATTGTAAAATGGTATAATATACCTACATCATGTAATAACTACTACCTTTCCTATAGAAACTATTGCACAACTCATATCTACTTAAACAAAGCTCTAAGAAACTATTATATAATGTATAAATACTTGAAAAAAATCCTATAAAAACTATGGTACACCCCATAGTTACTTTAAAATAACATGTATAAATTGTACGCAACCCATAAAGTGTTATTTTTGGGTGTGAAAATAAAGGAATAGAAAAATTAGTAGTTTTATTCTGATTCTAACTGACCTAAAAACTAGTTTTTTAATCATATATATGTATGTATGTATATGTACACACACACACACACACACACACAAAACTTATAATAAAACTATTATTTTAACTATGTTTTAAAAATAAAAATTAAATGACCAAAAAAATGGTCTTTCAATTATAATTTTTTCATTCAGTGCTTGTCCATCCATCAAGCTAGTTTTCTAGTTGAGGATATGAAATGGTATTCATCCTTATCAATGGGAATAAAAGATGACATGTAATTTTCATATGTTACTTGAAAAATACACTTTTAGGGGTCAGATTATGACATAATATGCTCATCAAATATTATATATATCTCCATATTCATGTGAGGTTTCTCTTCCTTAGTCATTTTCCATAGGAACTCATTTTTTAGAGTGGTTTATTATATATCTTAAAGAAGTGACCATTTACTAATAGATAAAATATTAATAGGTTAATTGGATTTATTGGTCCATTTTTTTAACACTTTAAATATCTCATAAGGACTAAGCCATCTAATTTGTAGTTTCCCTTTGTGGTCATTGTACTCATAGTAAAAAAGTAGGTCCAAAATTACTGGTTGAAATTTTCATGTCTTAATGAACTAATCATGCCACTTGAATCTCTATTGTTAAACCATTTATCTAAATTTCAAATCTTCCATTCATATTTTATCTAATTAATGGAGTGGTATGATCCTACCCTTATGCACATTTCCAAATTATAGGCAAATTTATAGGTAGTTATTATATTTTTGAGTTCAAACACTATGAGAATTTTTTTTCATAGATTAGCTCATATGGTATAAACCCTATTGTGGTCTTCCATGTACTATTGTATGCCCATAGAGTCTCTATAGAGTGTGCATGTAAATACTTATTGTTCACAACTATTTTTTTAATGTTATCTAGGTCCATATTTGTGACCTCTAATTAGACATTAGGCTATGGATGGTATGTATTAGACTTTATATTCCAGATTTAATACTCTCAAACAATGGATGAAACTAAATCTTATGTGAATTGTTGTCCCTAATTTGTAAATATTTCCATCGAAACTCCATACTATGTGAATATCTAAGTGTAGAGGAAATATATTATTTTTCTATCCATTTCATAAGTTAATTCTCTTACCTTTTATCATTTATTTTGGTAATCAATACATACCAATATGTAATCATTGTTATTGTAAGTTGGATATATTGGGCCAACAAAGTTGATTCCCTATTTATCAAAAGGTTCCAAGACAAATTGGGGTTGGAGATACATTTATTAAGAACACATGGGTTTCCCCATAAATTGACATGTATCACACTGGTAGGTATATGTTATAATATCCTTGTGTACAGTGATCTATTACTATCCTATAGTAAGGATCTTATATGTATTCCTCTTTGCTACATAATTTTTCTTGTAATGTTCATCCTCCCTTACACAATAATTATTGACTAAGTTAGGTGCAATGTATAATATGCACCCTAACATCAATGATTATGGAATACTTCTCTCCACCATGTGGCATCTCTCTTGGTGATAAATTTTGTTGGATATGTCATGTAGCCAAATAGTTATTAATGTTTATAAACCAAGTATTTTTAATGTAAAAACAAGAAATATTTTCATTAGAAAATGAGTGATCTACCAATAAACTATTTTCTTACAATGTTAATATTTATATAAAATTTGTGACTACTTAAAATTTTCCTAGTCTATTTATAATATTAGTGTCAAATTACTGTAGTATAAACAAACATCTAATTATTCTATAACTAATTCTTGGATTTTTAATTAAATATATAATTCTTGTATGCTTAGTGTGAATAAAAACAATATATATAGTAATATAATGCCTAAATTTATTGATGGAATACACTACCACAAGCAATTTTTTTTTCATGTTGTAATTAAGCTCTACTCCATAAAGATTATTTATGATAAAGTCTATAACATAGTTCAAAGATCCTTATTTTTTTCTTGATACAATTCCTAGTGTTTTATCAAAAGCATATATATGTAAGTGGAAAGCTAATTTCGAATCCATTCCCCACAACACTAGAGTATTTACTAGTACATATTTAATATCTTTTAATTATCTTTGACATGTATTACTAATTATAAATTCAACATCTTAAGATAGTAAAACAAATATATATTTTTTATTTTCCTAAGAAACTCCAAACACACTTTTTCTTTTGTGGGGTTGATAGGTTTTTCATTACTTCTATTTTGGTAGGGTCCACAACTATCCATGTTAAATAGATAAGGTGTCCTAGTATAATTCCCTATGTAATCAACATGTAACATTTATCATTACTTAAGGATAAAAATTCAACTTGATAATATTTAGGTTCTTTGTGGCTTCTTCATATGTATCCTTTTAGACCATAAATTCATTAATATAAGTCTAAACATGGTCATGGGATAACTCATAAAAATGCTAAAGATAGCCCTTTGAAAGTGGAAGGAGCATTACATAGCCTAAATAAGAGTATGGAATACGTATATGTACCTTGAGTGCATATAAATGTGTTCCTATCATGGTCCTTAGGGACTATTCTAATATTATTGTATCCACCAAACCCATCTAGAAAGGATAAATATGTGTTCCCTATGAGTGTGTCAAGTACTTGAGCAATGAAAGGATGAGGAAAGTGATGTTTCTTTGTGAATAATTTAAGTTACCTATAATCTAAAAAAATACACCATTTACACCTTTTTTTGAAAAAATGATAAGAGGTGACACCCACTAACTATCAGAGATAAGATAAACAAATCATTCATCCAAGAGTTTTTGTAATTCTATTTTCCCTATGTTTAATAACAAGGTTAATCCATATTTATGGCTATTTTATAGGTTCAAATTATTCCTTGATGTATATATGTTGGGTACATAGGTCCAAGTATATTCCTCTCATATTATGGTAGTCTCATTCAAAATAAGTATTATACATTTGAAGCTTGGTCATTAGCTAGATTTCTTATTTAAGGTCAAACATGTTGATATTGAGATGTCATCTAGGTAGGATTTATAATTAATTAGACAATGACACTATGAAATGTATTTTACCTAATAAATGGATGAGTATATAATGGTGTGATAATAGTTTAATAGAAATTTTAATGTATCCTATGGGATCCAAGGATCCGTCTATTAGAAATATGTAACTAGGGAGACATTGTACACATTCTACTAGGTTTTTTTTGCGGTTCAACATAATAAATATTTTTTAGTATATTTTAAATGATAATGTCATCATATATTTTGTTTAATGGTATTATAAATTAAATCTTGATAAATTTTTGAAAATGAGATTTCTCATTATCGTTGTCTCCTAACTTACTTGGTTGTTCTGATTCACACGAAGGTTGAGCTAGTAGGTATAATACTAGATTTTATGTGGTGTTTCAATTTTATATTTTATGAATTCATAAATTTTAGATATTTATTGTCTCCCTAATATGAGGAATTATGTATATAAAATATTTTATAAATAATCATTTAATCATTTTTTCTCTTGTAGGAACCTGTCAAGTTTAGATCTCTCTGAGTGCATGCTTAAAAGGTTACTCTGGGAAATATATATATGCAAACCATTTGTGAATCAAAAAAAATTTAGTCAAATATATCATTACATAAACACATTAAAAATCTTTCTTATCTAGTTCCCTTAGCAAAACAAACCTCATTTACACATTTTCCTAAGCATTTATCCTCTAAAATATCCTCTAACTAAGAAAATACCACATTTTTATACTAAATTGGCCAATATAATATTTTTATAAATGGTTAAGCATTTGTTATGGAACTAAGTGAGCTCGACTAACTTAGTTTGAGTCTTAACAGTAACTTTTTCCAACTAATAGGATTGAGCTAGCCAATCATTTTGACAAAAATTCTTGAAGGGTTAAGGCTTATCAATTGTTATAATTTCAAGGCTCATTTCAATCTAATAGAGAGGAAAATTAACTTTCACATCATTACCAAAATCATCTAAATATGTTTTTAAAGGATCCATTGCTTAGGTTTTTCCTTGGAGAGAAGATTACTTATCATGTGGGAAGTCTTGGATGAAAATTAAGAGTATTTTAGTCTAGAGATTATTTATATAGTGTAATCCTTATAAGCCACACAAACCTTTTTCAAATAAACATTAACCAAAGGAGAGATTTAAACTTAACAATTTTACCTAAGATAAGTACTCCTGACTCATTTTGTTTCATTTGATAGATATTATATAAGTAATATGTGTTTTCAATGTATAGTGCCTTACTTAGATTACCTCTATTGTTAAAATGTATATATATACAGGGTTTTATTTGCTCTCCATCTTTCATTTTAAATGATTTAGGCCCCCATTTGCCTATAATGATCCTTTTATTGTTTATTTATATTTAACCATCCCCATTTGTGCCACAATCTTTAGTGTGAACTATATTTGTTTTATTTTATGTACTTAAACTTATCTAAGGTTATTTCATAGTATCATTTTCCTAGAGGCTTTTGAAATCTCTCCTTTTTTATTGTGTAGTATGGGATCCCTTGGCTAGCTTTAGCAGATAAAATTTGGTCATACTCCTAATACAAACATGTGTTGCAATGGATGTTAGTAGATTACCTTATTTGATATTGGATTTTACTAAGTTATAAGAGTTGTATATATATCATTTTTTTTTCATATATTTTGGTGAACTTGATGTGAATCTAAATCTTACATATTTTTAATTTTTCACTTAAAACTAACTAGATCAAGTTGGTCAATCTAGTATTAACATCCACCTTCAAATTCAAGACTCGCAGTTAACTAGATCATGTTGGTTGATCCCATTTGGTATTTTAATTTTAGGTTATCTTTCCACAATCAACTATATTTGTCTAGATGATTTATTATTTTTCTCTATTTTTAGGTTTTCCTTTTGCATTCAACTAAATATAGCTGGTCAATTTAATCTCTTTTTATATTTATAGGTCTGGGGTTTACATTCACTAGATCGGGCTAGTTGATTGATTTTTATCCTTTGGATTTTAAGGTTTCATTTCCAAACTTAGTCTCACTAGTTAGCTTATTATCTTTTCTTAATTTTTATATTTTTTATTTACAATCAACTAGATTGGTCTGATCGACTTAGTCTAGTTTAACATTTTTTATTTTTTAGCTTTTAGAAAACTAGACCAAGCTAGTTGATGTGGATTTATTTTACCAATTCTATTTTTTAGATTTGAATATATTGAATCAACCTAGTTTATCTCATTTAACTCTATGTTTTTCAAAAAAATTCCTCTATAGGACTCAATCAGGTTTTGCATAATACAACTAACAATCAAATTTTTAGCATTTTCAACCAACCAACTAAGTCAACCTAGTAGATCTAGTTATATTTTGTAGGTCCACTATAAACAATATTTGTAATTTCATTTTGATCAATTTATCATTTTCATCTTTCTATAGAATTAGTCAAAATTTTCAATTTCTAAGCTATCTTTATCAGGTTTTTTAGTTATATCATACTATATCACACATTCAACTAAGTTGACTTGGCTGACTTAGTTTTATGTATATTTTTTTTCAAAACAAACTAAGATGACCTAACCAACTATGTTTATTTTTAACCTACTTACATAATATAATAAATTGACTTTCCCAATTGTGTTTTATTCTTATTGTCAACTAGATCAACCTAGCTGATCTTATTTTATATCATTTATTTTTAGCATAAGCAATGCAATTCACTTCCATTTATTACTAATTAATATCACATTTAATTTGAAAATATTTGATTACCTATGTATTTACTTTTAAAAATTACAAATTGATTTTTGACAATTACTTTTCAACTTTATTTTCATTTTGTCTTGATTTCCCTAGAATCTATATACTAGTAGTTTTAAAACTAATTATCTAATATCATGAAGTGATATGTGTTACTTAATTTATAGTTCTTTTATATCATTTAAAAATAGTATGGTGTGATGACCTTTCCCTAATACTCATAACCATTGTATAGATCTAAAAATAGTACATAGTTTCCATGTACCTCATGGTATTTTATAAATTCCTAGGATTTCTCTTTTAATTAAACCTTAAATCCATCTATATATTTGATTATGTGGTGCATCAGTTATTAGTATAGTTAAGAAGTTGCTTCTAGCTTACCCTTCAAACTAGGTTTAGTGGGATATGAGAATGACACTTCCTCCATAGTTAGTGCTCTAAAACATTGTTCCATCACTATCCATTGAATAATAAAGTATCTTTGAAAGCCTAAAAATCAAGAAAAACATTTTAGTACAACTTCTTAATCTTATTTTTTAAATAATTTATCAACATCAATTATTATAATATTACAATTTTTTTTTTGTTTGTCATTATCTATTTAATTACAAATTGTATTGACCAATATAAATACAATTATATATTATGTGATAGATAATCTAATAATTTTTTCTTATTTATTTTTACTTTAAAAACTACATAGTTAAAATTATTGTTAAAAAATTTCCCACCTATACAATTATTTTGACTAACTCAACTTAGTAGGTTGACTAAAGTTAGCTAGATTGACCAACATAATCTAGTATAATCATGAATATATTTCTCACCTATACAACTAAGTCAAATATATCTAATTATTGGTATATCTATAATCAACTAGATCAACCAATATGATCTAGTATAATCCCCTATTTTTATGTATCTTTGACATTTAATACCAAGTCAACCATCATGATCTAGTATAATCCTATATATTTTTGTATTTATTTTATGTATATCTAAGTCAAATAGCTTGACATAGTAGGCTACATAGAATCAACTAGATTGATCATCATAATATAGTATAATCCTTTATTTTTATATTTTTCTCACATGTACACCTAACTTGACCAACTCAATTTAGTATGTTATTCAAAATCAACTAGATCGACTAGATTAGCTTAGTATAATCTTATATTTTTTATATATGCTACCTATACAAGTAAGTCGACTAGCTTGAATTAGTAAGCTTTTAGAAAACTCTATATTTCTTTCTTGTATAACTAAGTCAATAGTTTGACTTAGTAGTAGGTAAAAATTTTATCTATTTCTATTTTTAAAACTAAGTAGACCACCTCAATTTAGAAGGTTTTCAACTACCTATCACTATATTTACTTTTTTCCATGTAATTCATATTTGATTAAAGTGAAATGAAAAATCAAAATGACATAATGAATTTAACTACACCTCTTAAACATCCTCAATATAACCTTCCCTATACCTCCATTGAAAATTCTAATGTTATAATGCCCATATAGCCATTAGAACTAAAAATATGTGTCAACTCATCCCAAAACATTAGATCCACTTAATTATACTCTAAAAATGCTTATTGTTGAAGATGAGAGTGATCTCAAATATACTGATGAAATGATAATCTTCATAAACAAAAATATGCAACATCAATGCAAGGATCCCGTGATTGTCTAAAATCTCATGATGGGACCTTACATTAATCTTCCACCTTCACCTACACATAATTTATTTATAGGCCTTGGGGTGGCACCTTATTACTTCTTCCATGACTTTTTACTCTTTAATATCCACTTATGTTTCCATGCCTTCAAATTTTTATAGCACATACTCTTTAATGTTGCATAGTATTTTAAATACTATGGTTGGGCTTTCCTAAAGCAGGCCTACTCAAAGTGCCCACGTATATACTCATGTCAATGCTACCTCTATTTCATCTCAAGCTACTTGCACTAGTCAAAATATTATCAACACTAATCAAATTATATTACAAGTGATAAATGAAATGGCCATTTTTCAAATTAATAATACAAATCAAATGTTACAAATACAAAACCAAAATTTGAAATTAAAAAATTATCCTCAACCTATTAAATGGGTAGATAAAATACCTAATCCCCTAAATAGATGCACAAGGTAACATTATACCTCAACCTCCACTTCTTAACAAGGCTATCAAACATCTAAAAAATGAACCCTTAGTCCCTCAAACTAAAAACACAGACATTGGTGGCATTATTCCTAATATCACCTATAATGGGTCCAATGACCTTGATTCACACTTGAAATCTTTCAAAAACTTACATAAATATTGGATTAAACTTAATACCTTTCCTACCACCAATATCTTATCCAAAACCTTTGCAATTAATGCTTTGGATTGGTTTAATCAAATTAAATATCATACTATATCTAGTTTGGAAGGTTTATTAAATGTAATGGTATAATAATTATTAACTAACATCCTTCATGAAAATAACTTATCTCACTTCCTCAACTATAAATAATTAGAATCCAAAACTACATGAGTGTTCATTAAATGATGGAAAACCTTGTCCAGTAATGTTGAACACAACATGTTGTAAAAACATATTTTCCAATTATTCACTAATTCTCTTCACCCTAAATTAAAATATCATGTTATGATCCTTTCTTACAAATATTTGTAATAATCCCTAGACTAAGCCAAACATCAAGACTTTTTCATAAGATAATTCAAACCTCCCCATTTACTTGTTAAAAATTAAATTCTTTTGAAATCTAAAAATGAACATGTTATCAATGATGGTGTTACAAATAATTATGATTTTATTCACACTATTTAAGTTATTACTCCAATTGTTTCTAATGATTTTACTTTTTTACAACCACTTTCAACTAATAATCTACCATAACCTAGTGCTACATTTTCCCAAGTTAACAATGTGGTTTCTCATTAATCTCTTTGAATAAAATATTCAAAATAATATTTATATGCCTTCACCATGAGATCTTGATCTTAATAACCCTACCAAACATTGGTATGAGCCACACAATTATTTTTGGTTATATTCAAGTTGGGGTCATTCTCATCAAACTTGCAATCGATTACCAAATTTGCTCTTGAATATCTTTTGGGTCCTAATTTTGATCACAAAACCTTAATTTTTAATCATAAACAATATTATGAAGTGGAATCCAATGTTTAATAAAATAAAATAAAATATTATGTCCTTAATCAAGCTAATAAACACCTCATAATTTATAAGGACCCTCTTCCTAATCATCAACCAATTAATTCTTAACCTCTCACCACCAACATTGTCAAAACTTCTATTGATACTAATGATGATAATTTTGTCAATGTGAATGATATGAGGAGATTAGTTTATTATATTTATTGTTACCCAAATTATAAATATAAAAAAAAATTCCACTTTTTATGTTGTCCAAGATTCTTAACCATCTCATTTCATAAATCTCAGGCATACATCAACTATCTCCACAAATTCAACAACGTAATCTATCCCATCATCTAATATTCAAAATTATTCTATTAAAACACCACTTTTAGATAGTCATTAATTAATCATTGATAAAAATTCCAATTTTTATTATCATAAATTTATTCTCACTCCACCCCACATACTTACTCAACTTCTTCAACTTCAAATCCACTTATTTATTCAACTTCTTCACCACCTACAAAATATTATACATAACCACACATTACTCCAACTATGATCACCAAAATATCACATAATTAAAATAATTTGGGTATAACCAAAACACACACATTAGTTAAATCTCAATAAAATAACTCTTATCAACATCAACTTAAATTTAGTTCCACACTTCCCCCAACATATTTTCTTCAATATTATGCACCTTTATCCAACACAGCTCCAACCATATATGATGAATGGGATCCTATAACATAACTTTCTCATATCCCATCACAAATTCCTTTTATCAAACTCATGAGGATTTATCCTAATAATTTTAATCATTTAACACAAATTTTATTTGAAATTCACATCCCTTGACCTCCACCTATGGGTCATGAAGCTACCTTTTTTAGGGTCTGAAGCTAGTATTCTTAAACAATGTAAATAAATGTCTATATATATTCATGAAACCATAGATAGTTCCTCATCACTCAAATTTACCATCACTTCAATGATTTGTGATGAAATATTACTCTGATCAGATGATTTTTAGCTATTTATTAGTGTATAAATTAGTGATATACAAGTCAAGCTTACTTTAATATATGAAATTTTTGGCACATGTGTTACTTCCCTAGACTTTACTAAAACACTTGGGTAATTTGAATGTAATCTAAAATATACCCAAATTACATGTTAATTTTATGATCAAATGCAAATTTACCCTTTAGGATGTGTTTGGATTCTCATCATGATTCCTCTTACCATGATTCAAATCAAATTCATGATCTTTAATTTTATATTATCATATAACATCTTACTAGGTCAATATTTTAAATAATGAATGAGATCTATCACCTCGTTGGCATGCCAATGTCTTAAATTTATTCATAAGGGTGATATTTAAAATATCAAAGGAGATATGAACCTGTGGAATTTATAATAATTCTAAGAACATAGTGTTTTTTATATTCACACCTTTAAACCTTTACTTAGCATTACTTTTCATGAATCTTAAATTTTTTTTTACCCCATGAACTCTACTATAGGTTACAATGGCCACCTTAAACTTATGGTAAATATCCCACCTAACGTCTAGATTATAATGATGAAAAACTAGATGAGATAAGTTTGGAATTAAAAACTTTTCATCTCTCATCACACATAATTACTTAATTACCTCCATATTTATGACCTCAATCTCGATAAAAACCAATAATTGATATTCTCATTATTGATAATATCATTGATGCTTGCATTATTGATCTTAATACTCTTAAATAAAATGATGGTTATTAATTAGATGACCCTTTCTTAGATAGTTTTTTTCAATCTAAAAATAACAAAATACACACACACACACACACACACACACACACACACACACACACACACACACACACACACACACATATATATATATATAATTATTATTTATAGCACTCTTTTCATAATATTAGTTATAGTGATGTAGCTCTTTATTATTCTCTTACACCTAACATTTTCTCTACTTCACTTATTATTCACTAGTCAGAGATGGAGCGTGCACACACACACACACACACACTAATTCTAACCTAATTATTACTAATCCTCTTCCAAGTATGATTCTTGATCGTGCCAGGATAGGACCGTACTAGTTCACTAGGTTTTTTATCCTACAAGTTTGATACATCCTAAGATGTATACCACATTATGTTGATATGCATTATGTACTTTTATCTTAGTTATTAATTCTAGCACAAACTATATTAATAGTTATACTATTGATTTAGAAAGCATAATGCTTTTTTCTAAGCTATATCATCTACCTACATGATGGGTATATGAGCCATATTTTGAGTTTCATAAGGTTTCTTGACATTAATCCAAAGATTATTGTGCACATCATATGTTATTAATATAGTAGAAGGCCTTAGGTTTTATTCCCACTACAAATAGTAGACCTCCATAGTCATCTACTCATAGATGTACCTATTTTTTCCATTGTACGACCACACATTATTCTACATACTTCCAAAACATTTGGTATTATGTTGATATGATTCATCTAGATAAGGTACATTTTATCTATAAGACTCTACCTCCTCCAAGGATCTTTATAAAATACATCCCTAAACATGTGGATATTTATTACCTATGGCATCAATGTGCTACACATCATAAAAATAAGTGTAGAGATTTGTAATATCACTTTCATGATTTTCCACAACATACACCATTACCTTATTCATAGCATACACATGATCATTCACTAGTTAAGGTCTCTCCTTCCCTACAAAATCCATCATCCCAAAGATCAGATACTTTTAATCAGATGTTGGCATTGGTTCCTTGCATTTATTATCCATCATAGGAGATGCCACATACATAACCATATTTTTCTAACACCTCTAATTTCTATATTTATATAGTGTGATGGGAATTTATCACTCATATTTAGTAAGAATTGATGAAACTATGGTCAAATGTAGATTCTAGCTATAGTAGGACCAAATAGAGGTTACTGATGATGTGTGTTATGAGATTTATTAGTATTTGTGAGCACATTATTTTATCATGGCATATTATGCCTCATATTTATACATGATTTATTTTTTATATTTTCACTTCATTATATAATTTGTGATGCATTGTTTATCATTTATTTATTTAATTTACTTATGTTATTACTCTTACATTTTATGATTCCTAATTTACAAAAAATTCAAACATTTCTACATTTAATAATCATGATTTAATCTCAGTTATTTACATAATTTGCAAATATTTCCCCCCCCCCTTTATCTTGGGCTGATTTCTCATTATTTATATGTTTATTTTATATCACATGTTGACTACTATATTTACTTATGTGAATTGGAAATTTATACGATACCCTATAATATCCTATTATACGTATGATTAGTAATGAAGCATATGAATCATTATACCACTATTTACATGGATATCTTATAATCTTTATATTCCCTTTATATATCACTCATATTAAGCACACATAAAGTTCATCTTAATATTTCATATTCACCCTTGGGAAAGTTTAAGCATTGTTAAATCCAACATAAGTTTTAAATACTCGTCTCTTATAACCAAGGTATAAGCTTATTTGTGTTAGTCATCTATATCACTCTTGTTTTGTATTTTTGAATCCATAAGGAGGAGGAATATAAAAAACCATAAAATTTAAAATCCAAATCATTAAAATTTAATTCAATGGTCTAAAGGAAAAAATATTTAATAGTCAAAATCACATCAAAATACATGATACTTCTTTGGCACATCTCCTATTCTAGCTGAATATCACACTCCATAGTTGGTATCATAATAGATATAATGTCCATTAGGGGTTTTTAGGATAATATAATATGATATAATGTGATTATCCATATAAATTTCATAATTTTAACCATTCTTATCTACCTTGTTAGTTTCTAATTCCCAATGTTTCCTAGATGTCATGTATATTTCCTTGCTTTAAAGTAATGTAAGTCATGATGATATATATTAACTATGTTTATTATAATGGAGATATTTTTTGTCTTGAGATTAAATTTGAATATGTAATATTATATTATGATGCTTATATTTATTATATAGTGTGTTAAGTAACTTGAGTAACATGATTTATATGTAGCAACAAAAATTTTATGTCCTAAAGCAATGAAATGAATTTTAGACATGCATAAACATAGCACCATATTGAATACAAGGAATTAATAAAACATATAAAATAAGTTATCAACATAAAAACATAATTAATTACATTAACAAACATGTAGTTCACTTGATCATGTAATAGTTATAGTGGCTAGCCTTTCTATTGATTATGTTACAATGGTGAATATTAGAGAATGAACATGAATGGATCGATATAGGAATACGTGATGAGGAGAAGTTGGAAAATCAAGAACTTATACTAGAATAATTTTTTTTCCCTCCAAATTCCCAATAACATCACCCATGTTTATATCCTATAGCCATTTTTGGCTACATTCTCTATAATATGAATATTCTTGAAGTTGTAATTTCTTGTTATGCAATAAACATAGCCTCTTATGTATATTTATTAAAAAATATGTAGTATAGTGTAGTAGATAATATATAAAGAGGATATATAGTATAATTTTTACTAATTAACATCAATTCCATCTATTGTAATCTTGTTTTAGTTATTTTTAATTGCTACTGAATATGACTAAATTTAACAATTTCTACTAAATGCATTTATATTCCAAGGGAATGATTAGATCTCAATACCAAACAAGGAGGGACCCCCTTAGGAGGACTTGTAGGGAATATAAAAAATCATTATATTATACAAGTATATTATATTTCCAAGAATTTTTTTATTCCTTAATTCTATATATGCTGTAGATTATCATAGAAAATTTTAGTACTGTGAATTCATGTTAATTTCTTAGGGAGTATTTCATAATATTTAATTCCATTAAATTTTGTTTATTTAACTTATGCAAGAATTATTTAATTTTAATTAATTTACATCTCTATAATATTCCATTCATGACAGTGTGCCTATATACAATCGACACAGTTGACAAGTGAGTAAAAATGTGCACATACAATTACATCACCTTATCTAGATAAAACACCCCTGGGTTGATAATTAATGAATTATTAGTTTTACACATCAAGTGGTCACTTAATTATATGAGCATATTTGATTTTTTATAAGGTTGTCATTTTTAATTAGTGGTAAAAAATTTATCATTAAGAAGTCTCATTATTACATTATGTGTCACCTATTATCTCATGTAGGAACCCAATCTTCATAATAGATGGACATATTTATAAGGTCTCATGAGGAATGGGGAACATATTATTGGGAGGTATGCCCATTTAAATTTTTATTTAAATAATATAAATTAAATGATATAGGTATTTCATTCACTAGCCAAGTACTATGTGTCTAATAGTAGGAGTATCTCAAGTCTTTATTGTCCAAAAAAATATTAATCACTAGTACACTTGATAAGTATGTCTCATTTATAATAATGGTTTTTATAACACACATGTTAAATATTTTCATTCCTTATCTCCATAATATCATTCCTAAAAAAATCCCTTTATACAAATTGATGCTATGTTGATCATACCCTTGTGGTTAATCTCTTTTGAGTTTTAATGTAAGACCTTGGATAGGGCCATGCCTTCTTCAAAAAATTAATTTCTCCCTCAACTATTTTCATCTATATTTTTTAATCCATTTGTGAGTTTTATTCTAATACCTTTGATAGGAATGATTTTTCCTCATTAAATTCTATTTTTCCTAGAAAAAAAATATCATTCAATCATCCATTTATAATTTTCAGTGTAAGACCTCAAATAGGACCAAGCCTTCCTCAAAAAATCACTATTTATCATTCATACATCACATACCATCATTTTTCATATAATAATTTTAATATTTCACATTATTGATAACACAAATGCTAAGTTTTATTATTCCCTTATTATTATTATAATTTTTTTCTCACTTATTTACATATCTTTGTTTATATTAATTTTTCATCATTTAATTCATTTATACTTGACATTTATTAGTGTGTGTGTGTGTGTACACACACACACACACACACACACACACACACTAGTATTTTTCACATAGATACTCCCTATTACTTTACATGTATATTTTCTTCTTATCTTATAAATTTCATTTACATTTTCTTCATGATTGATATTTGTTATCTTTTTGTTTTCATTTTTCAAAATTATTTTCATTTTCATTAATTTTAACCATGCATTTGTTCACATTTTCTAGAAAATAATAAACACACAAGTCAAATACTTTCTTATTGTGTACAGAAAAATAAAATACTTGTTATAAATAAATTAAATACATCCGTAATATCCATGAGTCAAAAAAATAAAAACTATATATAAATGGATGAACAATGTTTGTTATATTATCACATGATACAAATCATAATACATAAATCATTATATAGAGGGGGTCCACCCCACATATACTATTATTTCTATACTATAATTCCAATAGAATATCATGATTTCCCTCTATAAATAGTCTATTGAAGTGATAATGTGTGTGTTTCTAGTCCCTCCACATATCCCTATAAATGATCCAATTGGCCATATACTTGGGACAAATATATAACTATATCCAAGTGTGTAGATCACTCTATAACTAATGACTACCATGATTATAACTCTCTATCACAAAAACCTATTTGTAATACCACTTGGGATACATCAGGCCATCTATGTAACTCTTGATTGGATACACCAACGAAATAAAACCAACTAACATACATAGGTGTTAAGGGTACCATCAGATCAATCATATGTGTCATATCATGATTAGGAAATACATCATCTAATATATCATGATGTTCTCTCTCTACCATGGATGACCGCTTAGCCTCCTCAGCTATAACATAGACAAAACATAAACCAAATAAACATAAAACCTCTTATATATATAATACAAAATATATACAACATGTACATCAAATCTATCATAAAATTAATAAATTAAAATTTACTTACCAATCATAGTCCCATCATTTCATTTACCTAGTACCTCTTATGAAGCATGATACCATGGTGGTGAAAATATTATATAATTAATAATATTTAGCATGTAATATATGTAATAGGATCTCCATGTCAATCTAACTATGGATTTCCATTTGGATGTTCCTATGGTGGTGCTTATAGTGGTACGTGTGGCTACATATGTGGTTGCACTGGAACCTACCTCTACCTCCACTACCACCATCATTTATCCAATACCTATTATTATGTGATAATATTCACCTTCTTTACCTTTATATATAAGACTAGATCCCCTCATTATCATCAAGACTATTATCTTCCATGTTGCAATTGGCATGGTCATATGATAAGAACATCTATCAATACTTGTGTAACCCCTACACCATGATGTTTTATTGCATTGAATTACTAATATGCTAACATTAATATAAAATATGTTGGGTTTGTAAATCCAAATTATCCTAGTAAATTAGGAATTATATGTGGTTCCACTTACCAAGGATAATGTCTTACAACTCTCACCCACACCTCTACCTAAAAGGTACTTGGACAAGTGGGCCAAGTATCTACTATTCCTTGATATGATCACCAAACAAGATTTCCTTATATAATAATCAAAGTGATAAGAAATGTTATGATACATGTAAAAAATGATCATGTGCCCATCACCACACATTTATCAAGGCAAGATCCACTACTTACAAAAATCCCATAGGTTGATACATTAGGAACCTCTCATATATCCAATTACATAATAAAATAATAGGGCTGATTATCATATTCCTTCATGATAAAATACGATATAAATCATGAACAAACTAACCAAAATCATAGATCCTAAATCATACATTGTGCCCTACTCTAATATGGATTGATAAAATGCAATAATATATAATGGCACCTTCTTATGTGACTTTTGAAAGATCACATAAGTTATTGTAAGTCTGATAATGGATTTAGAATATTAATAATAGATAACACATACACATAAGAAAAGTGCCCTCATAAAATTTCCTAGGCATACTTCTCAAATCTAATCACCCATAAAGCTAAGGCTCATCTCTCTACATCTATATCTGGTGTATCACATGACATAGACAACCCTATAATTGGGATTTCCAACAAAGCATGGACATGTTGGAGGGTGATACCAACCTCAATGGTATCCCCATCCACCACCCACATAAAATTATTATTTATCAACTCCATGTCCATAACAACATGGCAACTAACTGCATTCTAATTAGAATGTGTTATATCTCTTTAGTACTAACAAAAATGAAGGCATTAAACTGATCTTGATTCATTATAATAAATATCTCAAGTATATCTTATAACCATACTGAGTCCATGAATCTCTAGAGTCTTTGTTACCTCTTTAAAATATCAAAAACAAAGCATATATCAACACATCATCCCACATAATCAATAAACATAATCTAAAAAATAAAAAAATATAACCAATTAACTACTTCCTCAACATCTTGTAACTTCTCTTTCTCATTATTAACTATGTTGAATATATTCTATACTGATTCAACAACATATCTATTCATGTTCTACTAGATCAAGCACTTTTAATAATAAGTTGGCCATCTAGAAACTTTGTATACAATCGGATAGATAATACACCATTGGCTAACTTATTGAAACCTAACTAAATCAACCACTTTTACTACTAAGTTAGCCACATAAATTTATACATGATCAGCCATGGCCTATGCCATCAACCACCTCAATCAAAACTTACTACATCTAATACCTTATATATGAATTCATGCACCTTTTCACTCAACTAAGTTGGCCACACCATACACATTCAACCATCCTAGAACCTATAAATAAACTGGCCACCATAAACATAATTAACCACTAAAATATTCTAATACTCAACTACTTACTAAGGAGTCAGCCACCTATTCTAACAGATGTAATCCAATTATATTTTTTAAGTTAATCCCATTCAAATTATGTTGTGATTTTTTAATAGCTTGTCGTTACCGTCCCAAATCTATTTTTTCAAATTTTTATTCCTACCTTTTAAATCCTATAATTTTTACTTTATCACTATTTTTTTTAGGGAAAATTTTTCTAGAGATATTTCTCTTGACACCAAATTTTTATAACCTTAATTTTAATCCTACAATACTCAAAATTTGAATCAAATTCATCTCATACCTAGACTATCTATGCAACAACTACAATACATCCTCTAACTTACTTGCCTCCTCGATCTTGTACCATCACTAATATATCTTTTTAACTAGGATACTCAGAACTCTGATATTCAATAATTGTAAATTCATAAATGAATTATAATTTTTGTATTTTATATTTTAATTTTAAAATTTAAAAATCTCCAATTATTTAATGATAAATTTTGTATTTCATTCATAATTTTTTTTATGTAAATCCTTTTAACAAATCAAAAGAAGTAATAGAATCTTGAAAATATAGAGATTTTTTTGGTACTAAACATGTATCTTTGCAAAAATTTCAATTTATATCTTATTTTTCAGTTCTATCTCTTGTTCTACACACTATACACCTCTTTTTTCTTATTCTCATACAAATATTATTTAAGATCAACAAGGTAAGTAAAGGTATGTATTCAAAAACTATTTAATTTTATTTATTTTATTATTTATAATGAAATGTATGTCAGGATCTTGCTCCACCAAAAGAGCACAATATGATTACCAAACCAAGCAACTTAATATGCAGAAATTAACCCGATTCACCAAGTAACTAGAATTCAGAATAACACATGATATGAGAGACAATACACAACTTGTATTAACACTTTACAGAAAAGAATACAATAAATAAGATGCCACTTCTTCTCCACCACCTTACAGAGGTTTCCCACACCTCAAGTGAACAATAAGTCTTCTCCCTAAAGCTCTCCCTCTTAGGTCCCAACACCCAACTCAAATACAGAGTTGGTGTTCACCTCCTATGCTCCACGCACACCACAAGTGCTCCACGCACTCCACAAGTACTCCACGTACTCCACAAGTACTCAAGGTACTTTAAGTAGATCTCCCATGAACCTGCAACAACCTGCAATTCAACAGACCATACTTATGGAAGGAACTCCCTTGCCTTCCTCTTTGCTCTGAGTACACACCTGTACTCCAAGTAGATCCTACCTAATACTACTCCCTATTGTGTTGTTGTCCTCCCTAATCTTGCACACCGCAAATCAATCTAGTTCTACACACCTACAAACCTAGATCATGCACACACATACACCTACAGATCAACGATCTTACTTACCATGTAGATCTCCTATATAGGCCATGCACACCTGCTGACCAAGATCCTACACCCCTAAAGAATCTTGCTGACTCTCCAAAACCAGCACCCACCTTGGTAATGCTGTGGAACTAGGAGGAACACCCTTGCTCACCTCACACACAGAAGAAGCAAACTTTGCTCAACTCAAACTAGAACACTTTTCCAATACAACCATGAGTCTATTATATAGATCTCATCCAAACAATAATTAGACATCTAATTACAATAATTAGATTTGCAGCTCTCAGTCTAAAAATAGCTCTCATCATGCAAACACTTGGTTCGTTAGCTAATTGCCCGTAATAAACTCGCAGTCGAACCACACAGGTGACTGACATTGGTCCCTGTCTGCCTGGAGGTGACCGATGTCAGCCGATCCCTGACCGATGCTGGTTGCTTATCTTCACTATCCTACCGACGTCGGCTGATCAAAACGATGCCAATTGCTCTAACACTCAGTAACCCTCAGCAACCCCTCCAATGGCCTTCTCCATGTCTGCATTAGTGAAGCTTTTAGCTCCACAACCTAACAATCTCCCACTTGGAGATAAATAGCTGCACTATACCTGTACCTATACTCCGTCTAATCTGTTTCCTAGTTTGTATCCCTCTTCAAGATTAATCCTGAAGACAACCCACCACACATCCCGTGGTGTACCTCCTGTCATCTGAGTACCCTACCACATCCGAACCTAAAAACACATGTAGTGAAGTCCTGACCCTGCATAGCATGAATCCCTACTGCTGGTCCCTCTCAAATACCTGAGAACCCACTTCCATGAATTGGCTCCTAACTCTCTGACAGCTTCCATTGCATGGGAATACTCAGGTCTATACCAGACCTCATGTGATTTTGGACACTGTACCTATCCAGCCCTTAGTGTGCTCCGGATCTGCATCCTAAACTTCACCAACACCTGATTCACATCAGCTCCCACTCAAGACAAAATCAACCTGTGATCTCCATGTCTCCCATGTCAAAGAATTTCACTGCTCCAAACTCCTCATGACATGCCACTGAACTAATCTTACCCTTAGCTCAGTGAAACCCTGTATGTACAATCCTACTAGCAAAACATACCATCCACATACAGCAACAGAATGATGTTGCAATCATCATCCACCTGGTAAGACAAACACAATGGTTATACTGACATTGACTAAAGCCCTGCTTTTTCATCCACCTAGTACCACCTATCAGTCCTGTCCCATCGTCCTGCAGCTCCATCAAGACCATATGCCTGGTCTTCTGTCTCATGTATCTGTTCACTCTATTCTTCAACTAAGGAATCCATTCATCTCTGTGCTCTCATACCTGCTGGCAACCCTACCAAAACTCCCGTTTGGTTCTGCATCATATTCTTGCCATGCTCTCACCTGTTTCCTAGATCCTTCCTGCTCTACAATCAACAAAATGTATAAAGAAGAAGAACAACGAATTTGAGGGCTTACTTACGTCTTCAGTCCTCCATATGGGTGTTTGAGACTCCTTGACAGTGTGTTGTCCACCTAAAATCTGTTACAGTGACCGATCTCGGTCACCCCACAGTCTGCATCCAACCGACATCAGTTCCCATGCATCTGTCCCTGACTACCGACCCTACAGTGTCCCTGCTGCCAACGTTGGTCCTCCTGATCGACATCGGTCTTACCTATTGCCGACGTCAGTTCCCATGACCGACGTCGGTCTTACTCTGCCAGACATCACCGGCTTTGGTTTACACATGACCGACATTGGCATCTGTCTGTTCGATGCCAGTTCCTCCTGACTGACACCGGTACCTGTGTTCGCCTGTGAGTGATGAATTTTTACCTGCAAGCTCCTTTGAATCAAAACCCATGTCCAAACTGCTCTGCTCAGAAGTATCCAGCACCATCCACTGGTTTCTATCTACCATCTCCTCTAAGAACACCAAGGCTTTCTAGTTCTTAAGCCTGTCAAATATATCTGTCTTCTGCTTAAGAACATGCATCTCCTTCCTGCTCATGTGACCAAGCCTACGAAGCCATGTCTCTGCAACAGAAGAAGAATCAATAATATAAACAAGTAGATAAAGAGTACCTATTTTCTTACCACCAGCTAATTCAAGTGCATCCGCTGTGAGAGTTCTTGTGCATCTCTCGTCACCCAATCTTTCTGAAGAAATTAGCCATATCTCCAAACCTAGGACCTGCATGACCTTCATCAACACCTGTGTGTTGGCCGCCTGCAATTTCAGCTTCACTTCCCCTTTGCCAATTCTTTGGCAAGGCTCACTAGCTCCTCTACCTGGGGTTGCATGGAAAGAGGAAACCGAATCTTTTATCCAAGATTCAACTTTATCCAAGAAACCTCCAAAAGCATCCTGTGCAATAACACCTGCAACATCTGCATCTTCAGTTCCTTCATGCTAATCTGCTACCAACCAACAATAATCTTTTACCTGATCTTTCTTTCCATAGGACCTTAAGAGACCATCTATGCTTTTCAACTCTTCCATTCTTAGATTACTTTCATATGCCATTGCTCTACTCCCACTCAATCAGAAACCCCTGAGAGTGACCTGTAATCAAAACACACTACCTAGATCTAAACCAATCTGTTAGTATCCCAACCAAAAGCTCTGATACCACTTCTCAGGATCTTGCTCCACCAAAGAGCACAATATGATTACCAAACCAAGCAACTTAATATGTGGAAATTAACCAGATTCACCAAGTAACTAGAATTCAGAATAACACATGATGTGAGAGACAATACACAACTTGTATTAACACTTTACAGAAAAGAATACAATAAAGAAGATGCCACTTCTTCTCCACCACCTTATAGAGGTTTCCCACACCTCAAGTGAATAGTAAGTCTTCTCCCCAAAGCTCTCCCTCTTAGGTCCCAACACCCAACTCAAATACAGAGTTTGTGTTCACCTCCCATGCTCCACGCACACCACAAGTGCTCCACGCACTCCACAAGTACTCCACGTACTCCACAAGTACTCAAGGTACTTCAAGTAGATCTCCCATGAACCTGCAACAACCTGCAATTCAACAGACCATACTTATGAAAGGAACTCCCTTGCCTTCCTCTTTGCTCTGAGTACACACCTGTACTCCAAGTAGATCCTACCTGATACTGCTCCCTATTGTGTTGCTGTCCTTCCTGATCTTGCACACCTACAAATCAATCTGGTTCTGCACACCTGCAAACTTGGATCATGCACACACATACACCTGTAGATCAACGATCTTACTTACCATGTAGATCTCCTATATAGGCCATGCACACCTGCTGACCAAGATCCTACACCCTTGAAGAATCTTGCTGACTCTCCAAAACCAGCACCCACCTTGGTACTGCTGTGGAACTAGGAGGAACACCCTTGCTCACCTCACACACAGAAGAAGCAAACTTTGCTCAACTCAAACTAGAACACTTTTCCAATACAACCATGAGTCTATTATATAGATTTCATCTAAACAATAATTAGACATCTAATTACAATAATTAGATCTGCAGCTCTCAGTCTAAAAATAGCTCTCATCATGCAAACACTTGGTTCGTTAGCTAACTGCCCGTAATAAACTCACAGTCAAACCACACAGGCAACTGACATCAGTCCCTGTCTGCCTGGAGGTGACCAACATCGGCCGATCCCTGATCGACGCCGGTTGCTTATCTTCACTATCCTGTTGATGTCAGCTGATCAGATCGATGCTGGTTGCTCTGACACTCAGCAACCCCTCCAATGGCCTTCTCCATGTCTGCATCAGTGAAGCTTTTAGCTCCATAACCTAACAAAGTATTAGCTCAAGGGTTTATGTTTTTTCTTGAAGCATCATCCCAAATTACACCTATTTGATATGTGATGAGCTTTGAGTGGGGAATATGTACAAAAAATATTTTTAAAACCTTATCATTTACTGAAGCGTTTTCTATTACAATAACTAGTTGATTTTAAATCTCTCTGAGTGTATGATTTAAAGGGAGCATTAAGAAAAAAGGTTGGTAGACCATTGGTAATTCAAAAAATTCTTGGTCAAATATACCATTACCTAAATGCATTAAATTTTTTGATTATCTAATTCCCCAAGAAATGCGATCCTATTTTACACATTTCCTTAAGAATTTATCCTTTAAAATATCCTCAAGCTAAGAAAATATCCCCCTTTCTACTAAGTTTTCCAAACCTATCTTTTTAGAAAAATATTTAAGCATATGTTATGTAACTAAGTTAGCCTAGAAAACTTAGTTGATATAAATAAAAGGCTCAATTCAATAAAATATATAATAACATTCACTTTCACATCATTAAAATATATAATTCTTCTAAAGTTTTACTTGAATGAGCTATTGATTAGGGTTTTCCTTAGAGAGAAGATTAATTGTCTTATGGAAAGTCTTTGATGTGAAGTATGAGTATTTTAACTTAAATATGATTTATATAGTGTGATCATTACAATCCAAAACAACATCTTTCAAATCACCATTGTCTAAGGAAGAGGTTGAGACTCGACAAGTCCAAGCTAATTATTTATAACTCTAGATATTCCATTTGATATATATATATATATATATATATATATTGTATAATTAATATGTGTTGTGGATGTATAACTCCTTACTTAGATTACCTATATGATTAAACTTATTATAAATATAAGGTTTTATTTTCTTTCCATATTTCATTTTAGGTGAAATATGCTACCATTTTCCTACCATGATCCATTGATTATTTATATATGTTTAACCATCCCTTTTGTGCCACAGGATTTGGTGAGAACTAGATTAGTATTATTTTATGTACTTATAACTAGTTAGGGTTATTGCATAGTGTTATTTACTGATAGGCTTTGTAACCCTCTCCTTTGGTATTTTTTGGTAAGGTATCCCTTGCTTAGTTTTAGTGGATCCAATTTGGTCATGGTCCAGATATAACCATGTATCATAATGGATGTTAGTATATTACATTATCCAATTTTGGATTTTACTAAATCAAATAAGCTATAAATTTATCTTATTTTATTACATATAGGGTGTTCCCTTAAGTTGTATTTTGAATATAATATCATAATTTTTTTAGGATAATCACATGAGTCTATAGTTATTACCAGGTCTTGTATAACCCATTTAGGTTTAACTATTAATATATTTACCATTTGCATAATTGTGAGAGTCTAGTGAAGGCCATTGAGGAAATTATTTTTCATAGTTTCTTTGGTTATCAGATTATTAGCTTCCCTAGGTCTAATAAGGTATTATTAATAATGGTTTTATATATGTGGACATCAACTATAAGGTTTCCTGGGACAAAATACTTAGGGGGACTATATTTCCCAATAGAATGTCCCATGTTGTCCAAATACTTGGATAGTCTTGGGGTTCTTCCTATTTCATATAGACTTATTTAGAAAAAGTTTAAAGATATCTTTGGTGTAAATGGGGAAATAATTTATGGATTGAAATAGTGATATATTGATAGACAATTTTGAGTATTCCTATAAAAATAATCTTAGATTATTGTTCTTA
This sequence comes from Torreya grandis, assembly GCA_037957365.1. Lineage (NCBI taxonomy): Eukaryota > Viridiplantae > Streptophyta > Pinopsida > Cupressales > Taxaceae > Torreya > Torreya grandis. The sequence continues at coordinate 1,490,224 of JARHVA010002468.1, read as the reverse complement.
TTTTTGAAGGTTTAGTCCCTTGGGAAAATGAGGGGTGTTATACACTCCTTGACTATTAGATGTGCTTGGATCATGATTATAAACCTTACTATATGGATAAAGGTTAGTTAAAATGTTAGGTACCTATTTAAGAGTTTTTAATATTATGTATAAATATATTTTGATTTAACTTAATTATTATTAGGTTTGGGTACAAGTTGGGTAGATAAAATTGAAGAACTCTAGGCTAGTTTAAAGTAAGTTTGTTTTTAGTTCTTGTTGTTGTTTTTATTCCATTTAATGCAGTTTTTGGTACCTAAAATTTTTGATAAACCATATTTTTTATCCTTTCCATGGATATTTTAATTTATTTAAGGGTGAGTACCACTAATAGTTCATATTTTATGGTTGTTATGGTTGATTTTAGATTTCTAATTGGCCTAGGGTTGGAAATTTTAGTGTTTGGTTCCAATAGGTGGGTCCATACCAATTTTGAGAAATATTAGGATAATATTTTTGGCAATTCACAACATCCAAATGCCATGTGTGGAAACCAAAAATGCAAAATATTCTCTAAGTAAAATGACTTTGGTTCATTGTGAATAACACTTCCCCAATTTTTATTATCGAGAAGAATAACTACCTATTACAATAAAAATAGGATGAGGTTCTTTGATTTATTTTCCCCAATATTTTTTATAGCACATTGGAGTTAGCACGAGGCTACACATAGGTCCTCAATATCAACATGGAATCACAAATACATAATAATAAAGATAATGCCAATTATTGTATTCAATAGAAATGGGAAATATATAGGTTTATATTATAAAATACAAGATTCAAAAGTAAAGTGAATAAATATTAGGTTCTATACCAACTCAAACAAGGATCACCTATTAAATAGGTAAAATACAACATACTCGGAGGTAATAGAAGGTGAGAGAAGATTCTCACTAAAATTTTCAAATTACACCTAATAATGAGTTGTCACACACTAGAGAATTATAGAAAACCACTAAAGACAAAATTAAGTATATGAATTCTAGGAAAAATTTAAGGAAACAAATCTCTAAGTATATCTTAGAATTAAATATTCTAAACTTATTAATTATTATCTTAGTTTATAATATTACAACAATCTAGGTAATACACAGTTAGAGATTACTTTGTTTATTCTTGTTTTCTATGTGTATGTAGTGTATCAATTTGTACGTCCATATCGATGTTAATATCCCATTTCATATCCTATATTATGTTATTAAATTTAATATTGGAGGATGATTATGTCAATGTTTTTCTTTTCTAGTAGTCTTCTTCATTGGAGACCTAGAGTAATTTATGCAGAAGAGAATGATATCATTAAATGGTATATGTGAAAAATTTACATTTCTAATGAGATATAAAACTTAAAATAACTCTTAATTTGTTACTTTTATAAATTTTATATTTATAAAATTTGCATCCAACATGTTTTATTTATATTTTTGGAGACTAAACATAAATCTTTCCACATAGTCCTCTAACATCTCCTATTTTTGTGACATTATAAAAATGTCATCCCTTATAAAATATTCCCCTATTCATTAGTAAAAGTATTTGGATATAAATATACCCCCATATATTTTTAATCTATGACTACATTATTCCTTAATGTTATGAACCATTAAAGGGATACATCTTTGAGATTATCTAGAAATAGTTTTAGCTTGTGTGAATCTTGATTGTAGTAATAATTAAAAAAAAGAATGTTAAAATCAAATAGAAATGTTTTATAAAACTCACATATCATTCCCTTGAAGTTATAAATATACTAAATGGGAATGTTATTCATGTGTCCATTACACATGGGTGTGTTGATAGGAAATTAAAATTTTGGGGATTTAATTCTAAGGGTTTCTCCTTCCATGTCTATTATGATTCTTCATACCACTCATGCACTAGTGACTTTTGTAACCCATGATAATAATTACTTGTCTATACTCTCAACCCATGGTGAGTAATAAATGATGGATCTAGATCTATTATGGGAAAAGAAAATATTTTAAATGGGGGTTATGGAGTGAAATAATTTTTGAAATATTTTTGTAAATTTTGTAAATATGTATTCTTACTCAGTTAGGTCTAGGACTGTAAGTTCAAACTTCCTCTTTAGGTATACAAATGCTTGATACTCTATTTTAGAGATAAATTTAGGTGAAGGAAAATGGAATTAGATATTAGACTCATAAGTATGATGTGGTCAAGTTTTACTATCGCAAGCATATATTTTTTATGGGTATGAGGATCTTCTTGGCCTTTGTCCTTATGTTTCTTTACTAGTTCTAACAAAAACATTAAATTTTTGGCTCTTCTATTAGAATTTCAAGTGATATGGGTCAAATAGATACAAATGTAATTATATGAATTATAGTTACTACAGGTGATGCCTTAGCTTTTACTCCTATATAAAAAATTAGTCTCTTGTCTAATAATCTACCTAAGTGATCCCTCTCATGCTTCATACACTCATTCAACCTTTATTTTATTATTTTGTAATATATCCTACATAATGTCTATTCTAAGAGGGAAATAAAATATTATAAATAATGTAATTTGAAAAAATGAGATATTAACTAGAAAACATTAAATTTACTCTATAAATTAGCTAAATTAATCTATAAAGGAAGAACTATAACTAAAAGTCATATGATACTAATAATTGACACCTATCTATAGCTACAGTGTACAAATGACATGCTTAATCAAACCATGATCAAAACCTGAGGTAGTTACACTTACCTACAACCTAGTAGAGCCACCTAAGGGGAATCCATTTAATTTATTAATGCTTATACTTAAACTATTTATCAACCAAGTTCATGTATTTGAAAATGTGTTGACATTGTATATGTAACACTAATATATTTTGAGGGTTGTGGTTCTTAAATGTTGTGTATATGGAAACACTCTTAAAAAAGTAACACACTTTTAGGAATAAATTAACTCACTTGCATGAAAATTAAACATCAGGGAAGAAATATAAGACTAAATTGGAAGATTTCTCACACTCTATTGAATCAATCTTGTATAAATAAGAAGTGTTTATGCAAAGAATCAAACCTAAAAGTAACGATCATTTTTTATAATCAGATAACAAATAATTCATATACATAACATAAAAATGAATATAAAATAATGGATGAGATCCTTACAACAATTCCTCTTGATTATAACCTACCTGGTTAGAGTTGTGTTACAATCACTTCTATTCCTTTTACAACTAGGTTAATTCAAACCACTTCTATTACATTAATTAATATGTAGTAATGAGAATATTGTTACCTCAAAATTAAAAAGTTATCATAATAGTATTATCAATATTTTTTACTCTATCTTAGGATTTCTTACTTACCCTTATGCCCTATTACTGAGTCTCAAATAGAGATGGAAATTTATTATTTATATATTCTGGTTATAACAAAAATTATGAACTTCCCTATGAATTTTAACATGAATTAGGAAAAAACATGCACAACATTGCAATATATTGTAAACTAATGATTAAAAAAAGTAGAGAATAATATGAAAAGGAAAATAGGTTGTTTCATCATTTAAATGGTCTTAGAGGTATCAATCAATATAGGAATAATAATTATAAGGCATTATAACATTGACTTACACTTCAAACCATAAAATAATCATAATAGTTATACCATGTCATTTAATAGTGGGTGATCTAGGTAATTTCTAATTTTTATGGGTAACTTTATTATTACAATTTATCTTACCCAATTTATTTTGGTTATATTACCTAATTAGTATGAGTAATAATATGAATGATACAACTATGCTATCTAGTTACTATGGGTACATACTCTACTTCATAATTTTTCCTTGAGCTATGCATTTAATGGATTAGTAATAAAGTTCAAATAAAAATAATGATAAATATACTATTTTATTCATAAAATAAACACTATTAATGTATAAAAATAAATTCCAATGAATTTCTGATGGTAATTTAATCCAACCATGTGGTCAAGGCTAAATCTGCCTTATGGGGCATCAAATTGGTAATCTAGCTCAACATCACCAAGTTCACAATCAAAGGGGATTTACTCAACATACTCAACATGCTCTTGGGTAAGGTGAAACCTTCCCACACTTTATCCAAACCATTTCCAATTCCATTAGTCTCCTTCATTAAACCAATGTGTGTTCAATATCCCACATTTATCTAAAGGGCAACATGGTTGTAGATGCACTTGAAAACATGGGAGTTTTTAACCCTAATTTTTCCAAATGGATAAGAACCTCTAATATCTCCCCATATATATATCCACTAATCATTAATGATTCTCACTTTCAATATTTTCAAGTTATTGATGGAGACACATGTACAAATGATGATCATGCCTAAGAAAATCTTGAGTCACACTATATGTCATAATTATGAAATTAAATTCATATCTAGTGATGAAGTACATAATTTCAATAAGCTTCTCAAAAATGATTATTGGATAAAATAAAACAAAAAAAATTCTAATTACTATTTGGCTCAATGGAAATTTAAACACTCAAGCCAAAGGAAGAATAAAATTATGGGGCGAGATAAGGATCGATGTGAACCCATTTATTATGTGGAAGTCTAATCAAAATAAAATGTCTAGAGAAAGCTAAATAAATGAGGATTTATTGAATTTATGCTTCCAATCAGAGGTCATGATGATCTATTGGAAATTTAATTCATTGTGGGGTATAAATAATGCCAATTTATCTTTAGGAGTATTAGGGTGGATGTCATGGTAGAGCTTATCAAGGATGTCACTAGAATATTTTTTGAAAGAACTAAGGCATTTAAATATAAAAGGAAGTAGGAAATTATATAGGTGTTCTTTGATATGGATTTCATGTTTCAAACTAAAAAAAAATACTTTCCAAGGGCTAACATTTTGAGGTAATGGTTAGATATATACCTACACATAATGCATTATCTGACCCTAAAAGGAATGTTTACACATATTTTCTCACATCATTTCTTATTATTAAACCATTTGAAAGGTATTTGTATAATCCTACTAGATTACCTTATTATGTCACTTGAATCCTCTATTTTATCCTTCAAATAGAAACCCTCTTCCAATTTAATCCACCAAGGGCTGATTTTCATGTTTACCAAAAGATAGACTCTTATGAGGAACCATGAGATTAATATTGAGGATATCAGTAAGGAGAAGAGCTATGAGGAGGATAAAGACAACTTTAATTATGATAAAAAGGACAAATCTTATCCTTCCCCCACATATTTCACCCCTAGGTGGTTAAGAAGAAGGGAAAAAGGAAATATTATGACTCTCCTTGCTCATAGAAAAGTGTGGTAAAGAAGGTAAGTATAAGTCTGGAATTCTCCTAGGCTATTAAAAACCATAATTTTTAAATCTATGAAATGAAAGTAGTTGAAGTCTATAAGAGGGATAAAGATAATTCAACACATTTTATAAAGGGGTTTAGGGATAAACTACCAAAATTTCATGATAATCTATAGAAAATGGATAAACCACTGGTACTATTAATTGAACAATAGAACAAGCTCATGTAGGAAGTGGAATGAATGAGGGAAGGTATGGGTGACCTAAATACAGTGAAAGAAAGTAGATTAAAGCTAGAGGGAACATAAAATAGGAAAGGTAGGGACATCCTCACCATCACCCTAGGTATTTCTAATTTTAAGAAAGAAAAAGTGAGAGTTGAGAAGGAAAAAGGTTCATTAGAGAATATGAGAAACTTGGTGGAAGGACACAACACTCAAACAATAATCATGATCAATAGTGCAATGAAGAAGATCGAAGCCAACAAGAAAGAGACTCACTCTAATGAAATTTAGTAGGTGTTTTAGTTGTTTATCCTATTTTTGTGTCTCATTTTTTGTTATAATTTGGTTGATGTTTAGCATCTGTTAGGCCAACATCACCTAGTTATACTTTGTCTCACTTGATTATTTTTCTAATTTTTAAACTGTGGTTTTTAGGTCCTCATAAAACTTGATATTTTATTATCAATTAAAAAACATAGAACAAAAAATATATATAAAACATGTATAATCATTACTATATACCAAAGGGATAAAAAGGGCAAATTTGATATGCTTAAAGTTGATTTAAAAGGATCAACAAATGGGTATAATTTAGTAAGTGAATGTTAGTTTATTAATTCATCAATATGCATAAAAGTATTCAAAATTCACATAAAGCCACATGATAATCATAATTAAATATTCATTTAAATTTATGGAAAAAAATCTTGCCTAGAATATAATAGAGTTACTAGAGGGCAGGTTGTTTAGTTTATTGATATTATTCATTTTACTAATTGTCAACCCATGGAGTTTATTTATGAAGGTTTATGAATTGTATATTCTACATTAATCTCTTTCTAATATTTAGGTTATATAGGTTGCATGTATGGAATCACACTTGCATGGAAAGTAAATAACATGAAATTAAATATAATTTTAACTTGGAAGATTCCTCACACTATAAAAATTTAACTTGCATAAATAAGAAAGGCTTATGAAAAGAATCAAATATAATATAAAATATCATATTGTCTAATCAGATAATGAAGAATTATTTCATACAATGCATATTTATAATGGGTGAGATAATTACAAAAAGTCCTCTTGAGTGGGCCCTACATTAGATGTATTTGTGTTATAATCCATTCCTCTTATTTCATATGATTTATTCATAATAAATCATCTTGCCTTAAAAAACCTATAATAATGGTAATATTTCTACAATGAGATTATAGGAGTTTTAAAATAGAATCCAATCTTATATATTAGAATTTATTACTTGTTAACCTATGCAATGTTTCTTGTTATTTAAATAGATAGTTTATATTTTTATTTATTCCTTACATTTAAAATATAAAGTATAAATGGATTTATAGATATTTTAATCATTTATAAAAAAACATGCACATTTTTTATGACATGTTTACAACCAAAAATAAAAATATAGTAACACAAAAGAACATAATTGAAAAGAAATGTTCAAAGGACTGAAATTAATATTAAAGTAAATAAATTGAGATAATTGCATATCTTCACTTACATTACCAATAGAAGAGATGATTTTGCATGTATTTTAGCTAATGGAAGGTACCAATCAATAATTTTGATAGGAAAGCCTAAAAATGAGAGAAAAATCCATATTTATACAAAAAATATCCATTAGTGCCACAAACTTCCTTACTTATCCAATATACTATGGCTTCTTTTATATTCATCAAAGGGACCCAAAAAATATAAGCTATGAGTAAATGTGGACTGTAGAGGATATAAATAAAAAAATTATAAATTCACAAAGCTATATCAATAGAATGTGAGTATGTATGTATAATGTATGTTTCATTATTTTCTATAAAATTTAAACATATTCATGGTTAAAAATAACAAAAAATAAGTGTTAAAAATGACATATTAAGTAAGTAGATATAAGAATTTTTATACAAAAAGGTACAAGAAATGATTGTAAAGTCATCCAACATAATATAAGTTAAAACCTAATTAAAATAAGGACATGCATAAAGGTAATCAAAGTCTCTAATGAGTGAAAACTCAAAATCAATTCTAATGCTAAAGCAATGTGTAAGATAACATGCCAATCTAGAGAGATAACTATTATAATTGATATGGTGTAAAAAATGAATGGTTATCTATCAATGTTTCTTAGGAAGTCCTTGTTATATTCCCAAAGGTATCACAATGTAATTCAAAAACATAAAATATAATATGTGTCATAATGAAAATCTAAGAGTTAAATCTAAAGCAAATAGATAGTAAATTGGAATATAAGGAAGAAAGACATGATAATATAGAAAAAATAACCATCAAGGGGATATTATGAATGAAAAATGGATATATAATTGATCAAGTCACCACAATGGTGATTTATACTCCTTAATAAAGATGAAACACTCTAACCTTCGGTGAAAGACTAAGATTTATGGGCATCAATGACCTAGATAACCCCACCTAGAAAGCATAATATAAAGCTAACATGTGAAGTATATACATAATATCATTAAAGTTATATGCATTAAAATTAAAAGGATCCTACATTATTATAACATGTTCCCTACTCTTTAGGACACTTTATATAATCATTGGTCTAGTATGAAGATTGGACCTACTTACATGAAAAAATAAGTGGCACTATAATATAATAAATCATATAATTAATGATGTAATGAGAAATAATATCATGGTATACTTTCCTAATACACCCCAATATGCCTTACATAAATTTGGAATACAATTATGGATTTTAAACTTTAACTAGAATAGGATGTGTGCTAAGAAAATATCATGTCTTTCAGTGAGATGTGATTTTTAAGATATAATTTTAATTTTAACATTACTATTTTCACCTAAATATTTCACCCATTTGATTATCTAGAATATTTTATGCAATAATGGGAACATTCCCAGGGTTTAGGACCTTGGATTCCTAGGATGAACCTCTAGTGAAGCCAACTCTTACCTAAATTAAGTGCACCTAATGTAAGATTAGATTGAAGGCCTAAAACACTACTTTAAATACTTATTTCTAGTCAGTAATAATTTTTTTGTCATGGAAAAGGGAATAGGAATGAACTAAAAATACAAAGTGGTGATGCACCAAAGCTTAGAGAATTCCTCAACTTGCTTGAATTAGCATAATAAATCCTCCAAAAATGATAACTAATTTACACAATCTTCAAATTTAGAATTTTATCACATAAATGTTTTATATGAAGGTAATGATACTCATATAACACTAGGAGGGATCACAAATCACCTTGTAAATGTCTCAAATAGTGATAATCGACATCTAGTTTCTACATAAACATGATTATACACAACATACAGTATGTAAAATAATATATTTATTCATGAACGTGAGAAGTATTGGACAAAAATTCAAGGAAATAATATATTTCCACAAGCAAAGATCTATAATCTAAAGATTACACACAAAATTCAAGAAATTTGAAGTTAATCTTATTTCCTTACTAATTTTAAGGCTAAATCTAGTGTTATAATTTTCAAATGAGAAGAATTTTATTAAACCAAAGAAGAATGCTCTTGAAAATTCAAATTTTTAGTCATATATATAGAATATAAGGATTGAGATAAGAAGAGACATCATAACTTATTAAACTACATTAATCAATTTAGAATATATAGGAAGAGAGATGAAGAAGCTGAAATCATTAATCCCTTTCAATACTTTGGACCCATTCCATGAAGACCTACTTGGATTATTGGAATAGTAGAGGGTAATCCACCTTATCTTCACTTTAATTGTCTCCTTAAGAGGGCTTATCCATAATGAATCTAGTTAGAATCTTCCCCATGTTTCTATAATCTTAGAGTATACGTATTATCCCTAACTTAAAGAGCATGAAACTCACCACTTCATCTTAGGCATGCATGGTTGGAGATAATATATCTAATCTTGATTAATTCTCCATGGTTGGATTTATTATTTATTTTATCACATGTAAATAGACCTAAACTCACCATTCTAGAGACTTGGGAACATGTATTCATAAATACCAACTGTGGAAAATGAATACATAGAGGGGATGGTAGTCATGTTATTCCAAGAAATAAAACTCAAATAAAAACACTAAAATCCTAACACCTCTATCTTATTCATTGGTTAGAGATTAGCTAACAAAAATACATGTGAAAGCACAACTAAAACATCAAATAATATGCTCTTTTACCTAACTTAGAGCTTCTAAATGGATTGTTCAGCTTGTACATCAAGAAGTATTTGACAATGAAGCTTGCTTGGCTCCTTATCTCTTTATCACCTTGGCTTTTATTTCTTGGCTTAAGATTTGGGCACGGTAACATTAATTTCATAAGGCTTGTGGAGGAAATCATATATAATTTCTCTACAATATCCAAGCTTGCTAAAGATATTTGTGCATAATAACTTCATACCAAAAAATAGCTTAAACCCCAATAGGTATGACCTTATATTTATATCTTCAGGAATTAACTCTCACCCAAGGTGAGTTAAGGTTAAGTTTAGGCTTGGAATGGGTTCAAACTAACCCTATGTGAGTTAAAACTAACTCTAGTTGATTTAATAGTTGTCATGTAATTATGAATTTCAATTACTAGGCATGGATCTAAAATTAAATATTCGAGGATATTTTCAAAGAGTTTGACAACTCATAAAGTCAATGATGAAAAGGCTTGATAGTTTTATTTTTTGTAATTTCCATTTTTAGATATTCATTAATTACAAATAGACAATTTAACTAATAATTTATCTTGTTTAGTTTGTTAATTAATTTTTCTTAGCATGTTTTCTCTTTCAAAATTTGATCAAGTGCCCCATTTAATAGATATATTGGCCAAATTGATAATTGCCATGCCATAAGGTGATTAGGGATGAATTCATGGGAGGTTATTATTACATATAGGCTTGTATCTAAAATAAGGATGCCTCAACACTATTATGAGCATTGATTAATGATGAATGAGAAAATTTGAAACATTTAATGATTCTTAGGTTTAATTTACAATGGCTGGCAGGAATTGGTTGAAAGCTAGTTGTGGCCAAATTTAGGTGTCTACAATTTGACCCTATTTGGAAAGGCATTGAAATAAATAGGCATAGTAATAATTATAAAATAATGAAAAAGTTTTTTAAGAAGAAAAGAAGATAGTGACAGAAGAAGAATATCCAAATAATTTTTTGGAAGCCTATAATGATGCCCCTCGATGGAGTCACTAACATATAATATTGATGGATAGTCACTTAAAAAAATTAATAAAAAGAATTAAATTAACCCATGGGTGAGATTAATAAAATAGATATAATTCTTGCATGAATTGATAAAAAAGTACTGATTTGCCTAAAGGTGTTTATTATCATTAATAAATGTGAGACATTGATTTACCCAAACATGGTTATAATCAATAACACAGGCACATGCCCCAGTAGGTAGATTAATTGAAATAATGATTTTCCCATATGAGGTTATAATCATTAAGATGAATTGTATTGAATAATTATTTTTACATTATACCCTAGTGGGTCATACTAGCAAGCATAACTCAAAAATATAGTCTAACATATATATTAAAGATGAGTGGGCACAAATGTGGATGCAATGGTATAATGACTAAATAATCTAAAAATAACTAGGCACATGAGGATGAATAAAGTGATGAAAGAGATTATTGGAAGAAACAAGGTGTTTGACCTAACCCAAGGTACATCATATACCTAAGTGATACTTACATACTTTAAATAACCCTTAATCTAATGTAGTTCACCTAAAATATGGGGAAAATGGAATGAGGAATAGAAAAATAATAATTGATCAATGTGAATGATTTTTTTGTACCTACCAATGTAGATATGGTTATCTATATTAGAAATTATACAACTAGAATGGTTAATGGGTTGATTTGATTAAGGAGGGTAGGATGATTTACCAAGGTTACCAAGGAGAAGTTTCTACGACACCATTACTTGTAAGATTTCTTAAGTTAATTTTTTCTATAGAACATGATGGTATGAACCATGATATAAAACATCATGATAACTTAGCTAAAATATGCATAAGGACTGACTCTTGATCCAATAAACAATTAAAAATAATGCATCAATGATAAAAACCATGATGACGATGCTGACATATGAATATGGATAGACTCAAGAATAATGCACAAAGAATTACCCAATAAACACATATATACTAAGTTAAGTCACAATAATGAAATAAAAAAAACATAATAACAACAAACTAAACAAATAAACACATAAATATTGAAAGTAAAAGTAACAAAAATCACCCTATTAACAACCAAGTCAAAATTTAGGCATGAAGGCTCAATGTAATGATAAATAGGTTATGCCCCAAGAAAGGATAAATTAAAAGGGAAGGTCACAACCATAATGGTAGTGTAATGGATTGTAACTAATAATGGATTTACCCTAGTAGGGTATATTGAGGATGACTGAATAGGTTTAAATAGGACAAATGTGTTTGGAATTTTCTATGCATCTGAACTCGATTGAGGATTATGAGATGAAAAATAATCCAACTCAAAAAATGATGAGAGTGAGACTTAATTTTCCTATAAAATAGAGAAATAATTGGAAATGGGGTGATAAAGTTGACCACAATGTGAATCAAACACAACCTACATAGTCTTAGTAGGACCTCAAGTTACTATAGTCCTACCAACACAAAAAGGGGTGAGATCTAACCCAATAACAACAAGCTCTCAAATTTAGGCAAATGGAAAGGAACAATATAATAATAAGGTTAAAGTGATGTAATAATTAATGGTAAAGGTGTTATTTTTACTTTTACCATAGGTGGTTAAAATTAGGAAACAATGACATAGGTTAATGATACTAATTTACCCATAGGTCATTATAATTAGTAACACAAGGTGGAATACTAATTTTTACAAAGGTGGTTATAATAAATAACACAAATAAATCATAAATAAAAGATATTATTCCTAGATCTACTATCATACTACTTTCATAAACTACCATTTGACCACATAATTCTAAAATTACTGAGACTAGATCAGAATCTCCTCATGAAAGGTTCTAAATAACCAATAGAAGTGAATTCAAAAGGGTTAGGTAGGGAAGGTAAAAAAAAGTTTAGTCAATAATAAAGGTACAATATAATGGTATAGGGCATGGCATAAATAAAATGATATTATGACAATTGGTAATAGGGTTTCCCCCAAATGACAAGGCATATGATAAATGAAAATGGCAAGGTAAATGGAAAATGTGTAGTAAGTGATTTTGTTGTTTCTTGTTGATGTGAAGATGCACATCTTGATAAAAACATGATACAACCAAAATAATCAACTATGTTTAAATTACTATCCCACACCTCTTTTGAATAGCTAATTTTTCAAGAACCTATTGCAAATGTGGACTCTAATAATGTTGTTGTGATATTTTTTGGTCATTTATTCTATTTCCTTCAAACATTGAGGCAAGATGTCTTTGTAGTTTGTATAAAGGAAAGTTTAGCAAGGGATGGTAAATAAAAATAAATATTAGTTGATAAGTCTAATTTTGTAATGTAAATGTGGATGATAATGGAATGTATAATGGTTAGGCAACAAAAAAAGATCAGTATTTTTAGGCACACACAATGTTATTTATTTTGGACATAACTTTATTTATTGTGGGGTTGATGAATTCTAAATATGATCTTAATAGGACCACCATTTATTTTTTGTTTTTTGGTCCTGAGAGTAAATACCATCTAATTATGTTATAGATTAGAAGTTGTATTAATGTTATCTTTAATAATATCCTCATCAAGTAGTGAAGAGCTATTTTGCTCAACTATTGGCACCTGTATGAGGTTTTCACCAATGAAATTTACTTGATTGTCCCATATCTCCTCCAAGAAGGTTTCACTAAATAATGCTAACTTTTTACTTTGATTGTCTTCTAGTGCCTCAAATAAGGTTTCACTAAAAGATGATGATTTTGGACATTGATTATCCCCTAGTACCTCTAAAAAGGTTTCAATAGGAAATTTTTCTTCTTCTGCATGAATGTGTTCTTAGTCCCACTGATATTCCACAACTTATATGTCACCATGGATGTAGTTCAAGAAGGTGTGAATATATAAGTCCTAATCGACACTTGTGGGAGGTGGAATGTCAATATAATGGCTATGTTGGGTGGTGATAATGGTATGTTTAATGGTAATGGAATGGAAAGAGGAAGTACAATCCTCATAGAAGATACTAGGAGAGCTTTTGTTGATGCTAAATTAATCATTCTAAAAAACTATTGAAGGATCATAAATATATTCAAATTGATATACAAGGCATGTGAAATTAATGTTCTAACAACCATAAACATATTATTATTATAAATTTGAGTCTAATTCAAGGGACTCTAAATCTAATTTTGAGACTAGTATTGATGATGATTCTGATGCTAAATCTAATGTTGGTTCAATAATAAAACCTATTATTCAATGTTGATTATTCATCTAGTGTGGATGTGGCTACAATGATGTCTAATTGAATGTTTGGTATTGGATAAGTAATGTCCTATGATGGCATAATGGGATTTATAGGGACTAGTTTGTCAAAGTGATACTCCTCAATAAGGGGGGGGGGGGGGGGGGGGGGGGGGGGGGGGAATTCAAGAGACAACTCCATAGAGACTGTCTTATCAAAAGGAGGCTCTTTAAAAATAGGATAATAGTTGAGATAACTATTTTCCCAAAGGTGGTTATAATCATTAAGATGTTACTCAACAAATATTGGCCTGTCAGAGTGAGACTCCTTGATACCAAGGATTAATCATAGGTTAAGTCATCAAAAATAAGTGTTTCAACAAAAACATGTTGCATTCATTGGTTTTATTAGCCTTGGTTTACAAGTATTTTTAAAATACTTTTTTTGAACACATTTTGGTCTTTGAATAATTGTCTCTATTAGATAGGTATTGATTGGCTCTATTATGGCTCAATGATTGACATTGGTTTTATAAACTAGGAGAAGGTAGGTAATTGATGAAGAGTGGTAAAAAACTATCGAAGGATCATAAATATATTCAAATTGATATACAAGGCATGTGAAATTAATGTTCTAACAACCGTAAACATATTATTACTATAAATTTGAGTCTAATTCAAGGGACTCTAAATCTAATTTTGAGACTAGTATTGATGATGATTCTGATGCTAAATCTAATGTTGGTTCAATAATAAAACCTAATATTCAATGTTGATTATTCATCTGGTGTGGATGTGGCTACAATGATGTCTTATTGAATGTTTGGTATTGGATAAGTAATGTCCTATGATGACATAATGGGATTTACAGGGACTGGTTTGTCAAAGTGATACTCCTCAATGAGGGGGTAAAATTCAAGAGACAACTCCATAGAGACTATCTTATCAAAAGGAGGCTCTTTAAAAATAAGATAATAGTCAAGATAACTATTTTCCCAAAGGTGGTTATAATCATTAAGATGTTACTCAACAAATATTGGCCTGTCAGAGTGAGACTCCTTGATAGCAAGGATTAATCATAGGTTAAGTCATCAAAAATAAGTGTTTCAACAAAAACATTTTGCATTCATTGGTTTTCTTAGCCTTGGTTTACAAGTATTTGTAAAATACTTTTTTTGAACATATTTTGGTCTTTGAATAATTGGCTCTATTAGATAGGTATTGATTGGCTCTATTATGGCTTGATGATTGACATTGGTTTTATAAACTAGGAGAAGGTAGGTAATTGATGAAGAGTGGTTGGTAGTTGGATAATGATCTCTTTTTTAATAGGCTCATATAAGATGGGCTTAAAAAATACTAGTTGTCTATTTAAGATGGTAACTTTGACCCATCTAGTGGTAATTGTATAACTTTGTTAGGACAACAAGATACCATACTTGGAAGGTTTAGGAATGGTAATTGAATGACATTGTAAAATATCATTGTAATCTTGACTCAAAGGATGAGGTCCTATAATGGTAATTGTAGGGTATTGAAAATATTGGTTACTATCATGAGCCAAATAATGAGGCCCTAGAATGGTAATGGTAGGGGATTATGAATCTTGGTTTCTATCATGAGCTAAATGATGAGGTCCTAAAATAGTAATTGTAGGACATTTCAAAGCTTGTTACTATCATGAGCCAAAGGATGAGGTCCTAAAATGGTAATGATAGGGCATTGTGAAACTTTTTTATTGTCATGAGCCAAAGGATGAGTTCCTAAAATGTTAATGGTAGCAAATCACAAATTTTGATTGCTTTCACAAGCTAAAGGATTAGGGCTTAG
This sequence comes from Torreya grandis, assembly GCA_037957365.1. Classification (NCBI taxonomy): domain Eukaryota; kingdom Viridiplantae; phylum Streptophyta; class Pinopsida; order Cupressales; family Taxaceae; genus Torreya; species Torreya grandis. Next base: position 1,474,399 of record JARHVA010002468.1, on the reverse strand, counting down.
AATAGTAATGGTAGGGTGTTTTGAAGCTTGATTTCTATCATGAGCCAAAGTAAGAGGTCTTGGAATGGTAATGGTAAGGCATTAATAAGCTTTATTTTTATCATGAGCTAAAGGATGAGGTCATGGAATGGTAATGGTAGGGCATTTCAATGCTTGGTTACTTACACAAGCCAAAAGACAATGTCTTAGAATGGTGATTCTTAGATGTTGTGGATCTTGGTTGCTAACATAAGTCAAAGGAGGGCTAATGGTATAGGTAGGGGATTGGGTACCATTATCATTAAAAAGATGAACTTGGTACATTAATCATCCCAAAGAAGGTATCACTGCATACTATGCTTGAGGATCTTGGATTTGTTCCTAGATTGAGTATTATGAGTTGGCTATGGATCCATCTCATAAACAACATCACCGTAGGGATGTTTAACAAAGTCATCTTGTGTGACCATGTTATTATAACCTAAATTATACATGGCTCCATTATAAGTATAACAAGATATATCCAAATAAATAATGAACATTTCACAAAAAGTCCTAGAGTTTTACAAAATTTGAAAAATAAGTTCCAAAATACACATGGTCTAAACATAGTTTAACTTAGTATAAGGAATGGATTTGTATCTCCAAAATGGGATAGTGTTAAAACTTGGAAAAAAGAATCTAACCTCAAATGTCTAACGTTAAATGTATTTAACAAAGAGTCAAGTGGATAGATAAAAATTGAAATGCCAAACTTAGGTATAAAGTGTTTCAAACAAGTCTAAGCTAGGCCTAAAATTAAAAAAATTGCTAGGTCTTTTGGAAAACAAGGCACAAAAGCTAGGCTCAAAATAGGCATTGTTAGGACTTTTGGAAAATGCACAAAATTTAGACTTTAAACAAAACAAGATATAAAAAGGAAAGAGAGTTAATCTAACCAATTTGAAATACTTTAGAATAAAATAGGCATTAAAATTTTAAAAATAAACTTGATCTTTTGGAAAAAGGCATGAAACAATAGGCATATGGAAGATACACTACCCCCAAAATTTAGGCACAAGAAATAATTTTCAAATTTAATAAAGGATTAACCTAAGTTACATAACGCAAAAGTGATAAGAAAATGCTCTAAATTAAAAATTACAAAATCCATATGAATAAATAAATTAATTTTTGGATCAGAACTTGTAAAGGCTAATTTCAAACTCAACTTAGAAAACTAGGCCTCTTAAAATAGAGAAAAGCTAAATAAGAATGAATGGCATTACAATACTAGGCATAGATCAAAAATGCATGTGTGGCTTTGGATTTGAAATTTTAATTTAAACATAGGGAAAGAACTCTTTGAAAGGTTTTGAGAAATGTGATGATGTTATCGTGTTCTAAAGATATGACAAAATATTTTGTTTGAAATAACTTTTTAAGGCACAAGAATTGAAGTGAATTTGGAAATATAATGAAACCCTTTTCAATTAAGTGGGACACACAAAATTTGATCCAAAGACTAAGGCAAAGGTCTGATATAAAATGGGTATCATAACACCTCCTCAAACAAAGGAGTGATGTATAAACAAGACTCATTTTGTACATTGTCTATCAAACAAATAGTTTAAACTCAAAACTATGAAAGAAAGGATAAAAATGACAGCAACACCTAATTGTAATGTCCTAAATCCTAAAATTGACAAGGTTTCATAGTATTATTAAATTCCATCTATATACATTCTCCTGAGATGATTTTAATTGTTAATCTAAAAAGTAAAAATGCATGACAACTAGGGTTTTAGGCCCCCTCTTCTATCAAGAGATTGTACTATGACATGAAAGTTCAAGATACTTACCCTACATCAATAATATGTTTATGACAAGTGGGGTTGTATAAAATATCAATTTTTACTCATTTTTAGATGGTCCCATATGTGTGCCAAAAATTAGGGCACAATAATGTCATATGTATCTATATCAAATAGTTTATTTTGAAAAGGTCTTGTCCTTTTCATAACCATTAGATCCATCACTTAATGTATTGTGATGTATAATTTGTCAAGGTTGATTACCACTAATAGATCTTATTTTAACTACTTATAAAAAAAATACTAGTAGTTCACTCTCAGTTTATATACCCCACCATGGAGTGGGGTTGAAATGATGCTAAGAGATGATTTCCTTGGTTAATGCTTCCCTAGAGAACTCATGAGGAGGTGATGAACTCCAACTCATAGGCTAAAATACATGAAAATAAAGACAAATGAAAATAATTTATGGTAATTTTTGGGTCATCCAAATCATACAAATTTGGGTAGGGCTTTAGAAAATTTATTTCCATGCTTTTGGACCAAAGTGACAAAGGCAAAGAGTGACCATTTTTGGTCACCTGAATTCCCTAATGGGGATGGGAGGAGAGCATAAATGCATCACTTATTTTTATTAAACAAACACTTTCAACAAAAAATCATAAAACAAAAAACTCTTATGAGTATGTAACTAATGTGAGAGTTCATTTTAATCACTAAAATGAAGTATGTAGTGAAGTTTTAGCCCATAATCATTAGTTGTTTGAAAAAATTGCAAAAAACTTCAAAAACAACTAAGTTTATTTTAAGCAACAAATAGAAAGTGTGTAATATTTAACCATGCTTAAACTTTTATTTCTCCCCCTTAGTACTTTCAATTTTTTACAGGGCTTTCCTACTTAGAATCCTAAAAGTATGTGAGAAAACAACATTTTGAAACTAGCTCTTGGGTTCTCTAGTTTTTATCTCAAAGGTCGATCATCATCGATACACATATGGATTGATGTTTATCCATAGATATTGATGTTAATTAGTTATATCATCAATGTTCCCTTGTAAACATATAAAAAATAATATGTTTTGACAAAAATATGGTTAATAAAATGGGCTCAAAAATAAAATATCTCATTGGATCCTATAAGAAAATGATTACACAAACAATATGAAAGATCTTAAACATAGAATAAAGATTAAAAAACTAAAGTGAAACCCTCATTAGTTATGTTTATATTGTGCTCTTTTTGCACATAGATATCATGGCCAATTATTCTAATTAGTTTTGATCCATAAAATGCTATCGATCACTACCACTTTAGACAAAAAAGTGATGTTGGTCTTTGGAACTTATGAGTTACTTAAAATATAAAGATGTGAAAAATGAAGTTAAAATTTGATTTTTGAATATTTTAAAGCATCTATTAGAAAAAGTAAGAGTATTATATCAATCTCCTTAGTTATATGGAATGTTTTTTCCCACTAGGTGTGCCAATATGTGGATAAGGAATATGTAGAGGGGAGGTTAGTCTTGTGTTATTCCAAGAAATGAAATTCAAATAAACACACTAAAATTGTAACACATCTAGCCTAGTCACTATGGAGAGCTTAGGTAAAAAAAAACATATGAAATCATAATTAAAACATAAAAGAACACACTCTTTTACCTTCTTTAGAGATTATAAATGGCTTGTTGAATGGATTGCTCAGCTTGTGCATCAAGAAGTCTTTGAAAATGAAGTTTTCTTGGCTCATTCTCTCTTTAGTAACTTGGCTTTGATTTCTTGGCTTAAGATTTGGGCATGGTAACATTACTTACATGAGGATTATGGAGGAAATCATGTATGATAACTCTCAAATATTCAATATTATTGAAGATATTTGTGTATAATAAATTTGCACCAAAAAATATCTTAAAAACTAATAATCATGACCTTGTATTTATAGCCTCAAGAATTAACTCTCACCCAAGGTGAGCTAATGTTGATTTTAGGCTTGTAATGGGTTGTCATGTCCCCTTTTCAGTTGACATGTTTAGAGTTGATGGTTATCCTATTATGTGACCCTTGTAGGCTGATAGGATGGTGAGAGGGTCTTGATGGAGATTGGCTTGGCTTCGTTTAGCAGAATTTTTCCAGTTGGCTTTCGTTTGGGCTCGATTGGACATGTATTGAGGGAGATATTAATATTTGATTGATTTAATCAAATATTAATTATTTGGTCTAATTTTAATTATAAATCTTAATTTTAATTTAAGAAAACCCTAATTAGGGCAAGCACATCTTTTTGATGGTATAAGGGTTTCTCATGGAGGCCATTATTGATTATACATTGATTGTTGATATTGATTTTGAAGAATTCTTCTGTGAAGACTGAGCCAAGGGTTCCAGGATTCCATCTGCATTAGAGAACATCCACTCTTCAGTGTGTGTGATTTAGAGGCTATGAAATATTAGCTGATCTATTACCAAATTGAGAGATAGCTTCATACAGAAGTTATCACAGAGGTTTATAGGTTTGAGAGATAACTTCACACAGAAGTTATCACAGTATTTCAGGTATTTATTTTATTAAGTTTGATTCAATAAATTATATAGATAAATTTTTTTCTATATTAGAGCCATATATCTTCAGATCACAGATTGAAATAGATAGGGTGTGATTTATTGGTGGTCGTATGAAGTCCATATAGATCCGTACAGATTCGTACAAAAACCAAAATTGGCAGATAAAGATCCACAGCGATCAACATCAGCCTATCCATCACCAACATCGGCAAGTTAACGACCCCAATTGATTGATGATAGTAGTATAACTGATTTCAATGACTATGTTTTTGACACAATAGGCTGAGATGCATAGATTCAGGGTATTTTTTAGGTTGTTGGAAGATAATTAGGTTTTTAAGACCGTATTTTAATATTATTTTTATGCATGAGAGAAGACTGTAATTGTAATCATCTGAACAAGTGATAATATCTTTGATTTGATATTAAGAGATTATATTGTAGTTGATTTATTTATTTGAAGATATTTTGCAAAAATTGCAATTTGTTCTTATTTTATACAAAATTTTAGAATAATCAGAAAAGCAATTCAGAGCTTTTGTCTATATATATTCCCTATTCGAAGGGGATTGATACCACTATTACAGTGGTATCAGAAATAGTGGTATCAAAGCTAAATCCTACCATCCTGAGGGTTTATAGATCTTATGTAGCCACAAGAGTTGGGACCACATAGGTATAACACACGCAGTAGAGCTTTGCTTGAAGGCACTCAAGTTTTAAGATGGCAGCCGAAAGACATGGGTGATGATATTGATAGGTCCCATATTCCTCACTATCCTAGAGATCAAGATGATGCAGAGGTTTTACTTACTCTTAGAGAACTACTATAAGGGCAAAGGCAGAATAACGAAGTATTACAGCAGTTGGCAGCAGCACTGCCGAGATCGGGTACTTTGAGGAATCAGTCTGAAGTCTGATCAAAAGTTAGTTGTGGCTAGATTTAGGTGTCTACACTAACCACTTGAGGAGGTTTAACTTTATAAGGAGAAGGTTTACAACTATTCCCATTCTCTATGGATTTTTTAGAAGGTATAAGAGACTTTCATGGTCCTTTTGGTTTAATCTAGGGATCATGAATCCTTTCACAGACCTATAATGTTAATGTTTTAGGCTTTTTTTGGTCCTATTCAACCTTATCAATCCCCATTTTGCATTACATTAGCATGAAAACATTGAAAAAATTATCATAGACCTAAATATGAGTATTGGAATCATGGAAACCCTCCAAAATCTACCTATTGACATGTTTTATAGGGTCTTTAGATCATCTTTAACCCTAGAAGATAATTTCAAACCTACATGTTATCCTAATCATGCTTGAAAATTCTATATTTTCTATCTCAAAACCTACAGGTTTACTTATAACTTGTCTAAATATGTTTTCTAAACTTAAAAAACTCATGTAGATATTCAAGAACCTTTGTCTAAGCCTTGATAATCATGAAACCTCTAAAAAACTTGGCATAGAATAATAAAACCTTATATCTATATCTTAACAACATCATAATATAAACTTTCATTAGTATGTATTCATCATGAAACCTTTAGAACACTGTTCAAGGCTTATAGGTTATTTGATGATGCTATAAAAAGTTCCAAAACCTTGTTTTTTACAATACCTTATGAAAACTTTCTAATTCATGCATACAAACATAAATAAGGACTTAAGACATGGAAATCCATGATTCATCTCTTTATTAGGCCTATAATGGTCATGGAAACATGAAATTTGTGTAATTCTATATGTAAAACAATATTTCAAGCCTAAAATATTCTTGACAATGTCAATAAATTCTTAGGTCTCATTTGAATCATGTTTTATTTCACCATACATCCTATATAAAACTTGTAAAAGACTCTATATGCTCATTATCAAGTATTGAGACCATGAACAATCTTGCTTTTGGCTTTGTTGGCTATTGATAAGGTGTCTATAACTTATGTATTTAGGCTTACAAGTGTTTTTATAAGAGTCTAGATCATGTTAAAATTCATGTTTAATCATCATACCATCAAGGAGATGTTATATGTTCTTTTACGTGCTCCAAATTTCATAAAATTATGCCATGTAGACCTGTCAATTAGTTCTTGAGATCATGCAAAACTTTTTGACTTGTCATTATCATTACAAAAACTTACATACTTGTAGATAAGTTTAGAGGTATTGAAACCCATAATTTTCAATTATAACCATCAACAACCTTGCAAGAACTCTATCTTTTCCAACACACATGCCTACTACTTATTATTATTATATCACCTTTATTCATAGACCTATTATACCTCATGAAACCTTTAGAACATAGCTGAAGCCCATCTAAAACATTACATCATCATTGATTCCCTACGACAATCTTACTAAATGGTCTTAAGACTGTGTTCTCCTATTGATTTATCATGGAAATCCTTTAAGAGGTCTATAGGACTTCTTATATCTACGTGTTTCTATCTCAATATATTGATATTAAACCTACAAATCACATTTCATCTTACCTTTGTGATATATTTAAGGAGCTATGTAGTCATGTTTTTGACCTATATTAACTTTCTTATAGGTCTCTAACTCATTGAGAACCTTGTATACATGATTATAAACTTTTAACCCTTATATTTCCTACCAGTAGACCTCTATTCTCTCATTACAAGATCAATAATGTTTCAATAATTATTTTTGCATCTCTTTGGTGTGGATCTGATGATTCAAAGGAAATATTTTTTTATTATCATTATACCATGTAAAGCTTACAACCTAACTTGTATACTTTTATATTATTTGATGATGCTTGAAAATTTTGTGTTTTTTACCTTAATACCTAAAACTTATGTTTTAAATCATTTTTATTACCTTACATCATCAAAAATTTTGCATTATCTTCTTCATCAATCATGAAACTCATTAATAGACTTTTAATCTTCTTCATTCATGTTTAAATCAGGCTCTAAAATTATACATTATCATTATATCCTCAATAAACATTAAAATATATACCAAAAAAACTTATATTAACATCTTGGAAATGCCTGTAAATATCTAAGACCAAACATACCTTGAAACAATCATGGGAACTCTACTATAGACCTATAACTAGGCTTATGGATTTCAAAATTATGTTTTCTTACCTCCTAAATAATGTTATAGGTCTATGGTGTTATTTAACCATGCTTAAAACCTATCTTCATCTTGAACATGCTTGGAAACATACTTAAGACCTCACTCAAAGACCTTATAGACATGTAGTCATGTTTTTAGCTTGTGAAAACTTGCCTTGAGGCTTATAACCTAAAAAATCATCCTAGAAACATGTTTTAGACTTGTAATCTATGTCATGAAGTCATGTTAGGATCATGTTACCTTGATTTAACCTTAATAGGTCATGGAAATGCATAAACCATTATTATAGACTTGTATGAAGATCTTCAAGAGTGAAAACCCTTGATAATATAATTGACCAGATGTGAAACCTCTAAAAAATGTTTTTTATAGGGTTTTTGAGGTCATATTTCTCTTTTCCACATTGTAGGGTTAAAACCTTTGTTATAATTCTATTTTTTCTTATATGTAGGTTATCTAGAGATAAATAAACCTTGTATTATTTATGCAAGCCTATAGATGAGCTAATATTTTGTTAAAATATTCTTATCTTGGCCTTTATATAGTCATCTAACTTCTAATACATATTTTTAAGAAAGCCTTTTAATCTCATAAACTTTATTTATTCACCTTGTATACCTATAACCATTAGAAACATGTCTAGAAACCTTGAATAAGACCATATGTATCCTTGGAAACATGTATAAAAACCTAAAACAATTGATATGGAATTTTAGATGCAAGATAATGGGTCCAAAAACCTATTTGTTGCCTCTACAAGCCTAAAACCCTATCAAAGTGTATGCTCACAAGTTTAGAGTTGTAAGAATGTTAATGAATTATTGAAATTATTTTATGAGATCCACATAATTTTAAATCTCTCATTAATTATGGAAGTCATTATGAGGTAGATAAATACTTTTCAAAGGTCCTCTAAAACTTTCCACATACCATGCATAAGGAGAACAAAGAAATAATGTGACTAGTTTTTCTCTTTTCCCTATCCTTATAGCTTGAATTTTAGTTTTATTCATAGGTTACATTCCTTTTTTAATTACTCAATGACCTAAACCTCAACATTAACTCTTTATTATACATTATCCACCTCATTTGTTTCTTTAGATCCATGATAAGGTTTAGTATATCTAGTTTCTAGCTCATTTTACAGCTTTTAGACCTCATCTTCTACATTTTATAGAACTTGGTTCTTAACATTATTTTGGAATTTTAAAATTTAATAATATATATTTCTTGATATTTAACCCTTAAAAAGTTTTTAAAACTACATATATGCTTAAAATCTAACTTTTTATCTTATCATCTAACCTATAAGACCTTAAAACTATTATAAACATGCTTGGATCTTGATCTTAAATTATCATACATTCTTATAGACCGCTAAAAGACCTAAAAATTCATCTATGATACCATGAATTTTCATATTATATCCTAGACCATCATGGAAGCTCATGTTTCTTGACTTTTTTTAATGTTGCAAGATCAATAAGGCTTGTAAACATGCTTTTAGAACTTAACAACCTACTTGAAAACCTAAAAAATTATTAGCATAACAATTTTGGATACAATAAATATGCAATAGTATAAAAAATCATGTTTTGAAGTAAATTTTTCCATGTTTGAATCTTGAAGGATTTCACAAATAGGAAAGATAGGAGGTAAACATAAAGCCTAAGATGTTTTGAGTAATGTGTACTAGATTTAAGAGATTTTGAAGGAGTTTCAAATCTTCCAAATTAAATTTATCCCCCTTTATAATGTTTCAACCTTTTAATTACTTAATTTAATGAATTTAATACCTTTTTGATCTTTTTTCACATTGAAAACACCTTTTTATGTTTTTAACCATCAACTAGGCCTTGATAAGAGCTAACATGACTATGTGACTTCAAAATGCTTAATAAGAATTATGAAATATAAAAAATTATTAAAAACCATTAATATTTCATCAAATTCCTAATATTGATCTATAATTTATCCCCATGTTTAAATTACTAACTCATACTCAGTTGGTATGGCCTAAAGGTCTTGCTTCTAGTATATGAATTGATAAGAGATCAAGGTTACTATAAAATTTAAAAATTACATTTTACTATTATATGTATTCTATTTATTTTGTATTTTTATATTTATTAATCAATATAAATTCTTAAAAACCAAAAATTAATGTTAAATATGACTAACACAAGAGATCATACAACTAGCCACTAAATAAGATAACCTAAATACCAAGACACCTAAAGAATCCTAGGCTTACACTTTAGATTAAATTATAATTTAAAAACTAACTCAAGTGTGCCTCAAGTGAAATTAGAAGAAAATATGGGTATCATGAAAGTTGCATCAAATTTAAAATGGTGATACAATGAATAAATACTAGTAGGTGACCATAAGAAGGGAGCATTTTGCTTTATAAATGACTAGACAAAAGAGGGGATTTGAAAGTACATGGAAGGGTAAGTCAAATTGTAAAAATAGAAAACTTAATAATAAAATAAATATGATATTAAAAATTAATACTAAATTTAAAATGTTATATTACAATCAATGATATGAGGAATCATTTCAAAAGAGGTGGAAGTAAAAAGAGACTTAAGAATTACAAGGAATCTAAGTTGACTATAAAAATGCTACAAGATTTTTTTAAAAATAAAAAATTGAATGTGTATGAAAAAAAATGGAAATTAAGGACAAATTTAAATCACCCCAAAATAGGGTTAAAATAAAAAATTTAATAATAAAACTAAAATGTGCTAACAAAGATCAACAAGGGAAACTTAGGCTGACTATAAATCATCACAAAAGAGGGGGGAAATAAAATGCTAAAAAGTAAAACATAAGGTGATACCAAAAATCCACAAGGAAAACTAAGGAAAACTATAATAACTTAATATAAATTAGTAAATTATATGTCATGTTAAAAATAACGAGCAATATAACAAATAAAAGGCAACATGAATCAAAATAACAAGCAATATGAATGGTAAAAATAATGTAAAATCACAAAAAAAGATGTGAAATGCAAGTGTATTTATCTCATAATGTTTATTTAAGATAAATGTGTTTATAAATAATATTTTTAAGTTGATTTATGTTCACCTCATGTTATGGATGAGGTATTAATAAGGTAGGATAATGAGGATGGTCATCGTAAGATTACCCCAAATCATGCATGAATGGAAGCATGGGAATCAAGAGATGCTACGAAGGTGAAAATATGAAAAAGGTAGGCATAAAAATATGATCCAACATATGTAATAATAAAATTATGGGAGTCTCAATAACCCTCAAAATATGTGATAACAAAATGATAATCTTAACAAAATTCCCCAACATGTGGTATGTAGGTGGATTGGATTTAACCTCAATATCAACATGCCTAGTAATGAAGTTAAATTATATAAATATATGTTGTAATTGGGAATGTAGCATCTATATAAATATTAAGAGTATTCGGAGTTTTTATTTAATTTTTATTTATGGTATTAGACTGGTTGATATATTATAGTGTAAAAAAAAGGGTGAATTATATTGAGTTGGCTTATATAGTGAGGAAAGTATGAACTAATTTATAATATATTGGCCTAGCTAATATAGTTTGATAAAATAGAGGGATGATGATAGATATAATTTATTTTATTTGAGGTAATATAATTGATATGAATAGATATTTAGTATTTCTTTATAAAATCTATGTTAGCTAGTATAGTTACGTAAGGAGAGTAAACTAGATTTAAACATTTTGGGTTGTGGATGGTATAATAGTTTGTAATAATAAATAGAATTATAAATATATTATAACATTCAAATCTATGACTATTGTATTTATTTTAAATATTAATAAATATATTGATAGATTATGTTTAATGGTAATCTATCATGGTTGGTGTAGTTGAATAGAACATGAATAACTATATTGACACATTTTATGTCATGGTCGGTGCATTTGGATGAAATAGGAAGACCCATATTGGCACATTATGTGTCATGAATAAAGAATTTGGATGAAAATGGAATAAATATATCAAAAAATTATGTCATATATGAATCACTTAGATGAAACATGAATAACTATATTGGCGTAATCTATGTCATGGCTAGTGCAATATATTATAACAAGAGGCTGAATTAAAACTATATCAGAACATTCTAGATCATGGGTAATGTAGTTTTTTGTAACTAGTTGTAACTTAATGGTATCAGACTGACCAAAAAAATTTAATTAACTATAATAAAATTTTATTAGCATTGATATAATTGGAAATAAGTGATTGTGTATATTTATATTATTCATAGGAATTTATAAATAAAATTGAGCTTATATGGTAGGTATAAAAAGTCATATAATATATATGATAAGAATCAACATGACCTATAATGTGTTTTGAATAGGGATTTGAACTAGGTATTCATAAGTTTAGGGGTTGAAAATTTTTGGTTATACAAGAAAATTTTGAATTTGAGTTACATTTGGATGTTTCATCTACCAAAAATGTTATGAGGGTTGGATAAACTATGGGGTTGAATTGATATAATCATCCTTGTTATTTCATAAGTCATAATGAAGGATACTATAAATTGAATAATCACAAGAGGTATTTTCATCCATGTATTAATATTCATAAATGGGAAAATTTGATATCATGTTGTTGTATTCACCTCTATTACAATCATCATCATAGATGGGAAAATCATGGTATTGAATTTTATTCAAGTGAGAAGTGGAAAATTTGGGATATTAATAACTTCATATGTATCATCACAAATTGGAGGACCATGTTTAAAATGTTTGGTCCCACTATAGGTGTCATCATTAGGATATTCACCATAGTAATAAGGACCATAGTAAGTGGGAATATCAACATGGGGACTATTGCCAATGCTTGGAGTTGAAAGTGATATGATTAGGATCTTTATCAAGATCATTATAAAATGGAGGGATATATTAATAATCTGTAGTCTAACTATGAGTGTCATCATTGGGATCTCCACTCCAGTAATATAGATAGTCATAAGTGGGAATATCATCATGGGGATCTTTGGCCATAGGAAATGGAGTAGATTAATTTCATCAAGTGGATTTTCCTTCAATGGTGATTATAAAAGGTATAAAATAATAACCCATGAAAAATAGGAATGGGTTAAGGATATATAAAAGGACCCTAACAGGGGAATTCAATGTTGAATAATGAAAAATATAATAAGTGTAAAGAATAAAAAATGAAAAGAGGTTATTATCAAATTTAACTATATAAGAAGAAAGATACGAAACATTAAGACAATCCAAAAAGTGGTGGGATATGAATCAAGTTAATATTACTATAATGTATGATGATGGTGAAGCCAAAGTGAAGGAAACATTATGAAGCAAATGGAAATGCAAATATAATACAACTAATGGTGGGATATGATTCATATTGGGTTAAATAGAATGTATTATTATGGTGAATCCAAAGTGAAGGTAATGTTAAGAATTAAATGGAAATATGATGACAATACAACTAATGGTGTGATATGATTCACATCAAGATCATCATAATGTATTATGATAACAAAGCCAAAGTGAAGACAATGCTAACAATTAAATAGATATGTGAAGAAAATAAAACCATTGGTAGGTTATTATTCACATTGGGTTTATCAAAATTTATGTACATGATAAGATGACTTATAATAATATTTTTTCTCTCAATAGACTAGAATACAAAGAAGGTCATAAAATAGAGACTGTACATACTTAAAATAGTGGGTAAGTACCTATAATAATAGTATACCTTATATATTGTAATCCACACTCAAATTTCTTGAGGAAATGGGTTCCAAATCCTAAGCCTATGACATGGGTTATCACTCTCATTAAGACTCAATATATATAAATGATTTTAACAATGGTTGTTATAAAAAGGTGTATCAAGGATATAATAAGGATAAAACTTGTAAGGAATTGAAAAACAAGGGTAAAATTGATCCAGTATAGCTAAAAATAATAAATTAATTATCATATAAGTGGTATAATGGTCAACCAATGGGTGGTCTATGAAACTTAAATTGATAAATATAAATATTAATAAACCCTATAGATATTCTTTTCTTATTCGGTATAAATATGAGAGTAAGTAATGGTAATAAAAGTATCTGAGTGTTTAGCAAGATTACTAGATCAATCAAATGCACCTAGTTTGAGTAATATTCAAGTAATTTCATATAATATCTATGATAAAATCAAAAGGGAGAATAATACAAAATTAGGATCAATCCATACAACACACTAAACTATGATAGATCAAAAAATTAAGATGTACAAATAGGAGAGTGAATGTGTAACTCATCCATGAAAATTAGTCAATGACCCAAGAATGGAATGTAACTCCCCATACCCATAATAATTAGTCAAAGAGTGACTCCCAATAGCTAATAATGGTGGTCAAGTGTAACTAACTAATAAAAATTACACCTAAGTAGGTTAACTCAACAAGTGTATGAAAACTCCATGTGTATGAATAATCTACAACAATTAAATACATGTAATATAATATCCTTTGCTAACACCCCCACTTAAGCATAGCTTATGTGGGTAAAATAAATAGGTCCTGATAACATGGCCATATGATGCACTCAAGTACAATTCAAATCTCATAAAGTGAAGAAAAGGATAAAACCCATAGGAAAAATTACCCCACAAAAGATAGAAATAAAGAAGATGACTATAAATTCCCACCCACCAAAGATGATGTTGATGTAGTCTGCACCCAAATAAGATACCACAAATGAATATACTTGCTCTCAATGAAGTGTTTAATGAATATTTTAGCAATCTTACTATGTGCTCTAATAATATCTAATATTTATGACTTGTGCATGAATGATCTTCATGATGAAAAGCATGTGAATTTATGTGTATGGTTTGCTACTATTGAACAAGATTCATATAAATCTTAATATTAATTTTTTATCATATAAGATGACTACGGGTCACCTAAACTAAATATCAAACTCTATGAGAATTCCCTAAATATAAATATCCTTAATAGTATCATTAACATATCCTCTATATTCTACCTTAGTAGATGATAAAGAAATAGCATTATAATTCTTGTTTCACTAACTAATCAGACCTAAACCAAGGGATAAACTATATCCTAAAGTAGAATTATAATTCTAAGGATAATCAACCCAATCTAAATTTATGTACTCAACCAAGTGAACATCAATATTATCTTTGTAATGAATCCCAAATCTAGGTACCCTAAATGTAGTGGAGAATCCTTTTGTCTATTGTCCATTACATCTCATGAGGCTCCTACATGAATTTGGAGACCATGCCTAAAATAAATGAAATGTCAAGTATAGTATGTATTAAGTAAATGAGACTACCATCAAGTTGTCAATATATGGTAGCATCATTTAATGGTGTATAAAAATTAGCCTCAAGCTTGAATCCAAATAGAAAGGGATTTAGAGTTATCTTAAAATCAATAATATGAAACTAAGAAAGTAGATTAAGAGCATACTTAAGTTTTATAATGGTAATTCTTAATTTAGATTATGAAATCTAGATCCCAAGGAAATAATGTAACACACCCAATTAAATCACAAAAAATGAGATAATAAATGAATCCATATTTGTATACCAATTCCAAGGGACCTATTTAAGGCCATATATTGATCTCTAAAGTCTGCATACTGAAGAAGAGTCTTCAATAAAAACCTATGGTTGATACATGTAAATATCCTCCTTAAGGTCATTGTGAGTAAAGAAAATCTTAACATCCATCTAATTAGCATCCCAACAATGATATATGGAAATGGAAATAATGAGTCTACTGGAGTTCATATTTGTAATTGGTATAGTCAATGCCAAGCACCTGTGAAAAACATTTTACAACCAATCATGATTTTAACTTATTAATTGACCAATCTAAGTCATACTTAGTTAGATATTTTTATCTACATTGAATAAAACTATCCTGCTTCCCTTAGGAAGGTGTTTCAAATCCCAAGTTTTTTTCCTAATCAAGGAATTGAACTCCTCATGCATAATAATCTCCCACTCAAGAATTCCATATGATTCCTTAAAAAATTTGGATTAGAGGTAGAGGCATAGAAATCATGTGGCCCACTCTAAAACTATGAATATGTCTTCATGACATTTAAAGGATCCCTAACCCATGTACTTGTGCTTGTAGTATTTGCTTAACCCAAAGTGAACCAAAATTAAGTGAGTTATGAGGTGAATCCTCATCCTCCAAATCATGGATAGATGTGATTTGAGATGGATCTCCATCACTAATCTCACTATATAAATTGGAATAATATTCCTCAAGATCCAAATTTTTCTCAAGATAATATGAATCATCAGAGTCATTATTAACTCCAAGTGATTCTAATTAAGTGGGAGAAGTGACAAGTGTTAATTTATGGGAACTCTCCTAAAAGTGAGCACTTATCTCAATTAATAGATCATGTGTGGTAATATGAAGAATTTAATATCCCTTAAAACCATCTAGATAACATATGAATATGAAATTTTTACTCTGAGGTTCCATATCCTTGCATTTTTTCTTAGGTGTGCATACCATAACTAGATATATAAAGACCTTAAAATGCACAACTATGGGTTTATGATTATTCTAAGATATAAAAGTAGTGATTCATTTTAAGTCTTTATGAAGAACATGGATCTGAATATAGAAATCAAATTTGATTTACTCTACCTAGTATTAAGGTGTCAATTATTTGGAGTGAATCATATAATTAGCCATCTCTTTCAAGGACCTATTCTTGTGTTTTGTAACACCATTCTGTTGATGACTATATGAAATTATACACTAAAAATTAATCCTCTTTAATTTATAAAACTACTCAATCCTATTATTTACATACCACCTTTATCTATATATAGAACCTTAATGAATTTAACATATATTTTTCCCATATGAGCCTTGAAATATAAAAAAGTGTTGAAACTTTTATACTTATATTGAAGGAAGTAGACCCATGTATACCTCAATAAATTAACAATTAAGGTGAGAACATACTTATCTCAAGTGAAATATGTATTTTATAATTCCCCATATATATCATTGTGTATTAAATCACCATCCATACTTTTACCTTGTCATATAAATCTCCAGGATGCTTGCCAAGGTTACAACCCTCACAAATTTCCTTAGAGAAATGAACATGAGACAAACCTATTACCATATCAAGTTTATTGATTTATTCCAAATAAATATAGTTAAGGTGGCCAAATCATTCATGCCATAGTTTACTTAACCCATTTATGTGAGTAAACATGTAATGCAGTAGGATAAATATTAGGTGTAAAGTGTGAGGTGTATAAATTAGCATGGTGATCTACCCTTACCATTTCCACTATAGATTCATTGTTTAACTCTTTGATGACTACAAAATTTTTAGATAATTCAAATCTCATGATATTACTAATGTGAGTGATTTGGCACATTGATAGGATATTGGTTTAATGTGAGGGAATACATAGAATATTTGTGAATGTTCTTCCATTCACTTTAACAAATCATTTCCATTAAACTAATTCCAAAGTGTCATCACCTAATGTGATACATGATTCTAAGGAAGTGAACTCAACCTATGAATAACCCATGTGATGTGAAGAACCTAAGTTAATAAACCAAGATGAAGTAGGAGTTACTACTGATACAAGATCCTTGCCCTTAAATTTCTATTTACCATTTTCATTTTCATTAGAAAAATATAGAGTTTATTAATTCTACTTGATATAATTAAGAACACCTAATCTATAATTTTACATAATATGAGATAGGTGGTCAATCTATTTCTTCATACACTTTTTTTCATCATGCCCATTTTTTTGTAATAAGCATACTTAACCTTCTCTTTCTTAGGCATAGATTTGAGAGAGGAGGTTTCAATGGTGGTTTTGGAAGAGGTGAATTTTATTTACTTCTTATCTTGATATTTATTCTTCTATTTATTCTCCTTGTTTGAATCTTTTTGTTTCCAATTCATATAAATTAGGGTTTGTGGTTTTGAGGACTTTTGTGTGCCCATTTGAATCCACTTATCCTACTCCCGAGTTAATTCAACAACAAAATCATCTAAATAGGGCATTTTACATGTGGTTTTTTTTATCAAAGGAATCCAAGAAGGGAGGTTAGTATAGTGTTAGTTCAAGTAATGAAAACACAAATAAACACATTTACACTTACACTCTTAGCCTAGATACATAGGGAGATCTTAGTAATAAACACTAAATGAAATCACAATAAAAACTTAAAAGTTAATAACTCTTTTACCTTCCTTGGGAACTCTAAATGATTTTTTAAGTGGATCACTCAGCTTTTGCTTCAATAAGTCTTTGATAATGGAGGTTTATTACCTCCTTCTCTCCTTGGCACCATGGCTTGTGATGTTTCTTGGCTTAAAATTTTATCATAATAACCTTACTTGAAAAGTTTATATATTTATAAATTGGCACTATAACTTTGGATTATGAGAGCTTGTTGATGATATTTGTGCATAATAACTTTACACCATAATATCTTATGGTTAAATAGGTAAGGCCTTGTATTTATATCCTTAAGAATTAACTCTCACCTAAGGTGATTCAAGGACAGGTTTAGGCTTGGAATGGGTTTAAACTAAACCTAGGTGAGTCAAACACAACTCTAATAGAGTTAATAGTTGTCAATTAATGATGATTTGTAATCACTAGGCATGGATATCAAAATTAGATATTTTAGGATGTTTTTAAAGAGCTTAACAACTCATAAAGGCAATGATGAAATGCTAAGTTATTTTGAATTTTTGAATTTCATTTTTTGGATATTCATTAATTTCAAATGGATAATTTAACAAGGCATTTAATATAGTTTAGATTGTTAAGTGATTTTTACTATCCTTACAACATTTCCAATATTAGATTTAATTGTGCAAGTGCCCCACTTAATAGGTCCATAGGCTAAATTGATATTTGTGATGCCACAAGGTGATTAGGATGAATTCATGAGAGGTTATTATTACATATGGTAAAATACCCCAATTAAGGATGTATCAATGTGATTCTGAGCTTTGATGAATGATGCACAATCAAATTTGGGATAATTAGTGATTCATAGGCTTAATTTACAATGGTTGGTAGGAATCAGTCTAAATTTTAGTTGGAAGCCATTTGTGGCCAATTTTAGGTGTCTACAGTTTACCCTTATTTGGGAAGGCATTTCAAGTTATAGATATAGTAACATATTCTCAAATAATTAAATGGTATTGTATGCCTACTAATTCAATGATAATGGATGAACTGTAGATGACCCATCAAGGGAGTGATTATCAAAATGGTTAGAGATCGGTCCCTTAAAATGAAGAAATGATGAGACCAAAGAAGATAAAATGGGTGGAATATATTTATTTTCCCATAGGTGGTTATAATCAGACACATATGGAAGATAAAAGAAGAATGAAATTAACCCATAAGTGAGATTAGTCCAACTGATATAATGATTGCATGCATTGATTTAAAAAGTATTGGTTTTCCCAAAGGTGGTTATAATTAGTAATAAAGGTTGAGACATTGATTTTCCCAAAGGAATTTGTAATCAGTGACAAAGGTTGAGACATTGATTTTCCCAAAGGTAGTAATAATCAGTGGCATATGTAAATGTCATGGTTAGGGTGGATGAGTTGAAATAATGATTTTCCCATAGTTGTTTATAATAATTAAGAGGACTTGGATTTAAAAATGATACTATTTCTGCCTACTAGGAAAAAATAGCAATAAAATATCAAATATATAATCTATCATACATATTAAAGATTAGCAGACACAAATGTAGATGCAATGGTTTAATGACTAAAGAAGCCACACACAACTAGGCATATGAGGATGTGTAAAGTGATGAAAGATATGATTACAAGAAAAAATATTGATGAATTTGAATGATTTGGTCATACCTACCAATGTAAATATTTTCATCCTTATTAGCTTTGATACAACTAAAATGGTCAAGGGGTTGATTTAATCAGGGAGGGTGGGAAGATTTGCCAAGGTTACCAAGGAGAATTTTTCTATCGCTCCATTGCTTGTAAGATTTCTTGAGATGATTTTTTATATAACACAAGATGGTATGCATCATGATATAAACTGACATGATAATTTAGGTGAAATAAACATAAGGACTGACTCCTGATCTAATAAATAATTGAAAATAACACACTAATGATAAAAACCATGATGATAATGTTGACATATGATTATGGATAGATTATAAAATAATACTCAAGGAATCACCAAATGAATTCATATAGAATTAATCAAGGCACAACAAAAAAATCAAATAAATGGGCAAAAAAATAAACAAACAACTAAGCAAACAAATACACAAAAAGCTTGAAAGTAAAAGAAATAGAAAGTAACATGTTATTAACCAAGTCAAATTATACACATGAAGGCTCAAGATAATGATAAAAAGAGGTTTCCCCAAGCAAGGATATATGAAAATGGAAGGGTCACACCCCCAATGGAAATTTAATGGTTCAAAAAAAATAATGGATTTGCCCCATTAAGGCAGATTGAGGATCACTGGCTAGGTTTAAATAAGACACATATTTTTGGATTTTGAAAAATTTGAATTGTTTTGGAATTTTGATGTATATTAACTCATTATATATTGATAATATACCACTTGTAAAATAGAGAGAAAATTCTCTTAGGTTGCTTACAAAATAGAGAGAGCGCATGGAAAAGGGGGATTGATTTGACCTCAACATGAATAGATCATGACCTACATAATCCCATTAGGGCCTCAAACCATAGTATTTCTACAAACATAAAAGGTGATGAGAACTGAATAGGTCAAACTAATTTCATGAATTAAGGTAAATGGTTAATGCAAATGATAATAATAATGGTAAGTTAATACAACAATGCATGGTGAAGGTGTTATTCCTTATTTTCCCATAAGAAGTTATAATTAGGAAATAATAGCATAGGTCAGTGATATGAATTTACCAAGAGGTAGTTATAATTAGTAACACAAGGTGGAATATTGATTTTTCCAAAGGTATTTATAATCAGTGGCATCAATAAAATATAAATGAAAGATAACTTGTCATCTCCTATGTCACACTACTTTCATATACTATCATTTTAAACATGAAATTATAGAACTACTAAAACCAGATTAGAATCCCACCATGAAAGGTGCATGAAGAACCAAAGGAATAAATATCAAAAGGGTTGGGTAGGATGGCTAAAAATAGGATTTGGTTAGATGGCATAGGGTATGCCATTGTCTAGAGAAGATGAAGATATGAAAATTTCTATAATGGTAAGAGGGTTTCCCCCTAGTGATAAGGTAAGGTAAATGGAAAGGTATAAATAATGACAAGAGGAATGACAAATAGGAAACATAAAGGTAAATATAAAATGGAAACATCAAGGTAAATGTAAAATGGAAAAAACAAGGTAAAAGATAAAGGTAAATGTTTATGTTGTTCTTATTTATGTGGAGATGCACATCCTAATCAACATACGGTACAACTAGAATAGTCAATCATGTAAATTTCTAGCCCAAATCTCTTTTGAATATATTCTCTATCAAAAACCTATTGAATATTTGGACTCCAAAAATGTTGTCATTATCTTTGTTTGTCATTGATTTTGTTTCCTTCAAATGTTAAAACAAGATGCCTTCATAACCATGATAAAGGAAAGTAAAAACATAGATGGTAAATATGGATAAATAGTGGATAAAAAGTTTGATTTGGAAATATAATGGTGGATGTTAATGTAATGTATAATGGTAGGGAAATAAATGAAGATTAGGGTTTTCAAGCATACACAATGTTGTTAATTCTAGATTCAACATAATTTTGGTTGGGGTAGGGTCAAAGACTTATGAATATGATCTTGATAGGACCACCAAATTTTGTTGTTATTTAGGATTGAGAGTAGCTACCATCTGATTATGTTTTAGATTGGAAGATATATTGATTTTTTATTTAATAACATATTCATCAAGTAGTTAAGAACTATTATGATAAAATATTGGCACCTCAAAGAGGTTTTTCACCAATGAAGTTGTCTCGATTATCCCATAGTGCCTCTGAGAAGGTTTCAATAAATAAAATTTAATTTTAACTTTTATTTTCTTATAGCATATCCAAAAAGGTTTCATTATAAGATGATGAATTTAGACTTTGATTGTTCCCTATCACCTCTAAAAAGGTTTCACTATGATATTTTTCATCTTCTGCATGAATGTGCTTGTGTTCCCCCAATATTCTACAACTGATATGTCACCATGAATGTAGTTCAATAATGTATGATTCTATCAGTCTCAATTGACACTTGTGGGAGGTGGAGTATCAATATAATGGATATGTTGGTTGGTGTTAATGGTATGTGTAATGGTAATGAAATGGAAAGAGTCAACACAATCTTCATATAAGATAGTAAGATAACTTGTGTCTATGCTGAATTAATCATCCTTGAAAATCATGGAAGGATCACAAATATATTCAAATTGATGTGCAAGGCATGAGTAACCAATGTTGTGACATCCATACATGTATTCTAATTCTAAAAATGATTCTAACCCAACGGACTCTAAATCTTATTGAGATTGATGTTAATTTTATTTTTGATACTAAATTTGATGTTGATTCAAGAATATAACCTAACTTAAATGTTGATTCTTCATCAATTATGGATGTTGCTATAATTATGTTTTATTGAAATTTTGGTATTGGATAAATAATAGCCTATGATGGCATAATGGGCTCCAAAAAGACTAGTTTGTGAAATTGAGAATCCTCAATGAGGGGGAAAAGGTCAAGAGATAATTTTATAGAGACTATCTTTTCAAAGGGAGATTATTTAAAAATAGGAAAATGGTTAAGGTAATGATTTACATAAAGTCAATTATAATCATTAAGAAGTGACTCAATGAATAATGGCTTGTTAGAGTGAGACTCCTCAATAATGAGAATCGTAACAAAAGGTGATTCATCGTAGGTTGACTCATCATAAATATTTGATTCAACAAAAATAACTTAAATTAGTTGGTTTTCTTTGCCTTGGTTTCCAATTAGTTGGAAAATACCAATTTTGAATATATCTTGATCTTCAAATGATTGGCTCAGTTGAAGAGGTATTGATTGGCTCAGTTATGGCTTAATGATCAGCATTGGCTTTCTAAAATGGGTAATGGTTGGAAATGGATGAGTAATGGTCAGTGGTCAGATAATGATAGGCTTATCTATAGATGGTTACTATCCTGGGATAATAATTGAGACTCATCTAGTCATATGTACATAACCTTATTGAGAGAAAGAGCTACTATATTTAGAAGGGCTTAGAATGGTAATGGTATGGCATTATGAATCTTAGTTTCCCATACAAACTAAAATATGAGGTATTAGAATGGTAATGTTAGGGATTTATGAATCTTGGTTATTTACACAAGCTAAAGGATGAGGTCTTAGAATGGAAATCATTGGATGTTATGGAGTTTGGTAGATCATGAAATCTAAAGGAGGGTTATTGATATAGGTGGAGGATCAAATGTCATGAGTAGTAAGAGGGAAAATTTAGTATGTTAATTAGCCTAAAAAAGGTATCACTGCATATTAATTTTGAGGATCTTGGTTTTTTTACCTTAATTGAGTATTGTAAGGTGGACAAGGATCCATCTCACAAACCACTTATTCACCATAGGGGTCTTGATCAAAGTCAATTTATGAGACCAAATTATCACAACTTGGATTGTAAATGGCTGCATTAAGAGTGTAACAAGACATATCCACATCAATGATGAATGTTTCATAAAAGGTCTAGAGTTCTACAAACTCTTACAAATAATGTTTAAAGGATAAATGGTCCACACATAGTCTAACTTGGTCAAATGGTGGAGCTACATCTATAAAATTATTTGTGTTAAAAGTTGGTCTAAAATAATCTAATGTCATATGTCTAATTTCAAATATCTTAAATAAATGGTCAAGTGGACAAATAAAAACTAGAATGCCAAACTCTAAGTAGAAAGTCTTTCAAACAAGTATAATCTAAAGAAAAAAAAAGTTGCTAGGTCTTTCAGAGGAGAAAAAAAAGATAGGATCAAAATAGGCATGTTTTAAGTCTTTTGGAAAATGCAAAAAATCTAGAATTTAAAAAAAAAAAGGTATGATATTTAATCTAAAAAATTTAAAACACTTTCGCATAAAATAGGTATTTGGATTTAGACATAAACTTGGTCAATTGGTATAAGTCATGAAACAAAAGGCAAATGGAAGATAGACTATTTCTCCAAAATTCAGGCAAAAATAATAGCTTTTAAAATTGAATAAATAATTAACATAAGTTGTGTAACCCAAAAGAGAAAGATTGATGTCTAGGATAAAATTACACAAGGCATAGGCAAAAATCAATCAATGTTTCGATTTGAACTTGGAAAGGTTAATTAAAAACTCAACTTATAAAATTAGGATTCTTAAATAAATAACAAGCTAGATAAAACTAAATGACATAACATCACTAGGCATAGATCCCAAAAGTCATACATGGATTTGTTTTCTATTTAGGAATTTGAAAACAATGTAAACAAGTCTTTGAACTAATTCAAGCATTATAATGACATTATCATGCTCTAACAGATATGATCAATGTTTTGTTTCAATAATCAAATGCACAATATTAGAAATGAATTTGGTAGTGTAATGACACCCTTTTCAATCAAGTGACACACAAATAAATTTGTCAAAAAATAAAGCTAAAGGTACAGTGTCAAATGGGTGGTAAAATTCCTCATAAAACAAAGGAGTGATGTATAAAAAAAACTTGTTTTTAACATGGCATGTTAAACAAAAATATATATTTTAGACTCAAGACCATGTAAGATAGGATAAAATGACATAAACACCTAATTGTAACATCCTAAATCCTAAAAATTACAAGCTTGCATAATATTTTCAAATTATATCAATATACTCACTCTTTAGAGGATTTTAATTATTAATCCAAAAAGTAAAAATGCATGAAATTAGGGTTTTTAGGCCCCCTATTCTCTCAATAGTTTTTAAAATGACACGGATCTTCAGACTACTTGCCCTACATCAACAGTATGTCTAAATTAAGTGGAGTTATTATAGACTATCAATTTTTGCATATTTATAGATGGTCCCAAGTGTGGCTAACACTAGATATTATCACATCAATTTGACCCACTTTAACCAACTTTATGTGAAGAGGTCTTGTCATTTTCACAACCACTACGTCTATCACTTGCTCAATGTAGTGTAATTTATGAATTAAACATACATTCTGAGAGTAATAGTCATTACTAGAGGTAGTTTAACCTCTCAAACTACAATCCCATGAATTAATTATCTAAATTTATATACCCAATTATGGAGTGGGGTTCAAATATTAGACACCTAAAACTAGTCACCACTGGACTTCAGATTGATTCATGCCAACCATTGCAAATTAAGACTAAGAATCATTGAATGTCCCAAATTTAATTGTGCATCATTCATCAAAGATCAAAATATTGTTGAAGCATCCCTAATTTGGGTATCCTACTATATTAAATAATAACCTCTCACAGTTTTATCCCTAATCATCATATAGCATCACAATAATAAATTTGGCCTATAGACATATTAAATGGGGCACATGGACTAAAATTAAATCTTGAAAAATCTAAATGGATAAATAAAATTAATTAATAAGCTAACCAAATTAAAATCCTAGTTGAATTATCCATGTGTAATTAATGAATAAATAAATAAATAAATTAAAAAATATATGAAATATCCTAGTTTTTTTACCTTTACAAGTTGTCAAGCATTTGGAAAATATCTCATTTTGGAAATCCATGCCTATTCATTGAAAATCATGAGTAATTGACACCTTTTTACTCTAATAGGGTTATTATTAACTCATTTATGTTAGGTTTTAAACCATTTCATGCCTTAATTATACTTTAACTCACCTTGGGTTGGGGTTAGATCCATTTTCTATAAATACAAGCCATTGCCCATTGAAAAATAATCTTGGATATTGTAGACCTATAACACAAGTTTTATTACATTAGATTCATACAAGTAGTGTTATAATGATCAAATATTAAGCCAATCCATAACATAATACATGGTGATAAGGAGAAAAGGATCTACACGAACTCTATTGCCAAAGACTCCACTCAACAAAAGCATTTGGATCTCTCAAGGAAGGTAAGAGATTATGTGTCTTTTGAAATTTAGTTGTCCTTTTCATTTAGTTTTGTTCATTAAGATCACCCTAAGATCTAGGCTTGTAAGTGTTAGTGTGTTTTTATTGAGTTTTATTTACTTATTCTAACACTCTACTGCCTCCCTTCTTTGATTCCTATGATCAAAAATGGCATACCTGGTGGGACCTAAAACATCCCATATAACAAGGAGACCAAATTTCAACTCTTAGTTTTTTAAATGAATGCTTTTTCATCTTAAAACTTTGAATTTTTACTTTGATTTTCCATGTTTTTTTTTTAGTGACACTCAGTTTTACATAGAGAATCGATGCCAATCTACCTACGATCATCATCATTCCACCCAAGATTGACATCAATTCTTGTGTGGAAAGTAAGGCATGGTGGAAGTGTGTTTTCCAAGTTTATCTTAAACTTTATAGATTATGTTTTGTGTTTAAGGGCCTGGATATCATTTTATTAGCATTTTATTACATGATCTAGTATTATTTTTGGGATTTATGCTCATCTTACTAACCATCCTTTAATGAGAAAATGTCTTCTATTTTCCTTTATTTCTAAAGACAAGAAAGAATTTAAGTCGATTCCTATCCATCAAAATCAATTTATACAGATTAACATCGATCTTGGTGTGAATCAACACTGATCTCTATCTAAAACAAGTATAAAAACCCAATAGATTGAATTTCAAACCTTATTTTATAACTTGTGAATGTAATACAAAGCATAATGAAACCCTTTTAAAATTATAGGTCATACGTGGAAAAGGGCCAAATTTGAACATGCTTAAGTACTAAAAATTTCCATTTGTTGCTTAAAATAAATTTAGATTTTTTATACTTAGTTTATTTTGTGAAAGTTTTACAAGTTTGTAATTAATGCCACAACGCCAAGAAAACTTCATAAACATCTCAATTTGGTGCATAAAATAAACATTCACTTAAAATTGATAATTCTTGGGAATGTTTTATTTATGCTAGAACAGTTTATACTTGTGTTTTTTTTCATAAATGAAGGATGAATTTATACTCTCTCCCCATCCCCTTTAGGGAAGTTAGGTGACCAAAAGTGCTTTTTCCTTATAATTTTTCCTTTATCCAAGGCATGAAAAGAATTTTGTTAAGGTTATCACCATAACCTATATGGTTTGGGTGATCTAAACACAACCTTTAAAGTCTTTTCACTTAATCATTTATTTTATGTAACTTGGATTATGAGATGGAGTTCATAGCCTCCTCATGAGTTATTTAGGGAAACTTTGACATAGGGTTTCATCTCCTAGCATTATTTCAACCCCATTCCATGGTAGCGTATATAAATTAGGGCACATATACTATTATTTCTAGGTGGTTTCATGGCTAACCTCTCTAATCATAATGAAAAATTGAGTTGGGTTTGGTTAACAAGGGGATTCTACTAAGAAGTACATGCATAGAATTGTTATGCAAAGGAATAGACCCTTGTATAGTAAGTTAACTGGTATGAACTCAATTGACATGAGGTATACCTAGCTTTAACCACACTTGGGACCATTTATAAGGTAAAAAATTTAAGTTTTAAGACAACCCCACTTGTCATGGATATATTGTTTATGTAGGGTGTGTAGCCCAAATTTTCATGTCATTGAACAATCTTTTAGGATAAAGGGGGTGTAATAACCCTAACACTTAATGTAATTGTATTTTTGGATTAACACTTAAAATCTTACCAAGAACATGTATATAGATAGAATTAAATAATACAATGTAACTTTGTTAGTTTTAGGGCTTAAGATGTTATAATTAGTTGTATTTTGTCTTTTCCTTTACTTTATTGGTCTTTGAGTCTAAACTTGTTTTTTTATGCCACATCAAAATGATTTTTATGTCCACATCACTCCATTATTTGAAGAGGCATTATGCCATCCATTTGATACCACACTTTTCTTAGTCTTTTTAAAAATCTTCATGTGTGTGTCACTTGATTGAAAAGGGTAACATTATGCTACCCAATCCATTTCAAGTTTTATGCCTTAGATTCTTGAAATAAAAAAACAATCAATTGTATATTTATAGCATGATAATGTCATTACACTACTCAAATTATTTCATATACTTGTTTGTCTTATGTCTAAATTCTTGGTTTCAAAACCAATCCACATGTGTCTTTCGGGTCTTTGTCTAGTATCATTATGTCATTCACCTTTGTATACCTTATTGATCAAAGAAATCTTGGTTTTCATAAGTTGTGTTTCTAATTAACCTTGACAAGTTCAAATCCAAATATTGATTGATTTCTATTTATGCCCTATCTAGTTTGGGTTTAGACATTGATCTTTCTCTTTAGGGTTGTGTAACTTAGGTTAATTATTTACCTAAATTTGAAAAATATTATTTATGACTTTATTTGGGAGAAAATAGTCTATCTCCAAGTTCCTTTTAGTTCATGATTTATACCAAATTGACCAAGTTCATGTCTGAAGTAAAATGGTTGGTCTATGGTAAAGTGTTTCAAATTTGATAGATAAAATTAGTATAAAGATTAGCTTCTGTGCTTGTTTTGCCAAAATTCCTAGCACATGCCTTTGTTTGAGCCTAGATTTTGACATCACATTTGGCTAAAATACCTAGAAACATTTATTTTCCTAGATTAGACCTATTTGGAACACTTTGATCCTAGAATTTGGCATTTTGATTTTAGTTCATCCACTTGATGTTTCTATTTGAGTCATTTAATGTTAGACTATTTTATAATAAGTTTTTATAGAGAAATTTTTTGTGATACAACTCCATCCTTTTGACCAAGTTATATAAAGTTTTAACCTTTTTTATTTTTAGACATTTTTTTAAAGAGTTTGTATAACTCTAACCCCTTTCATCATGAAGCATTCACCATTGATTCAAACATCTCTCACTATACTCATAGTGGCATCATGTACAATCCAAGGTATATCAATATGGTCGTACAAGAAGAATTTATTCAAGACCCCTATAGATATTATTTAATTTATGAGATGGATATTTACCCACCTTACAACACTCAATCAAGGTAAAAAATTCAATATCTTTTGGCACCCATTATTTAGTCAACATGCCTCCATACTCAAGGTAGGACCAAGAGAAAACAACACAATACCTAACTAGCATACCTTCAGTTGTAAAACAAATCCAACAACTATACTACATTACAATGCCATCGACCTATGATCCTTATTTGTTTAATCATCACTTGATTTCAAACAAGGATGAAGTCTTAATCAGAGCTATGGAGGTAGGGGCTAAGTTTCTGGTAGACTTCCCCCATGAAAATTTTCCAAGTTTAGTAAGAGTGCCTTACAATGTGCCTTGTAATAAAAACATTAAACATACTTCTTCTAGCAATACTCAAGATATAGTGTCGATGTTATATTAGGACCCTTGTATGCTTATAAAAAAAAGGCTTCATGGAGGATCACTTCATACAAATGCAGATGGCATAATAGACTTATCTAAACTTAGCATGTAACTTCAACAACATGACCATGTAAAATTCTCCTCTTATTGAGTTAGCTCCTTCAACACGAGTCCTAATAAAATTGATAGGAAAATAAAAGTAGGGTATATATCCATTCATGCAAATCACTTAAGTTGTAAACATGTTCAATGTCCTATCCATTAAAGAATTGTCTTCTACTTCTACACTAAATAGTTAGCCAAACATAATGGACAATACAAATATGTCATCCAATCCAGACCAATGTGGTGTACATGCACAAAAAGCTAGTGCAAAACAAAATGTGCCTTTAGTTAACACCACAAGTGGTTCACAAATGTAGGGGGAAGGAAATCATACCTCCTAACCACAAATAATTACCTATAATCCTCAATAGATAGCTTCTTCTAGTATGCAACTACAAAGATTAATTAGTCAAGAAATGACTAGTTTCATGCCTTAGTAAAATGTAATGAATATTACACCACCACAATAGGTGATGACTAATATTAGACAACAATAGGTACCATCCAACATACCCATGTAGTAGAGACAAAGCATTCTACCACCTCAATAGGGGGAAACTAATGTTCCACATCACCAAGTAATGATGAACATACCTCTTCAATCATAGACCAACATACCATTACAATCACAAATGATGTCTAATTAATAACATATATCTATTGGTTAGCAAAAAATGTTGAACCTTCAACATGTGTATACTTCCCAACAAGGATTCATGTAACCAAGAGGTTCTAATGTTCTACAAGTACTAATTAGGAAATAATTTCCTTTTGTTCCTAATGTGACACAAACTCAATGACTAGGCCTTGGTTCACAAGTTTCACTTAATTAGTAAGGTCTGACTAGTCAACAACAAGTATCTAATCAACCTCAATAGGCATAGTATTTCAATCCTAGCCATATCCCTCCATCTCAGCCATAATTTCCCCAAATCTAGGCCCATATTCTAAATCTTAACTAGAATTTTACATCAAAACATGTGTAATTTCAATAATTATAACCTAATCAATGAATGCATATTCTTGGTTAATTCCTAAACCAAAATAACATTCCATAACAAAACATTCCACCACTATACCCTAATTAAATTAATCCACTTTTGACTACCCAACATCCACCTTAGACCAACGTTCCCTCTAGTTTCCTATCCTAAGAATTGCAATAATTGAAGGATGCAATTACCACCATCCAAGCTATGAAACAGACTAAAAATTTCAAGTTGGATGACATGTGTTCATACCCATTCAACATGGAGTATTTGTAAATACCATTTCCTCTAGGGTACAAACCACCAAAATTTGACAATTATAAGGGTAAAGGAGACCCTAATGCCCACTTAACCAAATTCTTTATTGCTTGTCAACTAGTAGCCTATAATGACATGTACCTCCTACTATTGATTCTAAGGAGTCTAACAGGACAAGCTTTTGAGTGGTTTCTAAAATTGCTAAAGAATTCACTTTTTTATTTTGATGATCTTTTAGACTAGTTTGTATAACACTTCTATAATATAGAGCATAGTATTTCATTGGTGGATGTCACACAAGCCAAATAGAAGGCTATTGAAAGATTTTAAAGTTGTCTATAGTGATGGAGAATACTTTCTAGTAGATTCACCCATAGTTTATTAGATGATTAATTAGCCACTATGTTTACAAAAAAATTACATAGCAAGATATCTTACCATTTAGAGCTGTAATATGCACATAATTTTAAGTAAATCATTGACAAATGTTTATTGATTGAAAGAGCCCTTATTAACAAAGGGATCATTAAAGTTACCTTGTCAAATCAAAACCAAAGTAATGGCCAAAACTAGAACCAAGTCTAAGTGTAAGCATTGCAACCAGTACAACCCAATAATTATGAAAAATCCAAGCCATTTATTCACAACAGAAATGTCATTGGAAATGGAGTAATAAAGTCATGACATGTATAAATGGTGAAAACATCCTCTTCTTATCCTACACTACATATGCAAAACACTCCTAACCAAAAGCCTCTTCAATTAATATAACTAGTGAATAACCTAGACCAACGTAATAAATGTAGCAACCTTTGCCTTTAAAAACCCCTCCTCCAAGGAGAACTATTCCTATTCATCACATATTTAATAACCTTGAAGAACTCATTGAATCCATTTTTCTAAATTTCACCACCACTGATCTAATTAGATATCCTATTTTGAAACACTATCCTAAGGGAATTCCTTATCCTGATTGGTATTGACAAAATGAGTTCTATGAGTATCATCAGGTTAACAGACATAATTTGTGTTATTGTGTGAAAATTAAACATTTGATTAAAAATATGTTGGAAAATAATTAAATAAAATTGGATAATAGATCTTTCACATCTAATTATAACCTCAATATCTATCAAAACCCATTTCCACAACATGACAATCAGTAACAACACTAATAAAGGCTAGAATAATAGCAACAATCGAGACAAAACTAAAAAACTAGCAGCAAAACCAATAATGTTAACTGAATGGATGGAACCAAGGCCATAATGATTCCAATAACTAATATACCTATCATGCATTTGTATATGACTATAGAAAGGTTGTAGGCCATATTGTAAGAGGTCACATTTCCACCATTTCCATCAATTCAAGACCAAATACCAATCAAACAAGACTGTTGCTAATCAATTTCCAACAAACCAACCCATGATGATAATCCTTATTTGACTTAGAACTACATACAAACATACCAATAATTGGATTACTACTTTTAGACCCTATATCAATAACCCATCATTAGCCCATGACCATACACAAGTGTAATGGTGACTAATACTTATCATATCTAGTCCCCTACCACCATCATTTACTAGTAATAATGGTCTTATAATCTTGATTGTGTAATCATAATTTAGTAGTTGAATATTTTCATATCAAGCCCATATCCACCTACCACTTCACCTATCCAACCCACCATTCTATCTAGAAACAAGCCATTTACCACTATGCGAGAAAAGATGTTTGATATTATAGAACAATTATAAAATACACCCACACAAATCTCCATTTTAGATTTGTTGTGTATGTCCACCATCCATAAAAATATCTTGAAAGAGTTCCTTGGCCAATTACAAGTTCCTAATGATATATCTTTAGTCAAATTTCAATATTTGGTTGTACATTTATCCCTAAGTCAACAATTAACCTTTAACCAAAGTGATAAGTTATCCCTTATCCCTCTACATAACAATCCATTTTACATTGAAGTTATCATAATGCAACACAAAGTGAAGCATGTCGTCATAGATAATGAATTAGGTCTATATATTGTGTCTCTAAATCTCATCAAGCTTCTTGGGTACACTACAAAGTATCTCCAACCAAAAATGATCACCATCAAGACCTATGATAACAAAGAGCAGGAATCACAAGGCACACCAACTTACTCATTATCATTAGGCCATTAACCCATGATACACTATGCCATTTGTTAGATCTTAATTTATCATATAATATGATTTTGGGTAGACCTTAGATACATAAAATTTGTGCAATCACTTCAACATTTCACCAGTGTATCAAGTTCTATCATTCAGATATGGAGGTCATCATTCATGGAGATTTGTAGCCATATGAACATTACAATCATTTGGAGGCTGAGTACCAAAGCTATAACTAGCATTTTGGCCTAAATCTAATTCTAAAAAATGACAAGGGGAAAGAAATACTTGATGATTCACTAGAGGCTAATAGTATTGAATTAGATACCCTTGATTAAATTTCCCACATGCCACCTCCTAAAATATCTAATCATTATATTATCTTGACTAATGGTCCAGGAGAATATTTGAGCTATGATACATTTCATATTGTTAATCTTCCATAGAAACCCAAGTCTAATGGTAGATCAAAATCAAAACCACCTTGCATGGAATGGTAAAGAAAGGGAAAGGCAAACTACATAGTCCAACACCTATTATTTTTATATTAGCCATTGGCCAAGAAAATGACTTGCTTGTAGATGATAAATCTTGGTTGTATAATGACCACCTAGCCAATTGTTATATAAATTCCAAGTATCTCATTTTCAATAAAATCATGAAAATGCATGCCTATGAAGGAGGAGGCCTTTGACTAAATCAATAGGGTCTGCTTGAGATAATTTCTACCACTTAGTATAGAGGAACATATGGTCTTGGATTTAAACTACTTGAGGGTGACCCATGTACCTTATTCATATTCTAATGTTAACAAACAATGATGATGATGCTAAAAATGAAGTAGATTATGATCATATCCCTTTTGATGACCTAGCCAATACTAATTTTTTTGACACTAATGCCAATTGTACCATTAGACTAGTTATTCACCATAATCCACTTCTTTTATATTATCCTCAACATATATATTGGGACCAATAAGAATCAACAGTGTCGATTGATGAATTTTATAATGATGAGGCCTTCTATGATTTTCTAAGCCTTAGAGACAATGTTCCATTGGGAGACCACAAACAAGGGTTATCAATCAAGTTGGATCTTGAAGCCTATTTTAGAGAATGAGTGAACACACTTAGCCATAAAAAATTAAACAAAACTTTGAGGTCCCAAATTAAAAACCTATTTGAGGCACTTTTAGACCAAGTCAATAATAAATAGAAAGGCCAATCTAGTGGTGAAAACCTATTTTAATCACCATAGATGGGGGTGTTCAATCTTTTTAAAACATATCTCCAGATAGTACCAATGATGAACTTACCTATGGTTCTAAGTTTAATTTTGAAAAATAATAGGCTTTTGATCAAATCATCCAAGAGTTCCCTATAGTGTTTGTCACATGGCCATCCCTACCATTGGAATATTTTAATTGATCATGTCAAGGTGAACTTGAAGAGCCAGTCCTAATAGATGAATCTAATGTTTTAAGCTAGTTCAAATCTTTTTTGACCATTATAAAAGATGGTTCAAATTTTCTTATGGAGGATACTATAGAAATTAACATCAGTACTCTAAATGACTTGAAATGGATCAAATTAGGCATGCCCCTCACTAAGAAGGAACATGAAATATTTACCACCCTTTTGAGGGAATTTGTTGATATATTTTCATGGGCCTACTCTGACATGTTGAGTTTGGAGCCCACCTTGGTTTTGCACCACCTTGTGGTACATCATAATGCCAAACTTGTAAAATAAAAATTATGCAAGATGCATCCTCATATTGTTGTACTAGTGAATAAAAAGTCAAAAAACTACTTGGAAGTGAGATGCATTTGATCAATTGACTTCCCAGAGTGGATCTTAAATATTGTACCATTTAGTAAGAAACTAAAAAGAATTATAATATACATTGATTTTAGAGACATAAACAAGGCCTACCCAAAGGATGACTTTCATCTACCAAACATTGATATGATAGTTGACTCCAAAGCAAGTTATGAAATGCTTTCACTAGTGGATGGATTTTTAGGGTACAACCAAATATGAATTACATTAGAAGACCAACATAAAACAACATTCACCACACCATGGGGAATTTTTTGTTATCAATTTATGTCATTTGGTCTTGAAAATTTTTGGGCCATGTATCAAAGAGCCATGATAGTCATACTTCACAATATGATGTATGACATTATTAAAGACTATGTCAATGACATACTAGGAAAATTAAAGACTAAGGTTGATCATCCGACAACACTAAGAAATATATTTGAGAGACTGTGTAAATATAAAGTCAACATCAAACCTAATAAGTGTGTTTTTGGTATTAATTTAGGCAAATTTATTGGATTCATTATGTCTCATCAAGGCATTAAATTCTATCCAGCCAAAGTACAAGCCATTACCTAGATGCCACCACCATCCAATTTGAAACATTCCATTGATTTCAGGGCAAGGCCCAATCTATTAGATGATTCATATATTATTTGGTTAACAAGTGCCACCCATTTACACACCTCTTGAAGAAGGGTGTTAAATTTCATTGGGGTGATGAATGCTTTCCAATAACTGAAATACTATCTAGAAAACCCACCTATTTTATTACCACCAATGCTAGGAAAGTCATTCTTACTATACCTATCATCTATAGATAAATCCCTGGGGGCACTTCTATCTCAACATGATGATAATGGAAAGGAGAATGTCATGTACTATTTAAGTCATACACTAGTCATGTATGAGCACAATTATATTCCCATTGAAAAAAGCTATTTAGCTATGGTATTTATGGCTTCAAAATTGAAATATTACATGTTAAATAATAAGAACATGCTTATTTCAAAATTAGATCTAATCAAGTAATTAATATCCAAAATATAATTACAAGGCTACATGGCCAAATGGATCATGCTTCTCAGAGATTTTGAGATAAAATATGTTAACTAGAAATCCATCAAGCGGAAAGTTCTTATAGATTATCTTACTAAAGTACCCCTTGTAGATATAGAACATCTAACATTCTAATTCCTAGACGTGTCTATTATGACCATCATCAAAACACCTCTTGAGGAGTAACAATGTAAGTTATATTTTGATGTATCATTCAAAATAAATGGATTGGGGATAGGCCTTTTATTTATTAAACCATAAGGGGATCTAATCTCTAAATCATTTATAATAAGCTTTCCTTGTACCAATAACATGGCTAAATATCAAGCACTTATTTTATGGATTCGATACAAAATACAATGGAATTTATAACATATAAAGGTTTACGGTGATTCTTAGTTAATCATCTATTAAGTTACAAACCATTTTTAGACCAAGGATGACAATTTAGTACCATATAAGGCCATGGTCGACACTCTCAAACTATATATTGATGATGTATACTTTGAACATATCCCAAGGTCCAGTAATATAACATCGGATGTTATGTCTACCATTAGATCTTTGATTCAACATATAGACATGGCCAAAGAATACCAATTCCTTGTTAAAACTCTACTAGAACCAACTCATGAACTTTCAACTATCATAATGATGGTGATATTATTGATTCCAAATCTATTTTGTATTTAGACATTTACACCTATCTTCATGACCAAATAATGCCACCAAACCTATCCCAAAAATAATAAAATGCCTTCATCGACCATGCCACATGTTATACACTACTCAGACTAGCCTTATACTTCTAAAATTTTGATGGAACTCTAATTAATTTTTTAACTTTGGTAGAATCTACAATAGTGTTATGTGAAGTTCATAAAAGAGTATGTGGGGTCCACATAAGTGTGATTATCCTATATAAAAATATCTTGTGTACTACGTACTATTGGCCAATGATGGATGAAGATGCAACTATGTATGTCAACAAGTGTGATAAATGTTAAAGGCATGCCAATCTAATTCATGCCCCAACTAGGAATTTGAAAGCAATGTTTACATCATGGTCATTTGCTACATGGGGCCTCAATCTCATTGGGAAGATAAACCCCACCTCATCTGATGTCCATAAACATATCCTTACCACCATTGAATATTTCACTAAGTGGGTTGAATCTATAACCCTCACTTATATGATTGGAAAGAAAATTTCCTAATACATATTCAACAATACCATTTGCTACTATGGTATCCCCACTAACTTTATATTTGATAATGGAAGATCATTCAAAACCAAGGATGTTAAATCACTATGTGCCAATTATAAAATTACTCAACATTTTTCCACAAAATATTACTGTAAAGGTAATGTCTAGTCTAAAGCATCTAATAAAACCATTGTCAACATCCTCAAAATGATTTTCAATGATGCCAGTTGTGATTGACACCTCCAAATATTCAGCACCCTCTAGACATACTTCACCAATCACTGTACTTCAATAGGAGCCAATCCATATTCACTTTTTTATGGTACTAAGGCCTTTCTTCCCATTGAGTATGAGTCACCTTGTTTATGCATATCTTTGTAGTATATCCTAGATGATGAAGACTATCGAGTATCTCACCTACAAGAACTAGAGTTACTTAATGAGAAATGCATGACCATAGTCAATAATCTTCAAGTATACTAGAACCAACTCTATGGACATTATAATCAATAAATCAAACATAGATAATTTGAGTTTGTAGATATTTTCCTTAAATAAAACCACCATACTACCACAGTCACAAAGAAACACAAAGGCAAGTTTAGACCTAACTAGATAGGCCCATTCATGATTGTTGTAAACTATGGGACTAGAACATATAGGCTCGCTACACTAGATGGGGATAAACTTGATGAGTCGATTAACATTATACACCTCAAGCATTTCTTCTCTTGAGTGACTTATTATATTGCTTGTGAGGCCAATTTTAGTTGTACCATAATATCATCATTATTTTTTATACCATACCATTCTACCATGTACAATCTACCATACCTTTCATATTAACTGAGTTATTTTCACCCTTCCCATTGACCTTTATTTTATTTCATTGGTTCCATGGCCACTTTCAACATGTTGATTCAGATCCAATTTTAGTAGTTGATTTAGTATTCCAGATAGAGGGCATATTTTAGAGCAGTACGAGAGTTATTTAGTATTTTCATCCTTTATTTCTTATTCTATTATATACTATGTGGGCTTGATTATAAACACCTTTTGAAAAATTAGTGTTTCACCATCATGCTACTAATTATAACTACCTATGGGAAAATTAGTATCATTTACCTATGTCATTGTTTCCTAATTATAACTACCTATGGGTAAATTAGGGGAAATAATTGTTTATCATGCCTTGAAGATCCACCTTTCCATTCTTATGTTGTACTATACCATTTACCTACTTTTCCTATTATTGTAAGTTGGTTTCTACTTAATCAGATTTCTCCACTATAAGGTATAACTACAATGACTTGAGGTCCCATCTTAGGACTATGTAGGTAGCACTCAATTTATGTTGAGGTCAACTCAATCACCCTTTTCCCAAGATCTCACCTTTTTTTGAGTAACTTAAGCTATTCTCTCACCATTTTTCAATCAACTTAATCCATGCTCTCACCATTTTGTGAGAAACCTAAGCCACACTCTCATAATTTTGAGATAAAACTAAGCCACATTCTCATCATTTTACAAGCAACCTAAGCCATGCTCTCACCATTTTATGAGAAACCTAAGCCACACTCTCACCATTTTATGAGAATGTAAATTATGAAACACTCTTTCCATTTTGTGAGATTGGATCATTTAGTATCTCATCATTATTGATTGATTTAAGATCCTCTAAAAATTCTAAAAAAAATTGAAAATATATCTATAAAATCCTAAACATTGACCACTTTATTACCTTAAATATTTTTGGATCCCTAGCTATTTCATAAGAAACTACTTGTCATTTAGTTTCTCCATCCTTTTGGCCTAGAATCCCATGCTCTCAATATTTTGTTAGTCCATTCCCATATTCGTCTATCACATTCATCATGTTTTTCTTCTTCTCATCATTTTATTCTATGCAATTTCTTGGGAGAACTACATTTGGCCTAAAGTTTTGTTGAATATACATCCATGGAACTCTGTAGGTAGTGTCCACTTGCCTAGTGTATTTAGAGATAACTTAGCCACCCCCTTCCTTTTTTTTCTATTCCCCCATCTTATTTTTTTGTTTGGTTGTCCCTTATCATATCAAGGTAATGTTTTTCATCTTATTTATGTCATGGTATTTATCTTAACATTATGATTAGCCATTGTTTTTTATGTTCTTTTGGTTTTTTATTCTTTTGCCTTTTTGTTTGTTTATTTGTTTGCCTATTTGTTTACTTTATTGTTGTGCCTTGATTCATTCTATGTGAATTAATTGGGAGATTATTTGCACATTATTATTATATCCATCAATATTCATATATCTACATTGTCATCATGGATTTTATCACTGGTGCATTATTTTTAATTGAGTATTGGATCATTTGTCAATCTATATGCATATTTGATCCAAGTTCTCATGGTATTATATTATGATGCTTAACATCATGTTATTTAACAAAAATCATCTCTAAGAGTCTACATAGAAATGAGGCCATGATATCTCATTGAAACCACATAATTCTTGATCTAATCCAAATCAAATCCTACATAGAGTAATCAAACAATGAAAGAATTTTCCTCCTTACTAGTTCAAATGAGCATCTCCCTACTCGTAGGTTGCCCAAATTCATATTTCTCCTCTGTACCCATTTTCCATCATGTTTTCCACTATCAAGGTACAATGCTTATAACCACCTTTGGGAAAATCATTGTATACCTTACCACTTGTATTGCCAATGATTCTAACTACCTTTGGGAAAATCATTATGTTTCCATCTAATTTAAGCTTAATGATTGTAATCACCTTTAGGTAAATCATTACATTTCTTCAGCCCAATTAGAAAAGTGTTTCATTATGATAATGTTTATAATTACCTTTGGGTAAACCATTATCTCTATCTACCCAACTAGAGCATGTTTTTAACCTACCAATGACTATAAATGCCTATGGTAAAATCATTATTTTCCCTTTCATGATTATAACCACCTCTAGATAAATCATTCACTTGTTACCCTAATCCTTTTTCAATGATTATAACCACCTTTGGGAAAATCATTACCTTTTTTATCCCACCTATGTTGATGATTATAATCACCTATGGGAAAATCATCTTATTCATCTACCAAATTGGGGTAGCTCCATATTCCACTGATTATAACCACCTATGGTAAATCAGTCTCTTCCACCCCATCATTTCATATTTTTGGTCCATTAGTTTACTCCTTTTGAGGGACTGATTGCCAACCCCTTTACTAACCACTTAAGGGGGAACCTAAAATTAATCCATTGACATTAAAGTCATAGGAATATAGGGTTTTTTCATTATTTGAGAATATATTACTATGTCTATAGCTTGGAACATTTTCCCAAATAGGGAAAACCATAGACACCTAAAATTGGCCAACATTGGCCTTTGATCAGACTTTAGATTGAGTCCTACCAATAATTATAAATTAAGCTTAATAATCATTGAATATCCTAAATTTTTTTTGCATCATTTTTTAAATCTTATAATCTTGTTGAGGCATCTGTAATTGGGGTATCCTACCATATGTAATCATAACTATTATCTTCTAGACTTGCACCATTGTGAAGGTAGTTTTAGGCCTTCACAGTCTAAAGTAACATGGAGACAATCATAGGATATGGGTCTCATAATAGGTGGATTGAATCTCTATATTCTAAGGGTTAGCTTCCCTTGATGTATCAATTAGTATCACTACTCTACACTACCAGATTGCAAAGGAAAAGGGAAGAAGGAAAATTGAAATGAAAACCTTTCTAACTGGGGTGATACACAAAAATATGACCTCCACCTATGCTATATGCACTAAAAGGATGAATAAGAAGATAAACCTGATTACACTTCTCAAATTATATCCTCTTAACATCAATGTTTCACATAATGACTTTGGCTTGATGCATGATCTAATGTACCTATTCAATAGGTCTCTTGGAGACACTAAAGATAACTTTCACTTGCCATACAAACAAAAATATTTAATAACACTATGAAACATATAAGGATTATATTAAAACCTAAAAATAGGTAAAAAGGAGAGGAAAAGATAAGAGAAGGCAAGAATTATCACTGTCATCTATCAATAAACCATGAAAATACACTAAATCTAGCTTTGAGGAGATATGAATGATTTATTATTCATCAAATAAGGCAAGTAAAAACGTTTTTTGAGCATATCCTTGCCAAAAATCAGGTTAAGGATCCATTAAAATGCTAAAATTTGGCTTATATATAGAGAAAATGAGAGAGAGGAGAGAGAAGGAGACAAGAACCCTAAAACTAAGAAATAAACCCTTTACTTTTTATTATTCAAAACCTAACGTAGAATTTATATTATTTATTTTTATTCTCCTTGGGAAATATGGTGTATCATTTCATCTTTAAATATTTTGTAAATCTAAAACAAGTCTTAATCCTTTATTGGTGGTGTTTGACTAACATAGATGCCTTAATTCTTGCATAACTTCACTATATTATTGGAGAAGTCATCTCCCACCTTGAACATAGGTATTAAATTCATATGATTGAGTATTATTTGAATCATAAACTCTTTTAATATATTTTCACAACTTGATAGGACCCTTAAAAGCTTTCCCAAAGGCAACTTTGACTTTCTCTTAGAGCTAGGCATTAGAAAGAAGAAGAGTTCTATTTGAGTTAGGAGACATTTTGACACCTATTATTATTGATTTAAAATATTTTCATGACTTTTTATAAAATCATATATGGCACAACCTATCATGTATCACCTTATTAAGGCCTTATGAGGAGTCATATGCTTTGCTTTTATCTTTAGGCTCTATAAAACTCTCATTTTGTATTAAGGCGTAGAAGGAGAAAGTTAATATTTATTCAATATTGATTCAATGTTTCATATATTCACCATGTAAGGATTATAATGATCAAAATATAATTGGTAAAAGTAAATTCAATTCACCAAACACTTATCAAGACCTAGAACAACACCAAAAACTATGCATTCCCCATGAGCTCTTTATAGCCTTTTTTCTACAAATCTCCTTATCTAGGAGAACATAGAAGTAATGAGGAGAAACTAAGAATTTTTAAAGGTACCCTTTATCCTTTTACATCTCTTCAAAAAATTTGGTGGCCAAAATACAAGTGTAGACATGTTTTCTAGCACCTTCTATTTTCCAAATTAGGCCTAATTATCCCTTAAAAGTAAAAATTTGTTGTTGGGAGCTCACATAAGTTTTAAACATCCAAAAAAAAAATATTCACCACATTTATCATTATCCCACCATTCTCCTTGTCAAATTTGGTGGTCTAAAACAATGTAGAGGTACTAGAACCATGAAATGTCATTTGGAAGGCTTACCTTTTTGGGGTATTTTCTTACTGGCCAAAAATAAATGAATGGTGTGGCCACCTATTTATGAGTTTTTATGAGTTTTTAATATTTTATAGGTTAAAATTTTCCAATATACCTTATCCATCAATTTTAATCCTTATACACTTGAAACCTTCATTTAACCTCAAAAACAAGAAAAAATAAAGTTTTTGTACTATTCTATATAAGTAAAGGTAAAACAAAAATTCATGTAAAGGACCATATGATATTTTAATACAACCTCTTATATTTTTTAGGATGAAACTATATAATTTGGTGTGGTTTATAGCTCTATCATTGTAAAAAAGCTCAAATTGGGGTTTTAGGGTGGTTTTTGGTAGTTTTCACCCTTAAGGATGATTCATAAAGATGTGACATCCAAACTATGAAAAAAATCCAAAATTTTTAAGTATAATACCCCTATGACATACCCTAACTCCTTGAGGACCCATTTTAAACCTCCTTACTGGTGTGAGTATCAAAACTTGGCCTCTCAAGTTGATTCTTGCATTCTATGCACCTTGTCTTACTTTTGAATGAGAAAATGGATTCTTCATGGATTATTATGAAAAACAAAGTATTGAACACACTCAAAATATTAACATGAAAATTTTTCAATTATTTTTAATGGTCATTGGTCATTGGAAGTTAAAATTATCCCCTCTTGGGCATTAGGCCTAGTCTAGGCTAGTGAGGTTTGACTACAAATGATTACTCACCACAAATTTTGATTTGTTTCTCATCATTTATAGGATTAATTAAATATATTTCAAAATTAATACACCTTATCAAAAAAATTTAAAGTGTTTCAAATAATTTTTAAGACCACACACACTCTTTCTGACCATTTTTTTAGCATTTCTTGCCTTCATGCATGCCTAAAAGTGACTTACCTCTAAGACAAAACAAAGGATATTTCACCTATTTATTCATGGAAAAAAATTATACGGTGGTTTTTATTTGGTCATCAAGACACCATGTAAAATATTTCAGATCATAATTACCTCTCTATCACCTCCAAACCTCAAAAATGCGAAGGCAGAGTTTTGAAAAGTTGATTGTGTGCAAGGTTTAGCGAACTTGATTACAATTTATCCTTTGAAGACCCTTTATTTCCTTGTTTCATTTATGTGTGATACTTTATATATGTATATAATCATTTTTTAATACACACAATTCATAATCATTAATCTTTCCTTAACCAAAAACCTTAATCACTCACCTTTCTCTTAGTATAATCATAGAATACAGTCAATTTATGACTATAATGATTTCTCCAAAATAGCTTACCTATAGATATATACTTTATTTGGAATTAAGAATTGTTTTTAAATAATTATTCAAGTCACTCTCCCATATTGGATACCACAACTAACATGAAAATTCTCAAAATGATCACAGTCTCCTCCATGTTCTTGGATTCCACACTCACATGAGATTTTTGACTATGTATATTACAGCTGTAGATGCTCATTGTGTTTGAGCCATGGTATATCAAAGTTATAAATTTTACTCATATTTATAATCTATTCATGATGATTATTAATTTTTTCCATCTTTACCTCACAATCATGGTGACTATAACCCTATTCCTTATGACTTAATATGCCTTGCCCTTGTCTTTGTCTTGAAAGAGGGTGTTTGAACTTGTTGTAGGTGTACTTTATCTAACTATAAGATGATGTTTTAATACCATCTTCACCATTAACCTATTCCTAAAATTTTAATTCTCAATAAAATTCCATGACCCATTATTATTAGCAAGAAAATCTTTCATAGAAACTATGTGTGAAGGCCTATAGACTAACTGTACTCTGATGAGTCCTTATACAGACTTTAGGTGAACCTAGTAGATGATTAGAATCTAATCATAAATATATACCTTCCCCATCATGATACATAATATTTATATAGTATTCAATTATAAATTTATTGAATGACATTGTGCTTGAGAACCTATGAAGAAATCAACATACCATATGCTTACCATTATCAGCCTACAACTAATTGTAGGTATTTCTCTTGAAGCAAAACACACCTATAGGTATGTCTACTATATTTGATCATGGAATAATATGAATTTTACTATTCAAAGTTTTATAAAATCTCTTCAAATTTTCTCACTCCTTTAATATGCATTAATTCTCAATGAATTACACATATCATCTTTGAGCCTAAGAAGGGTCTTAATTGTTGCAAGATTATTGTAGGTGTAATTTCTAAAATAGGCATGTAGGTTAATTATTTTTAAGTTTGTCAAGTAAATTTTAATATAACTCCTCTTGATTTTATTCATTTAGTTACTAATTCAAAACCAACTCAATGGCCTTGAATCCATTTTCATTTATACCAACTTAGACTGTATCCTATGACCTTAATGTGAGTGTCTAATTAGATTGTTGTAGGTTATTAGACCATCAATTAGATTTCATTTCAATCATTCATTTCTCCTCTAATAATAATTCCAACTCCTCATATCAACATCTTGACCTTAAGCCTACCTCATGTACCAAACCATATGAACTCCTCACCATTGTCATGATGACTGTAGGTCATTTAATGTTGTTGTAGATCTACACATGGCCAATGA
Organism: Torreya grandis; assembly: GCA_037957365.1. Taxonomy (NCBI): domain Eukaryota; kingdom Viridiplantae; phylum Streptophyta; class Pinopsida; order Cupressales; family Taxaceae; genus Torreya; species Torreya grandis. The sequence goes on along the minus strand of JARHVA010002468.1, from coordinate 1,429,783 downwards.
GAGAGTGATGGCTTGCTGAAAATGAAGTGATAATTCACCTCAATATTCAAATCATATGTTTAACATTCCAATATTCATCTTGAAAAACTCATTGTATTTTCAAGCCTAAGACCATGATATTGATTCTCATCTTCATACTTAGTTGATTGAGTTTTGCCAACCTTGTTATACATAATGACAAGGTCTACATATACCTCTTGGGATGCTGACCTCAAGACAAATCATTTATTTCTATGATGTTTGACCTTTGATTATCATATATCAATTTTTATCTTTATTTCATCTATAATTTCCTTTAAAAGTCCTCATTTGTCATATCTTTTTAGAACTCTGCTTTAGTAGCCAAACATTGTTGTAGATGCTTGTTTTGTCTTTAGTAGGGTACAAGTCCATGTCAACCCTAACTCTCATTCCATATAACTTATAAGGATCAAAAAGGGTATATGGTGGTATATAAATATGGTTTTAATATTTAGATGGAGGATGGGTGGGTGGAGAGAGAGGATATGGAGTGATAAGGGAATGCCAAGAAAATGAAAATAGGGGAAAGATAGTGAAAATGATAGTGTTAGAGGGTGAATAAATAGAGTATGGATTGTGGTTGAAATGGATAACAAGACTCACTCTAATGCCACTTGGAATGCATCTTGGAGAACCTAAAACCATTCCCAAGATAATATGAATCTTTTGGAGACAAAATACAACATATAAAACATGGAATTTAAACCATACAAACTCCAAATAGCCTTAAAATTTATGAAGAAACCTTAATTTCTACAAAAGAGGGACTAAGTGTGTTTGGGGTAAACAAGATGGTATTTATGCCTATTAAGGAAACAAAGGAAGTGGAGAGGCTTTTTAAAATAACATTAGGATAATTTATCATCAATAGACACTTCTTCCTAGTGCTCTTGAGCAACTTTAAAAGTTCTGTAGGTGTTCTCTTTGGACTACACATAGTGACTTGTAAACAGTGGCCTTGAACCATGCATAATTTCTCTTCTTTAAGGCATTTTAGCTTAGTGAATAACTAAAAATAATGTTTATCTAAATCCAATTATATGTTATCCTCAAACCAATTAATTGTCTTGTACTTGTGGTAGAAAAAATGACTACTGTAGGTGATTTTAGATTGGGTCTCAATTCTTGTCTCATCCACTAAATTAGCAACTACCTTCTCAAGTACTTAAGACATTGTTTGGGCCATGGGACCTATAAGATTGACTATGTATCATTTTAGGTAAGTATCTTGAACCTTGAATTGGAGTGTCATAGGGTGATAGATCCCTCTCAGACCCCTACTAGAGTTACCTTTTTGTAGGTTGTGCACTTGAGCAATTAAAGGCCCTAGATTATATGACTTAACAGAGATGAAATCAAGTTGGCAAGTGGCCTTACCAAGCCATCATATTATGAATTTAAGACCTATTACATCAATATTTGTTGGATAAGTCATGACCTCACATTCAACAAGGTGTCTAGAATTCAAACCACCATTGTATTACTTGAGAATTTTGATGATAATGCACTATGTAGTACTTGCAAAGTATGAGACTTTATGTATCCTATCATCACCCTGAGAAGGTATATGCATTACCCATCAAGAGTTAAATAAGATGTGATAAAAAATTTAAATCCATATACCATAGGATAAAACTTTGACTTGGTTGTAGGTGATGTTAGAGGACTTGTACAGATTGAGGTAGAGCATGGAATTTACTCCAAGCTACGAAGATAAGTCTATTTAATGCTTCATGGCTTTAAGTATTCCACATTCCACTTGAAGGACATAACTTGTTCTCATGAAGATTATTAAAAACAAAAAACCCAAAATACCTTGAAATATTCAAAATTACCTCAATTTATGCTAATTAAGGAGGTTAAGAGTGCAATTAGGCCTTCTAGCTTGGTGATAAGATGCATTCTTTCATGGTTTCTTTGGAATTTAGCCTCATATTCAACTCTTAATATGGAAATGGATGACATTACATATTATTTTATCCCAATATATTCTCCTTGGATGTGCTCAAGCCTCCAACACATGAAAAATTTGCTTATGGTGGCTGGAACAACTAGAACTGTCAATTTGCTCCCATGGAGTGCTTTAGAGGTGGTTGTGCTAAGTGATGGCTTAACTGATGACATTGGAAGGAATATGAGACATTATAAATGATAAATAAAACCTAAAAAACCTCAAACATTATCAAACTTGTCACCTCAATGCATTTTAAATCTTACAACTTTAATAAACTTAGCTCAAATTGTCTCAAAGGAGATATGCTCAAAATGGATACCTATAAACTCTTAATTAGATGTGTCATGAACTAAATAATAAATTAATAACCTCAAAATATTATTAAAAATTATAAAAACTTGTATTTTTCTTCAAAATTGACCCAAGAAACCACTGAGAAAGATAGAGAAAGAAACATGGTTTTATGCAATAAATACCTTTCTAAAAGGAGTTTTCAGATGAAAACAAGATGAAAAATAGCCTAATGACCCATAAAATAATCTTGAAAATATTTTACTATCAATTATTTTTTGAACTTCAGAAATAGGTCCAAGAATAGACCCCTCTTAGATGCATAGGCTATAGTGACCTACTATTATTCTTAGTGATTTTTCATAAATATGAGGCCATAAATATACAAAATAATAACACTATTTTTAATACTAATATTACCCATAACAATGTACAAAATTTCATAACCTAACTTTCTCTCCTCTTCTCGTATTGAACATTTGAAAACTACCCTACTAGGCATGCCAAGAAGGTCAATACTGAATTAAAGTTGGTTTTTGAAAAATTTTCACCTAAAACTTCCTATAAACCACTTTTATGAATTTTTAAAGACCAAATTAAGTCTATGTGGTGACTTTTTGACAAAAATCCTTTGGAAACCAAAATGAATGCCTCAAGAAGGTTTATTTTCCCACTAAAAGGGTTATTTTCACCAAGGAGATATTATTTAAATGATATAAAATAAATTATTAAGTATTTAAAATGTCTAATACAGTGAATAAATATTTAATAAAGCTAATTCTTGATTAGATACCATCAAACCTTCTCTAAAGGGCACAAAAAGGTCAAATTTGCATAGAAATGAGTCATGAAGTCAGTTCAAAATGTGATAAACCTAATAATCCATATTTTAGGCATGTAATGACCCTAAAATATGTTATTAAACTTATAATTACTATATAAAGTATTATTACCACTAAAAATAACTCATAAAGGCCCAAAATGACTAGACAAGCACAAGACAAATGAAGGACAAGACGTTACCTTAAGACCTATTAATCATGGATTTTAATAATAAATTTAAGGACTCCTTAGGACCAAATTACTAACCCATAAGACAAAATTTCATGATATTAAAATATTTGAATGATATAAGTGATAATTTGATCTTTGAGGTCAAAATTTTCAACATTTTGGTGACTCAACTAGGAAGCATGCCTTCTATGCTTTATAACCAGATCATCTACATGATTTTTGGACTCATAAAATAATGAAAAATTTTATACATGAATTATAGTAACATTTTGAATTTAAATAAGATAACTTTATCCTCCAAAATAAGGAAAGAAACATGCAAAACATGGGAAACTAATTAAAAAAAGCAAATGTGCAAACAAAACACTTATTTGGGACAAAACATAAAAAAACTAATATAAATAACCACAAAAAGGCATGATCCACCTTGATAAAAATGTAAATTTATTAAATCACTCATTCCAAGAGATGGTATAAGTTGAAAAGTAGGGTTTTTATTAAATATTACCTTTGATGAGCCACTCTTCTTACATACCAACTCTATTAACATCTCCTCAAGTGACTCATCAGCAAAAAAGTAGTCACCAACAAAGTCAAAATCATCTTATACTTTTGGATCTTTCCCATACTAATTATCATCTACAACCTTTTTAGGTGATACCTCATCTATGCATTATCCTTGAGTGACCTCATCCTTCTTACCATCTACTATAAGTTCATCAAGCTATTCAAGGAGCTTTGAATAGTTAATCCAGTCTGTGTCATTATCTTGAATGAGTAACTCTTGATCAAACTTCTCATAGACATTATCTCCAATGGGAAAAATATCCATACAAATTTCTTCAATCTCTTGTAGAGATTCAATGTACAAATATCAATCATTCTTTTATTCCTCAATTTGATCAACCCAAATAAGATTAGCTTAAATGGTACCTTTATCTTTCTCAAGTAGAGATATCTCAAACACATTTATGACTTAAATTTGCACCAATTTCTCATGGAGTTATTCCACATCAAGACCAAACTTATCATTCTCAACTATAACCTCAAGTGAAGTATCAACAAGAAACTCTTTCTTATACACACTTGAAGCATCCTCTTCATACTCTCCAAGAACATGACTTATATCTACAACCTCTTTCTCTATTATCCATAGAATAGGATCCTCCTAAGTAAGGGAGATGGTGGGAGGGTCATGAAATTCATTTATTTGAGAGGCAATATGAAGCATGGAAGGTTGATCATAATCAAATTTTTGGATCTTAAGGGTAATGGAATCATTTAAGGAGTATTGAAGAGGAGGGAAAGAGAAAATTTTGAAGACCTCTACATTTTGCTCCTTCCACTTGGCCATTACCTCATCAAAATATAAAACCTTTTTATCCTCATGAACATCTTGAACTTGAGGTATAGGTAAGGAATAAATGGAACTAAAATAAAGTTTAGAATCTTGAATAGGCTCTTAAATGGGCATATGAATTTCATCTTGACTCCAACTAGAAACTCCCTTGGAACACACTGAGCATGATTAATAACTTCATGAGAATAAGGAACACAAGAAGGCTGGTAGGGAATACAAGAGGGGTTTTTAGACAACTGGTTCAACTTAATTTTTTTCCTCTCTCAAGCCTCCATCTTCTCAAATATAATATTCCACAACTCATTCCTCTCATCTGGATCATTGTGTACATTTTGAAATAGACCATTCACTTCCTCATACTGATAACTTAAACAAAACTTCCTTACATATGCTAGTATTTTGAGCTCTATCTCATTAATTCTTTCTTGGAAAGAAGGATTCTCATATACAGCATCATAGCCATATGGGAATGGTGAATCTAGTCATGATATTGATATGGTGGATAAGGAACGTAAGAGTCATGCTCTTGATAATAAGGATCATGAAAAACTTGATAAGCCTCATCATAGATTTTATAAAACTCCTGGTAAGTTTGATTAGGCTCATAATAATGCTCATATGGATCATGACAAGGCTAGTATAATTCATCATAGGGATAATTAGGAAGTATAACATAGTTTTCCTCATACACAACCATGAAAACAACATAAATATAGTGCAATGAAAATAGACTTGCTTAGAAACTATGTATAGATTGTGAGATCAATTGCTTAAACTTGGAATCACCAAATTCTTCATGAATAACATTGCTACAACTGTAATTTCACCAAGACCAGCTTCAATGGGTCAAATCAAGTGTGCCAAAATCTTTAGTATTCTAGACTTGCACCCTTATGATGGTAGTTTTAGGCCTTCATAGTTTGAAGTAACAAGGAGATAATATTAGGATATGGGTTGCCTAATATATGGATTTAATCTCTATATTCTAAGGGATAGATCCCCTTGATGCATAAATTAGTATCCATACTTTACACTACTAACTTACAAGGGAAAAGGGAAAAAAGAAAACTGAAAATAAAACCTATCTAACTAGGGTGATACACAAAAATATGACCTCAAATTGTGTTATATACACTACAAAGATGAATAAGAACATAAACCTAATTACACTTCTCAAATGACAACTTCTTAACATCATTGTTTCACATAGAGGCTTAGGTTTGATGCATGATCTAAGGCACATGTTCAATAGGTCTCTCAAAGACACTAAAGAGAGATTTCAATTGCAGTATAAACAAGAATATTTAATCACACTATTCAACCTATCAAGATGAGCTAAACACATGGAAATAGGTAAAAAGGAGAGGGCAAGATGAGAGGAAACAAGAACTATCACTATCACCTATCAACAAACCATGAAAATACACTAAATACAAATTTGAGGAGGCATGAATTCTATTTTATTCATCAAAATAATCAAGTATAAATATTTTATAAGTATTTCCTTGCCAAAAATTAGGGTAAATATCCATTCAAATGCCAAAAATTGGCTTACATATAGAGAAAATTAGAGAGAGGAGAGAGAAGGAGACAAGAGCCCCAAAACTAGGAAATAAATCCTTTAATTTTTATTCTTCAAAACTCAACGTAGCATTTCTATAATTTTATGTTTCAATAGTTTTGAAAGGTGGAACAAGTCTTACTCCTTCATTAGTGGTGTTTGACCAACATAGATGCCTTAATTCTTGCATAACTTCACTATATTATTGGAGAAGAAATGTTCCACCTTAAACATAGGTTTCAAATTAATATTAATGAGTCTTATTTGATGCCTAAAATATTTCAATCTATTTTCCCAAATTGATAGGACTCTTGGAATCTTTCTCAAAGGCAACTTTGACTTTGTCTTGAAGATAGGCATTGGAAGGAAGAAGAGTTGTATTTGAGTTAGGAAACCCTTTGAAACATATTAATATTCATTAAAAATACTTTAATGACTTATTATAAACTCGAATGTCTCACAAAATATCATGAATCAACTTATTAAGGCCTTACAAGGAGTCATATGCTTTGATTTTGTCTTTGAGATCCATAAAACTCTCATTTTGCACTAAGGCGTAAAAGGAGAAAGTGAATATTTCTTCAAGATTGATTCAATATTTTATATATAAATAATTTAAGGCTTATAAATATCACACCATAAATATGATAAGGCAATTCAATGCACCAAACCCTCAACATGACCTAGAATAACACCAAAAATTATGCATTCCCCATGAGCTCCTTATAGCATTTTAAAAAAAAATCTCCTTGTATAAATGAATATAGAAGTAATGATTAGAAAATAATACTTTTTATAAGTACTATTTATCCTCTTACATCTATTTTTTTTAAAATCAATAAAATCCAAGTGTATATGTGTTTTCTAGCACTTTTTCTTTGCCAAATTAGGCCAAATTAGCCCTTTTAGCCCTAAAAAGTGAAATTTTGATGTTGGGAGATAAAACATGTGTGAAAAATATAAAAATAATTGTATTTTCCTTTATCATTCCCCCACCATTATCTATGTAAAATTTTGTGGTTTGGAACAACATGGAGGTACTAGAATCATGAAATGGCCTTTGGAAGGCTTGGTTTTTTGAGGCATTTTTTGATTGGCCCAAAATAATTGAATGGTTTGGGCACCTATCAATTTTTTATTTTTATTTTTATTTTTTAATTTATGAGATTTTAAAGGTAAAAAAATTTCAAATATACCTTATCCATTGATTGGAATCCTTATACACTCCTTGGAACCTTTATTTTAGCTCAAACACAAGAAAAAGTATAGTTTTTGTACTATTACATAAAAGTGAAGGTATAGAAAAAAATCATGTTAATAACCCTATAATATTATAATAAAACCTATGATATGTTTTATTAATCAAATATTTCATTTGGTGGGGTTTACAACTCCATCTTTGCAAACATGTTCAAACTGGGGTCTTAGGAGGGTTTTTGGTAGTTTTCACCCTTAAGGATGATTCATAAAGATGTCACATCAAACATGTGAATAAATTACACAAAATTGAATTATAATACACCCTATAACATACCATAACTCCTCTAATTCCCATGATAAACCTACTTTCTAGTGTGAACATCCAAACTTGGCCTCTCAAGTTGATTCTTGCATTATGTTCACCTTGTCTTTCTTTTAAACCCAAAAATGTCTTATTCATGTATTATTATAAAAATAAATAGGTTTAAAACACTAAAAATTTTCCCATGAAAATTTTTAAATTATTTTTTATGGTCATTATACCTTTGAAGTTAAAATGATCCCCTCTTGGGCATTAGGCCTAGTCTAGGCTAGTAGGGTTTAACTACAAATGATTACTCACCACCACTTTTGATTTATTTCTCATCATTCATAGGATTAATTCATTATTTTTCACACTCAATAAAACTTATATCACCATTTTATATTGTCTCAAATAGTTTTTAAGACCACCCACACTCTTTTTGACCATTTTTTAGCATTTCCTAACTTCATGCATGCTGAAAAGTGACCTACCTCTGACACAAAGTAGAGGATATTTTAAATATTTATTCATGAAAAAAAAATTAGGATTTAATTTTTTCATGAGGACCCTATTTAAAAAAATCAAGGTCGAAATTACCTCTCTATCACCTCCAAACCTCAAAAATGTGAAGGTAAAGTTTTGAGAAGTTGATTGTGTGCAGGCTTTAGCAAACTTGATTACAATTTGTCCTTTTAAGACCATTTATTTCCTTTTTTAATTTCTATGTGAGCCTTTTTATATTTATATCACAATTTTTTAATACACACAATGCATAATCATTAATATTCCCTTAACCAAAAACCTTAAACACTCACCTTTCTCTTGGTATAATCATAGAATATAGTCAATTAGTGACTATAATGATTGCTCCAAAAAACCATACCTATAGTTATATAATTTATTATGAATTAATAATTGTTTTTAAATCATTATTTAAGTCACTCTACCATATTTTATACCACAACTAACATGAAACTTCTCAAAATGATCACAGTCTCCTGCATGTTCTTTGATTTCACACTCACATGAGGTTTTTGACTGTGTATGTTATAGGTGTAGATGATCATTATGATTTAGTCATGGTGTATAAAATGTCTAAATTTTACTCATATTGAGATTAAATTCATGATTACTCTTAATTTATCTTATTCTTTGCCTTATAGTTTTGGTGATTGTAACCCTATTCCTTACAACCTAATATGCCTTACCCTTGTCCTTGTCCTGAAAAAGGGTGATTGAACTTGTTGAAGGTGTACTTGATTTGACTATAGGATTATATTTTAAGACCATATTCAATATGAAACTATTAAAAAACATTATGATTAGTAATAAAATATTTCATAGAAACTATGTTTGAAGGCCCTTAGACTAACTATACTCTAATGAGTCCTTACATGAAGTATAGGTGAACCTAACAGATGCTTAGATTATGATCATACATATATACCTTCCTCATCATGATACATCATATTTATATAGTATTAAATTATATATTTATTTAATGGCATTGTGCTTGATAACCTATGACGAAATCAACATACCATACGCTTACCATTATCACCCTACAACTGGTTGTAGGTATCTATCTTGAAGCAAAACACACTTATAGGTATGTCTCCTATACTTAGTCATGAAATAATATGAATTATATTAGTCAAAGGTTTATAATATCTCTTCAAATTTTCTCACTCCTATACTATGCATTGAGTCTTAATGAATTATACATATCATCTTTGAGCCTAAGAAGGGTCTTAATTATTGAAAGACTATTATAGGTGTACATTCTCCATTAGGCATGTAGGTTACTTATTTTGAAGTTTTTTAATTAAATTTTAATATAAAACCTATTTAATATATTCATTTATTTACTAATTTAAAACCAAATCAATGGCCTTGAAATCCCTTTTCCTTTATACCAACTTAGACTGTCTCGTATGACCCTAATTGTGAGTGTCTAATTAGACTATTTTAGGCTACTATACCTTTAATTATAAATCATTTAAATAATTCATTGGTCCTCAAATCATATTTCCAACTCCTCATATCAAAATATTTACCTTAAACCTACCTCATATACCAAACCATATGAACTCCTCACCACTATCATGATGATTGAAGCTCATTTAATGTTGTTCTAGGTCTACACATGGCCTTTGAGAGAGTGATGGATTTATAAGCATGAATTTATGATCCACCTTAGTATTTTCATCATACATTTAAGGTTAAAATATTAATACTGAATAAATTATTTCCTTTTCATGCCTAATACCATAATCTTGATTCTCATCTCTATACTCACTTGATTGAGTTCTACCAAACTTGTTGAATGAACTGACAAGGTCTACATATGCCTCCTAGGATAGTGGCCTCAATACAACTCATATGTTTCTATGACATTTGATATTAACTTATCATATATCAATTGTTTTATTTATTTAATTTATACTTTACTTTGAAAGGCCTCATCTATCATGTCTTTTAAAAAATCGGCTTCAGTAGCCAAACACTATTGTAGATGAATGTTTTCTCTTTAGTAGGGTATAAGACAATTTAAATCTTAAATCTCATGAAATATTACGTATAAGGTTAATAAATGGTATATGGGGGAATATAAATATGGTTTTAGGATTTTTATGGAAGATGGATGGGTGGAGAGAGAGGAGATGGAGTGATAAAGGAATGTTGAGAACATGAAAGTAGGGGAAAGATAGTGATGGAGGGTGAATAGAGTATGGACTATGGTTGAAATGGATAATAAAACTCCCTATAAGGCCACTTGAAATTCATATTTGATCATCTTAGACCATTTCCAAAACAATATTAATCTTTTGGAGACAAAATAAAACACATACAACATGGAATTGAAACCATAGAAACTCTAAAAAACCTAAAAATTCATGAAGAAACCTTAATTTTTGTAAAATAAAGATTGAGTGTATTTAGGATGAATAAGATGGTATTTATTCCTATTAATGATACCAAGGAGATGGATAGGCTTGTTTTAGGGAAAATGAATATAATTTATCATGAATATACACTTCCTCTTAGTGTTCTTATGAAACATTTAAAGCCCTCCAAGTGTTTTTTTTGGACTGCACATAGTGACTTATAAATAGTGGCCTTGAACCATCCATAAATTCTCTTTTTTAAGGAATTTTAACTTAATTAATGATTCCACCTAATTATTATTTAAATCCAATCATATATTATCTTCAAACCCCTTAACTATCTTATAATTTTAGTAGTAGAAATGACTACTATAGGTGATTTTAGACTAGGTCTCAATTCTTGTCTCATCTACTAAATTATCAATTGCCTTCTTAGGCACTTAAGACATTATTTTGGGCATGGGACCTATATTATTAACCATGTATCATTTTAGGTAAGTGTATTTAACCTTGAATTAGAGTGTCATAAGGTGATAACTCCCTCTCAGACCCCTGTTATAGTTACTTTGTTGTAGGTTGTCTATTTCAACAATTGAAGGCACTAGATGATATGAATTGGCAGAGGTGAAGGCAAGTTGGAAAGTGACCTAACCAATCCATAATATTATTCATTTAATAAATATTTAATCCCTAATTTTTTGATAGGTCATGACCTCACTTTCAACTAGGTGTTCATAGTTCAAACCACCATTGTACAAACCAAAAGTTTGATGATAATGCATTATGGAGTACTTGCAAGGTATGAGACATTATGTATCCTATCATCAACCTAAGAAGGTATATGCATTACCCATAAAAAGGTCAATAATAAATAAGAATAAAATAACACTCCATATACCATTGGATCAAACTTGGACCTAGTTTTAGGTGATGTTAGAGGACTTGTACAGATTGAGGTAGAGCATGAAATTTACTCTAAGTTGCCAAGATAAGGCTATTTGATGCTTCATGGATTTAAGTATTTTAAATCCCACTTGGAAGACATCAATTTTTCTCATGAGTATTATTATAAAAAATAAACCCAAAATACCTTGAAATATTCAAAATCACCTCAATTTTTGCTAATCAAGAAGGTTGAGAGTGTAATTAGGCCTTCTAGCTTGGTGACAAGATGCATTATTTCATGGTTCATTTGTAATTTTGGCCTCATATTCAATTATTTATTTATAAATGAAGTAAATTATAGATTATTTGATCCTAGTATAGTCTCCTTGGATGTGCTTAGGCCTCCAACACATCAAAACTTTGCTTATGGTGGTTGGAATAATTGGAACTACTAATTTGCTCCCATAGAGTGTTTATAAAGGTGGATATGCTAAATTATTTATTTATTGATGACCTTGGAAGGAATAAGAAACATAAGAAATTATAAATACAACATAAAAAACCTCAAACATCATCAATATTTTCACCTTAATGTATTTTAAATCTAGTAACTTCAAGAAACTCAACTCAAATTCTCTCAAACGAGATATGCTCAGAATGGAAACCTATGAGCTCTTGATTGGATTAAAAATATATATCATGAACTTAATAATCAGTTTATAACCTTTGAATATTAAAAATCCTACTGAAAAACTCACATTTTGCTTCAAAATTGACCCAAAAGACCACTTAGAAACATAGAAAAAGAAACATGGTTTCAAACTATTAATACCATCCTTGAAGGAGTTTTAAAATGAAACCAAGATTAAAATGAGACTCATAAAAATTAAAATTATCCCTCAAAACCATTATTATCCATTATTTTTTGAGCTTGAGAAATAGGTCCAAGAATAAACCCCTCTTGGATACATATGCTATAATGACCTACTATCACTCTTAGAAATTGTTCATAAATATGAGAAAACAAATATTAAAAACCATGTCACTAATTTAAGTCTTAATTAAACCCAAAATAATCTCTAAAGTATCATATATTAAATCTCTCTCCTCTTCGCATATCGATCATTTGAAAACTGTCCTTTTAAGCATGTCAAGAATGTCAATACTAGATCAAAGTTTGTTTTTGAAAAATTTTCACCTAAAATTTAATATAAAACACTTATATTATTATATAAGGTAAAAATAAATTATTTATGATGCTTTTCTCACAAAAATCCTTTGTAAACCAAAATGAATGCCTTAAAAAGGCCTATTTTTGTGCTAAAATTCTAATTTCACCAAGGAGCTCTAATTTAAATGTTTTAAAATGAATTATAAAGTATTTCACATGTATTATAAGGTTAATAAATATATAATCCATCTTTTTTTGGATTATATACCATTAAAACCTTCTCTATATGTCGTAAAATGGTCAGATTTACATATAAATGAGTCATGAAGTTAGTCTAGAATGTGATCAACCTAATAATACATATTTTAGGAATTTAATGACCCTAAAACATTATATTAAACTTATAAAGACACTATAAACACTTATTACCACTAAAAATGGCTCAAAAAGGCTTAAAATGCCTAGACAAGCATAAGACAAATGAAAGACAAGACCTAAAATCACCTAAACAACCTTAAGACCTATTAATCATGGCTTCTAATGATAAATTTAAGGAATATTTAGGACTAAATAAATTAAACACAATATTAATTGGCATGATATGCAAATTTTCTAATGTTAGGGGTGATAATTTGACCTATGAGGTCAAAATTGTCAATAATAACCTCTCACATATTCATCCCTAATCATTTTATGGCATCATAATAGTTAATTTGGCATATGGACCCATTACATGGGGGAAAATGAACTAAAATTAAATATTGAAAGATATTATTAGCTAAATATAATTAATTAATAAGATACATGAAATTAAATGCCTAGTTGAATTATCTATGTGCAATTAATGAATAAATAAAAAAGGAAATTCAAAAAATATGAAATATCCTAACTTTTCATGATTACCTTTGAAAGTTGTCAAGCCATTAGAAAATATCTCAAAATATCTTATTTTGGATATCCATGCCTATTCATTACAAATCAAGAGTAATTGACACCTTTTAACTCTACTAGGGTTAGTCTTGACTCACTTAGGTTAGGTTTGAACCCATTCCATTCCTTAACTACACATTAACTCACCTTAGGTTGGGGTTATATCAATTTTCTATAAATAAAATACATTTCCCATTGAAAAAAACTTGGATATTGTAGGGTTGTAATTCAGGTTTTGTTGCATGAGATTCATACAAGTAGTGTTATAATGCTCAAATCTTAAGCCAAGACACAACACAAGCCATGGTGACAAGTAGAGAAAGAGCTATACAAACTCCATTACTAGAGACTCTTTGAGCACAAACCGAGCAAGCCACTCAATAAAAACATTTGGATCTCCCAAGGAAGGTAAGAGATTGTGTGTCTTTCTAATTTGAGTTATGATTTTCATTTAATTTCATTCATTAAGCTCACCCTTAATATCTAGGCTTGTAAGTGTTAGTGTTAGTGTGTTTTTATTGAGTTTTGTTTAATTTTTATAACACTCTACTAACCTCCCTTCTTGGATTCATATAATCACAAAAATAATTATAAAGATGAATTCTTGAGTCAATGCTTCCCTAGAGAACCTATGAGGAGGTTATGAAATCCTACTCACAATCTAAAATTCATGAAAATAAAGATAATTGAAAAGACTTTATGGTCATTTTGTGGTCACCCAAACCATATATATTTAGGGAAGATCTTATCGATATTATTATCACACTTAAGACTAAAGTATAAAAGGCAAAGAATGAATTATTTTGGTAACCCAAGTTCCCTAAAGGGGATGGGGGGAGAGCATACACACATTAATAATTTTCCTAGAAACAAATAATTTTCAACAAATAAGCATAAAATAAACAACTCTTTGGAGTATGTAACTAAGTGTGGATGTTCATTTTATTACACCAAAATAAGATGTGCTATGAAATTTTAGCCACTTGGCATTAGTTTGTTGGAAAAACTTTCAAGAACTTCAAAAACAACTAAGGGATGAAAAAGAACTAAGTTTGTTTTAAACACCAAATACAAAGTGTGTAAGTTTTAACCATGTACAAATTTGGCCTTTTCTACCTTAGGACCTACAATTTTTAGAGGGTTTGCCTACTTAGAATCCCAAAATTTAATTAAAAAATAACATTTTGTATTTTTCTCTTAGGTTTTTCTATTTTTATATCTCAAAGATCAACGTAGATCCATGTAGGGATTGATGTTACTTTATAGGGATCAATATTGGTCAATATAAAGGGATTGACATTGGTCAACACATATCATTGTTGGTTTCCTATAAATATAAAAAACATAATATGGTTTTTCACAAAAATATTGTTAATAGAACAAGCATAAAAACCTAAATATCTCTTTTGGTCTTGTAGTAAAATGGTTAAATAGACAACACTCACTTTCAAAAACATAAATTCAAAATCAAAAACTTTGAGAAAAGTCCTCATAAATAACATTCTTTTCATACTTTGTTATTAACACAAGGGTCAATGTTAGTTCTGGAAAGATTGATATCAGTCTTGGATAATTGATGTTAATCTCTATATAACTTGTGTGTTGATAAAAAATAGAATTACTTGAAAAAAAAAGTTAAAACTCACGTTTTGAATACTGTTAAGCATTCATTAGAAACACTAAGAGGTTAATATTAATCTCATTTCTTGTATGGAGTGATTGATGGTCTAACTAAGCATGTCATTTATTGGATCCATAGATAATTAAGTAAAGAATTCATACCAACACATCTAACTAGGCACAAAAGAATCATTTTGTCAAGTGGTTAGCATTTGGGCATTTTTTATCCAATTGGAGGTATTGATACTTATCTTGTGCCAACTAGCTAGCGGTTAACTATCTCCCAAATCTTCAAGGCATCTTCAATAATTTGAGGAGATGTAGAAGGTATAACATAGACTTCATAAAGTCATAGATATAATGGGTATGATCACCAAGTTCTATCTCAACACTCAATATGCACATTCCACCTTGCTGAAGATGCTCCTAAAGGCTAGTTAAGGAGCTCAAGCCAATAAAAGCAAGGAGACAAAGAATTATAGTGGAGCTATGGTAAAATGAATCCTCTATAAACCTTGATTTGGCATCCATTAGTCTTAGGAATAGTATGGAGGCTATTTGGCTCCATTTGTATGTGCCCAAACTTGCATGTGAGCCTCTAGGTTGTTAAGTGTTATGATCTAAATATATATCTACTATGAAATCTATACTCTATCATCATTTATGATTAATGATAAAGAATATTACATTAAAATCATCATGTGTCTTATTTATGTGTCTTTTCATATTACTAATATACTATCATGCTTTCAATACAACTATGTTAAGTAATGTTAACACATGATTACTGGTTTTCATCTTTAATAGAGTCCCTATAAACTTTCATGACATCATGTTTACTTTGTATAGAGAATGATTATAGGTTCTATGCCAAGTATTCCTATCCTTGTTAAGATCACATGCCTAATATGAGTAACTTGAGTAAAAGTAGCCTTTTGACCCTTCAATCACCTCTATGACTTTAATCTTAGTACATAGATGGATTACACCTATGGACCTATCTAAATATTTCATTGAAGTTATTAATTCCTCTAATTGAAACCTTGTACCATGGTATAACTAGCCCAATGTAGACCCTAGTTCCTTCTCAACTTTACTTTAGGTGAGTGCATAAGGCTTTTGCCTTATGTGGATTGATGTCAATATAGCTAAGTCTTAAAATTTTGAGTGTAAAGGGAATATCCCATGCTTTCACCTAGTTATAATAAACCAAGAGCTAACTAAGACAAGTCTTTTCTAAAACATTTTGGTTCTATTGATGGGACCTGTGTTGAATTTTATTGTTACAATGGTGAAATAGAATGATGTACACACTTTCTCTTAAAAACATTAGTGATAGCTAAAATAGGTGAAAGATAGCTTTGAGCTAAAACATCTAACCTACAAAGGACAAAACCCAAGAAAATGGGTTCATAATAACTTATATGATGTTTTTTATGAGGTCTTTTTTTGCAAGTTACCTTAGCATGTTTATAAGTGGTTGGATGTATATTCAATTGATAGAAGATGAAGCTATAGATAGTGTTATGAATGGAAAAAGGAGTGCCTAGAGAAGCCTGAGACCTTAGATGTAACTTGGACTAGAGTAGTGGATAAATGGTGTCAATGAACCCTAAATAGTTATGTCCTTTAGTTCATAGTCGTAACATACTCATGCCCAAAGGAAGTAGAGTACCAATTTTTGTGCGACCTTAGAGTCATGTTTTTGAAGGAGTTTGGTATAGAGATCAAAAGGCTAATGGTGGATTATAGTTTTGAAACTCTGAGAATGGAAGTCTAAAGTAATTTTGCATATAAACTATTAAAAATGGGAAAAAGGGATGTGTAGGTGAGGTGTAATGGAAGGGGACGGGAAAATTGACAACTGAGAGCTTAGAAGATAAACATATAATAAGATGCGATGTCAAGTGAGGGAAAATCTAGAACTTGAAAGGGCCAATATAACTCATAGCGAGTAGGAAAGGCATGGGGAAACATCTCTTAAAATATAATATTATGAGGATGAGAGATATAATGAAGTGATGAATCAAGCTCAACACTTGACAAGTATGGAATTTACTAGTTTCCTAAAGAATTTGGTGACTACAGATACACTTGATGCACCTTTCCCATTTGAACCTACTATGCATGCTCATGTGTTGGATCCCCTACTTAAATAAAGTACATAAAAAATTATTGACTCTACTAACAACTTAGATATAAGACATTTTGTAGACTTGGATTACAACTTTTTGATTAAATAGATTATTATATACAAGTAGGTGAATGCAACTGCGTCTAGATCATTGGGTGTTAGCTCACAATAATAAAAATTGAATTCAAGCATACCAACTTAGCTAATGCTAACAATATAAGGTGGGAAACATATTTCAAAAAGTGGTCTAGTGCCATAAACAAGTAACATAGTGCCAAAGACATCAACTATGCCATCATTAATGATAAGACCAATGCCTAACCCCATGGCTAAAGGCATTGGAAACTATCACCAGGATAGGCACTAGGTGACAAGCAACATAATTACTAGTTTCCCCCTATAGAAAATACACTATGAAATGGTTATGCACTTTCTAGAGTATCATGGTCTGGATAATATCACAGAACATGTGTTGGTGTGAACTATATTAGCATACATGGGGCATATTAGCACTTTATAGAGTTTTAGATAAGGGTCAAAATAAGCATATAACATGACCTAAACCCAAATATGTGACATACCCAAACCTAATGTGCCAAAAAGACATGTTATAATAGGTTATGATTGTCATCCAAAACTTGCAAGGGGAGCTCTAATTAGCACAAGACCTAGAAGTATAGGTTGTCACCTCCCATAAGAAGTAGTATAACTAGGAATCTAAAGTAAAAGAATTAACTAAAATCTTATACCTCCTATAGATAAAATAAATTTTTCCCCTATTAATAACTTTCTCTTAGATCATGGAGGTCAAAATCAAGTTGAGGTCACCATGCCACACATGGAGAGGGTGAAATAAGTTAAACATACACAAAATTATGAGTATAACCAAAAACTCCTAGATGCCACTATTTAGGATTGGTTTGTCTATGAGGATCTTGTAGACATGGGCATTGACGTCAAAATTTTGACCAATAATGCCTAGGAGAAAATGGGTAGGCTAGACTTGTGACCTTCCCCTCATGTACTCTTCATGGGCAATAAGGCATGCTCATAACCAATCAAAATTATGAAAAGAATAGTTTTTGATATCATGGGCACTGAATTCTACATTGATTTTGAAGTGATCAAGTTAGCAAAGTAAGATAACTACCCTATGCTATTAAGAAGACCATGGTGTTATCCAAACAATATAGATATGTGCTTCAAATAAAACTATATGAAATTTGAGTATGGAAAGAAGAGGGTAGCTATACCCCTCTCAAATGACCAAGGACCCCCTATGTTGAGAGTGGATGAGATCAACCACATATATAAAATCATGATACAAGGCATCAAAACTCTAGACCCAAATGATTAAGGAGTCCTCTCTTGGGAAGATGGATAATTAGAATCAAACACCACTGACATTGATTATGATTAATGGGTCGAGGAAGAATATGATACCACTGGTTGATGGTGTTGTTTGGTGTGTGAAAAGGTGTCAAAACCAATAAAGATAAACTAGTAAAAATTGAGCACACTTATAAAATATGGGTCCCTTACACCAAGAATAGTGGAAAAAGAGTGTTTTACCTTAATAAAGGAAAACTTTTATCACTACCAAGATATGAATGGAGTAATCCAATGAAACACTGTGTTTGTGACCTTGAGCCATGTGTACCAAAAGTGGTGGATAAAATGAGTACACTAGTATACATATTTAAGATCACTACCATTCATTGGTGGGCATCACAAAATCCTAGATTATGAACTTGATATGAGGTAAAGGCAACCCTTTATAACAGGTTCAGAAAGAGTAATGAGGATTTGGACATTTTAGCCTACTTGGGTGACTTTGACCCTTTAGTGCATGTACATCTTTGTGAATAAATGGAGATTATCTACAATGAAAATTACCCATGAAATTTATGGTTTCATACCTTATATATAACTCTAAGATTTGGGTATGGGTATGGTACATAGTCAATGATATGCACCATGAGACAACCAGTTAGGATGCCCTTAATGAGTGGTTTGTTCCCACCTTCTCCTTTTCTTCACAAAACCATAAATTGATTGAGCCATTATAGGTAGCTTTAAGGTCAGTGTTTGAGGACACTAAAATATTAGAGGAAAGCCTAAAATAAAGGTTCAGTTAAAAAGGGTTAGTGATCCCAACCTTATCTAAAGAGTAAACTCTCAACACTGACTCTAATGATGAAGATGATGACACATGGAAGGCATGCAACTGGAAGAATTTGATAGGCAAAAGGAAGTTAGTGCACCAAGTTGAGAATATCACCCTACAAGAAGAAGACCCTACCTATCTTTAGGTAGAAACAACCAATGGAAATAGACAATTCAAGGATTCACACTAGGAGAAGAATGAACCTTATTGAGTGCCATTAAGAACTACCAAGGTAGATATTAGCTTAAAGGAGGAACCAAAAATTGCCATTCAGGGTTCTTATTTGTCTAACATAGAACTGGCACATATTATAGATCTCTTAAGGAATTTCAAGACTTATTCCCTTGGAACTACATAGATATGTAAGTCACACACCCATCCATTGGGAATATGAGCATCAAACTAGTCGATGGCACAAGACCCATCAAGAAGTAGCCTTATGGGATGAACCCTAATCTTCACTCAAAGGTCAAGATGGAGATCAATGTAATGCTATTTTTAAGCATCATCTAACTCATGCAATAATATGAATGGGTTATCCCCATGGTCATCAACATCAAAAATGATAGATGCATCCAAATTTGTGTTGACTATAGGCTATTGAATGCCACATATGTAACTTACCCCTTACTAACGTCATTCACCAATGAAGTATTGGATGACATCATAGGTAGTAAGATATACACCTTTACTAATGGGTTATCAAGATACCATCAAGTCTAGAATGAGGAGGACAAGCCCAAAACCATTTTAGTGATTTAATGGGGTTATTTCACTTATAATGTGATGCCCTTTGGATTCAACAATGCACCAACTGTGTTCTCCTAAGTGGTGATCACTTATTTAAAATACTTCATTCACAAGTTAATCCAAGTATAATTAGATTATTTCATAGTATATGGGTTGGTGAAGGATCACTATGGGTTAATGAACCTCAAGAAGTGTGTTTTTGTAATTACAATTTTCATATTGCTCAAACACATCATCTGTAAGGATGGTCTGCTCGATGATCCTATAAAGATTACAATCATCCTTTAGCTCTAGACCCCATCAATGTAGAAATAAATTTTTACCTTTATTGGTCCTTATGGGTACTAAAATAAGTTCATTATAAATTATTCCAAGATTTTGGTGCCTTTATAAGAACTATTTTGAAAGAATATCCCATTCTGGGCATAATGTAGGAAGATGCTTTTGAGACCCCAAAGTTTAAACTAGCAAGTTCATTGATATTACAATTTCTTAATTGGGAAAAGCCCTTCCACATCATGTATATTATTATGTTACTATAATTGGTACCATAATCATGTAACCAAGTGAATTAAAATGGATCATCCCTTTTCTTTCACAAGTAGGAAGCTAACCAAGGCAAAACAAAATTACACCACAATTGAATGTGGGGCACTTGCCATATTCTACACCCTACAAAATTTCTAACAATATTTGTTGGAAACCCCATTAATCTTATTCAATGATCATGAGGCACTTAATTACCTAGTGAATGATCCCATTTTTCATTGTTTTGTTTCAAGAATTCAAATTCTCTATTTTAATAAAGCTAGTAAAACAAAACTTGGGCCCAAACCATCTATCTTTCATCAAATCTGGTGATGTAGCAGTGTCTATTAAATATGATATGCTTGACATGAATTTTTATAGGGTCTAGTGTATCATAGAATACTTGGTCAGTATCACCATATTTATGACCTTGAGATCTACACCTCAGACCATGACTAAGGAAAAGAAGTAGCTTGTGGTTCATGTTGCCCTTTTTTAACTCATTGGTAGGGAACCATATAAGTTGAACCATGATAGAGTCATGAACTAATGTGTTATATAATTTGAAATATACTCTATATGGTAAGAGGATCATGATGGAATTGATGGAGTCCATTGTGCTAGAGATGTTATGACGTGAAAAGTACTACAATTAGTCTTGTGGTGGCCAACTCTATTTCATGATGCAAAATAATGTGCTAAAACTTGTGACATCTTCTAGTGCATGGGAAAATAAAACCACTGGGATGAGATTCCTCTCATCCCCCTCCTTGTCTAGGCACCATTAAAAAAATGGGCCATTGACTTTGTTGGTATTATTACTCCCATGGCAAGGTGAATAGGCACAAGGTACATTAAGTTACCACATATTACTTCACCAAATGGGCTAAAGTGGTGATAATCAAAGATTGTACATCCACTATAGCATAAAGATTCATTTGGGATAATATTATTATTCTCTATGGATGCTTTCTTAGCTTTACTATTGACCATGGAACACACTTCCTCAATGAAATCATTCAAACCCTGCTAACTGAATATATGGTAGTGCATCATAAAATGACACCCTACCATCCCCAATAAAATGATACTATAGAATCATTTGATAAAATATTGTGGATGTGCATTAAAAAAATGTAACATTGGTCATAAATATTGGGATGAATGTGTGTCAATAGTGTGATCACTCTAGAGTGCACCTTTCTTGAAGATGTGTGAAACACACCTTCACTCTAGCTGATACAATTGGAACTTCTCAGAGTGTGGGTGACCCTTTGATGAGAAGAACCTCTAGATAGGGTTGGTTCTCTTTATATTTATTAATTAGGTCTACTGTGATTCTTTGGGTTGAAAATAGGAAGGGAAACATGAAAAAAACTTTAATTAAAAGAGGGTGATACACCTAAATTATTGAAATCTTCTTAAGTTACTAAAATCAATGCACACATATAATCAAATAAAATCTATAATTCTATCCTTAAGCAAAAACGTTTTAGATGAAGGGTTGAAAACCTCTTTAAATGACCTATAAAATGGTGAGATAGAGAAAGATAGGTGAGGAAGGGACCTACAAAAGGAAATAAATTTCATTTATACATTGATGCACAATCAAATACACACTATTCTTCTTTTCAAACTCAGATTCAAAACAAAAATTTCTTTATTAATCACTGGTTTAGCTTATAATTTATTTCTTCCAACTTTCAAGGATACTTCTAAATAGCTTGATTAAGAAAATAAATAAGATTTTCCAAAACTTGAAATAGCCTTAAGTGTAGTTTTAAAAGGGGAAAGGTTTATTCTTGGTTAATTAACTCAAGACTTAACACCTTTTAAAATATCTATAATATTCAATAAAATATTTTCCTTTAAAAAAATTGCATGTCTTTCCAAACATTGGCATAGAAGTATGGTGGTGGAGCAAAGTTTGAAAGGTTAATTCTTAAAATAAACAAGATACTCTCCCAAAATCTTCAAACATGCATGAATCCAAGGTTGGAGTATAAGAATGGATGGTGGGATCATTGAAATTCAAACTTCTCCTTTGCATGGAATACTACACCACATATCTAAATAAAGAACTCCATTTGATTTGTTTGAAAGTTGAGCTAGAAGAAGATTGTTCAAGTTTGCATGGAAAATAAGGAAGATGTGTAACAAACTTGTCTAGTTAACTCCAACTCAAGATCAGTCAACCTCTAAGGTCTCCACTTGCATGTAAAGTTATGCCACATCTTGGATGGAGAACGTCGCTTGAACTTCTTACAACATTGAAGGATTTAGATTAGATGAAAACCAAGGAGAAGCATTATTTCCATCAAATAGTCAACTAAATATTTGACCAATCCACTAAAAATAACCCTTGATTGCATGGAAAAGGATCTTAATGAGTGGGAGATATATTTGGATTGGATTCCTTATTATGTTATGGCCTTTTGCTCTCAATTTTTGTGTTTTTGTGTATGCATTTATTTGGCACTTATGTTTTATGGATTTTCCTGTATTTTCCTACCTATTTCTCTCAGACTTTTGTTTCTCAAACAAAATGTCTAAGACTTATTTCTTATGCACTTTTCTTTAGTATCTTCTATGGCTTGTAATGTGATTCTGTTCATTCCCTTTCGGTCTTTTTATGAAAGAATTGCATTTCCTTTAGACTTTTCTCAAGAATTTTCCTTGGATACTTTCTCATGGATAAAATGTCTGGGAATTATCTTAGACTTCTTCCTTTGGACTTTACTACCTCTCATTTTTATTTTCTCAAAATTTATTGTCTTAGACTTTACATTCTTTCAGACTTTTATTCAGATAAAAGTCCAAAGGAATTATCCCATTTAGACTTTTAACTTAAGATTTCATGTTTTTTCAATTTCTTGCCTCAGACAAAAAGTCTAAAGGAAATGTTTCCTTGAGGCTTTTGTCTTAAGGACTTTCTAAAAGAAATATCCTTTTGGGCCTTCAAAAGTGACCCTTAGAGTTTCTTGAAAACTTCCTTTGAAATATTGAAGTGAATCTTCCTAAAGGGTATATACCCTTCAAGATTATTACTAACTTTTCTAAAAATTACCTTTGGCAACTTGAAGATGCCCTTTAGGCTTTTGTCCAAGTGACCCTTTAGAAGCATTAAAGGTACACTTGCCTTTGAAAAATCCTTTGAGTTTTTTGTGAATATACTTTCCTAAAGGGCACATACCCTTTAGGTTTTCTATGAATGAACTTTACCTTTGCAAAAGGAATCCCCTCAAAATTTTGAACTGGCCTTTCTTTCTAAAAAAGGGTGTCCCTTCAGCCTTTTTTAAGTAACCTTCTGAACTTTGTCTTTTGAACTTTCTAGAAGGGTACATACCCTTTAGGATTTTTAAAATGTCCTCTTTAGAACATTTTTATCTTTCTCAAAGGGTACATACCCTTCAATATTTTTGGAATGAACCTTCCCGAAGGGCATATACCCTTTGGGATTCTCAAAGTGCACCTTTTCACTACCCTTTGTAATTTTTTCAGACTTTTCTACAAAGTCTTTTGAATCTACTTTTCCTTCAGACAAAAATTTTGAGGAGATTGTTCCCATTCTAAGCTCGAAGAAATTCTGAGAAGACAACACTTGGAAAAGAAAAAAACATGGGAAAGAAAACACTTGGGAAAAAGTTCAAAAAAACCTTGTATTCCTGCTTCTGATCGCTAAACCTACAAGCTTGTAAGTCTAATATTACGAAAGGATATATCTTCATTAATTATTCATTGTCTTTCATCAAGGAATCACATGTTTTATAACCTAATCCTCATCAATGACCATCACCCTTGGCACATAAAACTTTCTTGAAAATAACTAGAAACCCTTAAAATAATAGAAACCTTCTTAATTGAGACATCTAATGGAAACTATAGGTTAATGTTCATACATGAATATAACTTATCTATGACTTCACATAAGTTTCAAAGGTAGATTTGATCTTCAATCTTCTTCATCGTTGTTTGATCAGTCTATTGGCAAACATGAACCATTCGAGAAAACTCACTGCCACTTTAAACTTCATCTCCATGCTTGTCTTTCACCCCATAAATGGGTTGTTCATGTATTTCCCTCATAATCATAAGCACTTTGTCACTAAATATTGATAAATACCTTTCTTAATTGATAGTGTAACATTTTTTTAGGTCCTCATCATGATTGTATTTGATACTTGACTGCCTACATATCTGTTTGTTCATGCCTTTAGACTATAATTCATTAGTTTGACCAGCTGTATAGGGGATTTGACCTTTTTTGGGAAATTTTCAAATATTAAGGGTAGTAATTTGGCCTTGATAGGCAAAATTACTAACAATTTGGTGACTCTCGAGGTTTGACTAGCCTACTGGTCAAAGAACTTAAAAACTTTGGTTATGATAAACTTAGAAGTACACTAAAAATAGAAAAACTAGAGACCAAAACACAAAAGAGAAACTGACTCAACAACAACATGTGCACATACGAACTTAGAGAAAAGGAAAAAAATAACTTGGAAAGGGAAAAAAAATACTAAAATCATGTGAATAAAATCACTTAGATGAATGAAACTATGACTATGTATAAAGGAGTGACTCTCCTAATAGTAGTACTTAAGAAACATCCCATTTAAAGGAATGGGAAGTTATTCTCCACTCAATATAGATAATTGAAAAACATTATTCTTATTGAAATCAGTTATAATATAAGGTCCACTCTAAAGGTTATCAAATTTAGAGTGTTTACCTAGCTTTGCATGCTCTTCATCCCATTTGAGAACTATGTCTCCTTATTGAAATGTTTTTAATGAAGCTCTCTTATCAAATGTATTCTTGAATTGTTATTGATTTAACCACATGGTACACATAGAATCATCTCTTATCTCTTCCAATTCTCTCAATTAATTCATTCTTACCTCCATTTCATCACTTTACAAAATAGCTAACTAGTGTGCAAGCTCCAAAGATGGAAGCTCAAATGAAATCAGTAGCCTTACTTCTCTTCCATAAACTAGGAGATAAGGTGAATGACCAATGGATTTCTTAGGGTGATCCTATCATCCCATAAATTAGTCTTCAAATTTTTATGCCAAGATCTCTAATTATCCTCCATTGTTATTTTGGTGATCCAAATTGGATTCTTATTGGTAGATTCAACTAGTTGATTACCCTATGGATAGAAATTAGATGAAGATGTCAAATAAATACCATTTTTAAGAGCCCATTCACATATATTTGTATTTTTTAATTCCAAATTATTATCTAATATGATATTAGAAGGACTATTTTTAAGAGCCCATTCACATATATTTGTATTTTTTAATTCCAAATTATTATCTAATATGATATTAGAAGCTGCTCCAACATGAGTGACTAGACTCTCATAAAACTCAAGCACGAAGTTCTCATTTGCTTCTTTTAAAGGCACTACTTCCACCCACCTGGTGAAATAATCTATGACTATCAAAACCCACTTATGGCCAGCACTATATTGAGTATGAAACATGAAAATGAGGTCTAAACCCCATTACATGAAAGTCTTCTCAACTTGAATTAGCTTTAATAACATAACAACTAGTCTCTATTTTCCTACAAACATTGCACATTTTGAACATTTCCTAACCCATGCATGGGCATCTATAAATAAATTAGGATAAAAATAACTAGCTCTAATAATGTTTAAATCTATAGTCTTGGCTACAAAATGACCTCTAGAAGGACTATCATGAAATTGCTCAAAAAGCTTATCAAATCGACTAGTTTCAACACACCTTAGAAGAATACCTCCAATGTATTTTTTGAAAATCACTCTATCAATAAAAATATATGGTACTAATTTCAGCCTAAAGTATCTTCTTTTTTATGTATTCAAACCCCTTGGACATTCTCTAGTTTGAATAAATCTAACAATGTTCAATGTCCAACTTGTAGGAGGTGTATTTTTAGCTTCTTGCTGAGTGTCTTGAATTATCAAAATTGTCTCTTTTTCTTCTTTTACATCTTATAAAATATTTTCACATAATCCTTTTCCTTAGACCATATTTTAAACTTTGACTTAAATGTCATATTACATTCATTTAGTGACCCATCTAACTCTTCTTTTGCTCAAGTCTTTGTTGAGAATGAAGTCCTTCACACTTGGATGAGCGACTATTAGTATAATCTTGTTATTTGAAACCAAATGTCTAAATGTTTTTAGACCTATTATAACAGAAAGAACATGATTTTATAAAAAATAATATCTCTCTTCATTACCTTATAAATATTGACTAAAGAAAGTAATGGGATGTTCCAAACCTTCATTTTTCTACTGCATAAGCATGGCTAAAATAGTATTGGAAGTAGAAAAATCATACAAGAAGAAATCCTTGCCAAAATTTGGATTGAGAAAGGTAAGAGATTGGTTTATTTCTTCTTTGATAGCTTCAAAACTTATTTTACCTTATTTACTCCAAGTGAACTCTTGATGTTTCTTAAGCATTTATGTAAGTGGTTTTATTGATTCTGCAAATCCAAGAATGAATCTTCTAATAAAATTAGTCTTACCCAAGAATCTCCACAATCCTTTCATGTGTTTAGGCAATGATAGAGAAAGGACTTCCTCTATCTTTTTATATGAATGGAAAGACCAGCTTTGGACACCACATGGCCAAGAAGTGTCCCTTTATGCACTAAAAAAATGTAGTTATTTAGATTCAAAGAGACTCTAAACTCTCTATATCTATCAAAAATAATCATTAAATGAATTAGAAGATCATTAGGATCCTTTAAAAATACTGTAATGTCATCAAGATATACTAAAACCATTTCACTCAACAGACCATGAAAAGTAAGATCCATTTCCCTTTGAAAGGTAGCTCCAATATTGGAAAGTCCAAAAGGCATTTTATTGTAAGCAAAAGTACCCATTTGGTGGTGAAATTATTTTTATACTGATCTTTCTCTTTCATTAGCATCTAGTTATATCCTAAATACCCATCTAATAAAGAAAACCTCTATGAACCTAAAACTCTCTGCAAGATCTGATCCATGGAAGGAAGTGGAAAGTGATCTTTTAATGATACTCTATTCAAATCTTTGAAATCAACACAAAGTTTTATCTCTCCATTATTTTTCCTTACTAGAAAAAGATTTGAAACCCATTTTTAATGCTTAATAGGAAAAATAATACCTGATTCAATCATCTTTGTAAGTTCCTTCCTCATGAGAATCTCAACCTTGGGGTTGATTGGCCTTTACTTTTATCTTATCAATTTTGCATCTTATTATAATTTAATATTATGTTGTGATAATATAGGATCAAAAAAATTCAAATCATGGTATTCCAAATAAACATCCATAAACTCTTGACATAATGAAATGAAATCTACTCTCTCAGAATCAATATTCACTTTACCCAACTTGAGTTACTTACCATCAACTATGCTATTTAGCTCATAATGTTATTTCTTGGAAGAAATACTCACTTTGTCTTTCATTATATGATCATATTCATTAAAAATTCTCTATAAAATCACCCAAACTTTAGGCATCTTTTTTTATTATAATTGTAAGTCTGATTTCCATATTGATCCTCCAATTTATCATGATTTCTTTAGCAAAATTCTACCTCATTCTATAGAAATATGTTATTTAATTAAAAAAAATCAAAATCTTTCCAAATTAAATAATTATTTGGGAATAAATTCCTACATACCACTTTTATTTGGGTCTGATTTTTATTTCCCTTAATTTGATATGGAATATCATATTATGCACCTATGGTAATAAGTCTATCAACATGCTAACTTGATCCTCTAGGAATAGGGCGAATGTCAAATACAAGGAAATATTCCATGAGATCCAAAAATATATTTTTTTAGGCCTTAAAAATAGGTTTCTTCTCTTCACTTAAACCTATAACTTTTTGGACTACCAATTCGCTATCACCTTTTACCTGCAAGATCTTAATATCCCTCTTTCTAGCCCACTGAAGACCATAAATAAGAGCTTCATATTCTATAGTATTGGAAGTAAAATTGAACTAAAATATAATATAATAATAATACATTTGATTTTTTTGTGAAACTAACATAACTCCATCCCCACTACCATTAATTTTTCTATATCCATCAAAGAATAGATTCCAAACTCCTTGATCCTACAATGAGCTAGTGAGACTAGGCAATAAGTCACCTTATTCGTGCATATAGTAAACTCCAAAACTAGTATCTTCAATAATTTTGAAGGGGTCATGTCCATGATTATAAATATCCCATTCATCAAGGATAAGATCTGGAATGCCTTCAAGAGACTTAGAAGGTTGTTGGTCAATGGTGTTATCATCTTCTTTTAAAATACTGCAGTTCACATTTGACATATTTGGCATATATGGATCAAGGTGAAATATGGAAATAGGCTCTAATATAATAGATACTTTGGTTATATACCTGGTTATAAAAAATCTGTATGACCAATATAAATTAAGTTAACCACCTATTTTGGTAGTGAAATCTCTGGATAGGCATAGTGCAAAATATGGAGGTAAATCAATAACAACAACATCCTATAAAATGGTGAAATTTGGACAAGAAATAAGTATAATTTTTAGATATTTAAATACACCTAAAGTTTTGGTATGATACCCATCTAATTTCAAGACACCTTTCTCATGGGGTTCATAGTGCAAACCTAACTTAGTAGTTATTGATTCAGGCATGATAGAAGTGTTAGCCCGACAACAATCATATAGATATGGACTAGATAATCTCTAATGATCACAAAAAGATAAAATGGAGGAGGTTTAGTCACCTTAAGAGGTTGGGACTCAACAAATATATTTGAATTAGTTAGGACAAAACTTACTCTTTCTTTTTTAGGTGGCTTCTTAGAGATAGTGAGCTTTGAAAGCTCTTCTTACAAGTACTCATTTGGTCCTGGTATTAGTAGAGTATCTCACATCAAAATTGATATTGTAGTCTTATTCATATTATCCATAATACTAAGTGGAGAAGTGCATACTCTTGATTGTAATTTAGGAGCAGTAAAATCTCCCAAATGTTTTGTAAATTGAGTCATATAAGGCCCTTTCACATTTTTATCTTTTGGATCTTAAACTTGCTAATTTGAACACTTATGAAGTATCTCATGTGTTGTTATATTTTTTTGTGGATAAGAATAAGGGGCTTCCCTTTTAGGACCTAAACCTTCTCTACTTTCTCTTTTCTTGGATCTAGTATAGGTTGAAATTTAATTATCAACATTAGGTAAATATTGACTTTGATTTTCAGCCACGTGCTCAAAATAATTCTCACCTTCCTAGAAATTGACAAATGTAGTTTCAATAGGTGCCTTACCATTACCTTATTATTTTTGATTTGTCACTTATAATTTAGTTAATGAAGAAATGTCTCTATAGGGTAGATAGGATTACTTATTCTGAGAAGGTGTCTAGTTTTCAAATGAAGGAAGAACTAAAAATTTTTTTCATGAAAGATTGATGAGAACTCTCACTAGTTGGAGCCATTGCCATGTTGTTTGATTGATCCCATTAATTATTCCATTGTCCTTCTTGATCATAATTTCTATGAGTTAACACTATTTATCTTTAATTTCTTGGAGCATTAAGATTATATTACCTTGATTGAGAATTATATCCTTGACTTTGTTGATTGGATTGATAGGATGGCCTATTGGGTTGATAATTATGATTAGTATTTTGATAAGGCCTATATGGTAGAACTTGTTATCTCTGAATTATAACTAACTTATTATTTTGAGCCTTAAGAATACTCTCTATCTTCCCAAATATTTCAATTTAATCACCTTCTATTTGATGTAACTTTGATGACTATGGAATTGAAGCAATAATTGGAGCAGGAGGATGGATCTCTAGAAAAAGAGGCATTGGAGGCCTTAGAGATAACTTGTCTTCTTGCATAATGTGATTTTAAGCCTTTATTGCTACTTAAAAATCTTAAATTAAAGTATTACCTCCCATATATTGGATAATTATAGACACATCTAAATCAAGAGACTTTAGATAATATAAAAAAGCATAGTTAGGTGTAGGCTTGATCACTACTAGAATTTTGTCTCAAGTTTTCTAGAATTTATAGTTAAAACCCACCATGAACTCATGGTTGAATATCTTAATTGTTTTAAACTACTCCAAAAGTGAAATATGATCACTTTTGTCTTCAAAATGTTTTCATATAAGTTCTCCGAATTCATCCCAGTTATTGATTGATGCAGGAGTCAAACCTTTGTACCACAGAAGTGCCTTACATTTTAAAGAAGTTGCCAATAACCTCATTTCTACACATGATGAAATGAACAAAGATTAGCAATATATACAATATGATCTATATGATTTGTTTTATTTATCCTATAAAATATGGAAGAGCCTTCAGAATGAAAACTAGAATATCATCCCATTAAATGATATTTAGATGACTGCCACCATCAAATGCAAAAAAATCCTATATTTTAGGAACAACCATATAAATAATATGGTTTATAATAATATTTGATTGAAAAATACTAGATTTAATAGGAGGATTTTTTGTAATAGTAGGGACAATAGAGGGTGTAGTATTTGGATTTGACTGGGAAGGTCTCCTTTTCTTTGGCTGATAAAACAACTCATAAAAATCTACTTATTTCACTTTTATAGATGATATTGTGACAAATTTTAAGGCATAAAAAATATATAGATCTAAAAATAAAATTGGAAATGAATATAATAATCAGATACATAGATAATAATTCAAAAATGGGAATGATCAGTCCCACCAGGTGTGTTAGAAAATATTATCACTTTGGAGTACACCTTGCTTGAAGATGTGTAAAACACACCATAACTCCAATTGATACAATTGGAACTTCTTAGAGTGTGGGTGAATCTTTGATGAGAAGAACCTCTAGAGACAACTTGTTCCCTTTAAATTTTTTAATTAGGTCTACTATGATTATTTGAGTTGAAAAGAGGAAGGGAAAATTGAAAGAAACTTTAATTAAAAGGGGGTGATACACCTAAATTATTCAAATCATTTGAAGTTACTAAAATCAATTCACACATATAATCAAATGAAGTCTACAATTCTATCCTTAAGTAAAAATGTTTCAAATGAAGGGTTGAAAACCTCTTCAGATGACCTATAAAAGGGTGAAATATAGGTGAGGAAGGGACCTAAAAAAGGAGATAAATCTCTCATATACACTAATGCACAATCAAATACATACTATTCTTCTTTTCAAACTCAGATTTGCAATAGAAATTTCTTTATTAATCACTAGTCCAACTTATCATTTCTTTCTTCCAACTTTCATGGATCCTTCTAAATGGTTTGATTAATCCAATAAATAAGCTTTTCCAAAATTTAAATATCCATAAATATAGTTCTCAAAGGGGAAAGGGCTAGTCTTGCTTAATTAAGTCAAGAATTAACACCTTTTACAATATTTAGAATATTCAATAAAATATTTTCCTTTTAAAAATTTGCATACCTTTCTAAACTTTAGTGTATAAGTATGGAAGTAGAGCCAAGCTTGAAAGGTTAATTATTAAAATAAACAAGACACTCTCTAAAAATATTCAAACATGCATGAATCCAAGGTTGGCATAAAAGAATGGATGGTGGGATCATTGAAAGTCAAACTTATCCTTTATATGGAATACCATGTCAAATCTCTAAATAAAGAACTCCATTTGATTTGTTTGAAATATGAGTAGGAATAAGATTATTCCCCTTTGCAAGGAAAATAAGGAATATGTGTATCAATCTTGTCTAGTCAACTCCAACTCAAGATCAGTCAACCTCCAATGGTCTCCACTTGCATGCAAATTTATGCCACATCTTGGATCGAGAAATTAACTTGAACTACCTATAATGTTTAAAGATTTGGATTTCATGAAAACCAAGGAGAAGCATGATGTCCATCAAATAATCAACTGAATCTTTGACCAATCCAATAAAAATAGCCCTTGCTTACATGGACAATGATCTTGACAAGTGGGAGATATATTTAGATTGAATTCCTTGTTATTTTCTAGCCTTTTTCTCTTAGTTTATATGTTTCTATGCATGAATTTATTTGACACTTATATTTTATGGATTTTCCTATATTTACTTTCCTATTTCTCTCAAACATTTGTCTCTCAGATAAAATGTTTGAGACTTCTTTCTTATGCACTTTTCTTTGGTATCTTATGTGGCTTGTCATATGCTTCTATTCATTTCCTTTAGAATTTTCTCAAGACCTTTCCTTGGATACTTTCCTATGGACAAAATTTCTATGATAATTATCCCAAAATTCTACTTTTGGACTTTGCTATATCTCATTTTTATTGTCCCAAACTTTATTTTCTCAAATTCTTGTCTAGGACTTTGCATTCTTTTAGACTTTCCTTTGGATAAAAGTCCAAAGTAATTTTCCCATTTGGACTTTTGCCTTGAGTTTTTAGGTTAAAATTAATTACTTACCTCAGAAAAAAAGTCTAAAGGAAATGTTTCCTTTAGGATTTTGTCTTAAGGACTTTTTGAAAGAAAGATTCCTCCAGGCCTTCAAAAGTGACCCTTCAGGTTTCTTGAAAATGTCCCTTGAAATATTGAAGTTAATATTCCTAAAGGGAATATACCCTTCGAGATTCTTAATGAGTAACTTTTTTCAAAATTCCATTTGACAACTTGAAGATGCCCTTCATGATTTTGTCTAAGTGACCCTTTTAAAGCATAAAAGGTACACTTGCCTTTGAAAAATCCTTTAGGTTTTCTATGAATGTACTTTCTTGAAGGGCACATAGCTTTCAAATTTTCTATGAATGAACTTTCCCTTTGCAAAAAGAATCCCCTCAAACTTTTGAAACAACCTTTCTTTTGACAATAAATGTGTCCTTTCAACATTTAAGTAACCCTCTAGACTTTGTATTTTGAACTTTCTCGAAGGGTAGATACCCTTTGAGATTTTGTAAAAGGTCCTCTTCCAAAAATTTGGAAACTACTTCGCTTGAATTTGTCCCTTGAAACTTCTATTTTGACCTTTCCTGAAGGGTACGTGCCCTTCAATATTTTTGGAATGAACCTTCCTGAAGGGAACATACCCTTTGAGATTCTCAAAATGCACCTTTTCCCTACCCTTTATATTTTTTTTGGAATTTCCTACAAAGTCATTTGAAATCTGCTTTTCCCTTAGATAAAAAGTTTGAGGAGATATTCTCAGCTAGAATAAATTTTGAGAAGACAACACTTGAAAAATAAAAAAATGTGGGAAAGAAATAACTTGAGAAAAAGTCTAAAAAAAACCTATATTCCTACTTTTGATCCCTTACTTTCATCTTTAATTGAACCTACAAGCCTATAAGTCCAATCTTAAGTATGGTTATAGCTTGATTATTCTTAATTTTCTCTCATCAAGGCATCACATGTTTTATAACCTGATCCTCATGAATGACCATCACCCTTGACACACACAACTTCCTTGAAAATAACCAGAAACCCTTAAAATAACAAAAACCTTCTTGACTAGGACATCTTATGGTAACTATAGGTTAATGTTCATATAGGACTATAGCTTATCTATAACCTTAAATAATGTTCAAAGGCAGATTTGATCTTCATTATTCTTCATGGTTGTTTGATCAATCCATTGGAAAACATAAACCATTCAATAAAACTCACTACCAATTTAAACTTCATCTCTATGCTTGTATTTCACCCCATAAATGGGTTGTTTATGTATTCCCCTCATGATCATAAGCACTTTGTCACTAAATATTCATAAATACTTTTCTTAATTGATTGTGTAACATTATTTTAGGTATTCATCATGATTGTATTTGATACTTTATTGCCTACATATCCATTTATTCATGCTTTTAGACTATAGTTCATCAGTTTGACCAGCTTTATAGGGGATTTGACCATTCTAGGTAAAGGTTTGAATAGTAGGGGTAGTAATTTGGCCTTAAAAGGCCAAATTACTAACAAATATTATTATGGGCCTTTCATACTATGTACAAGTGCTTGAACAAGGCTACATAATTTTAACTAGTGTTAGACATAGAGGCCATTTGACCTATGGAATTCTTAGTGCCCTCATTGTGCATAATTCATATTGGTATATTAGATGACCATGAATCCTTAATAACATGCCTAGAATACTTGGAGCACCTGGATGAGACACATACCCAAGCATGATGGATCAAATAAATAGAAAAGGCACACTAGAAGGTATATCATGATAAGTACATCAAGCACAAGGTATTTATAGAAGGTGTTCTAGTCTTGTTATATGACTCTAAGTACCTTAAACACCTAGATAAGTTATAGATTAGATGGATGGGACCTTATGTCATCCATAGTATATTTGAGACTAGTGTATGCAAGCTATACATGTTTATGGCTAAAATGCTCCCTAGGAATTTAAATGGTAATAGATTGAAG
This sequence comes from Torreya grandis, assembly GCA_037957365.1. NCBI lineage: Eukaryota > Viridiplantae > Streptophyta > Pinopsida > Cupressales > Taxaceae > Torreya > Torreya grandis. The sequence continues at coordinate 1,394,597 of JARHVA010002468.1, read as the reverse complement.
CTATGCAGTCACTAAGATGGTGATTTTATATCTGATACTAAATTTTTAATCAAAATTTGGTTACTTCATTTTGACCATAATAAAATTTGGCACAAGCCAAATATTTCCTTAAGTTTGTTTATTTTGTATTGAGTGAATATATGTGGCACTTTCAAGCCCACAAAATAAATCTTCAAGTGCTTACATGCATAAATATAATTGGGTGAGTCGAGCATAGTCACTTTTTAAGATCCTAAGGCTAGACACCTAAGTTATAGGCACATGGGAAGTTTTCCAATTTTAGAAAACTATAATTATGAGTTGACAAAGGAAGATGCACAAGATGTTCATGTAAAATAAATCAAGAGGAGATAATAAGGTTCTAGAGGACTAGTGCTAAGATTTGTATGGGGTAGGGAAGGCCAAATAAAGAGACATGAAAGTGTAAAAAAATCAACCAAGAAAGAGATGTGTGGTTGAAAATAAGTGAAATTATGAGAATAAATGGAAATGAGGACATTTAATCACATGCATGTGAAGTGATACATCCAAGTGTCCATAAGAATGATGAGGGTCGCACTAAGTTGAATAAATTGTAAGAGAAAGACCATCATGATAGCTGGCACCTACCTAATGGTTAGAAAGAAGTGATCATTTAATTACATATCACTTCATTGAATAAACCATTACCAAAGTTAATGATATGCATATGGAAGCATAAAGATCCATAATAAATGAGCAATTAGAGGTGGATTTTAGTGGATTTCATGGGTTTAATAGATTTTAATAAATCCACATGATGCCAACCATCCATGTGATATATAAAAACATTGTATAAATGAGGATATGGTTGAGGTAGGAGGGTTAATATTATTTTCAAGAGTTTTGAGTGAGAAAAGAGATGAAGCCATTAAAATTACAAGCTTCTACTAGAGAGAAATAAGTCATCCATAAGCCCCTAAGAGAGATTGTGTAAACAATGAGAAGATTGTATTTTACATTAAATTTAAAAGGAGGAAAGGGGAGATATATTGGTATATAAATAGGAGATTAGGATTTTATAAAAATGACTAGGCCACCATTAATGGTGTAGGGAACTTGAGAGTTGAATGTACAATCATATTTATTATTATTTTGAATAAGCACCAAGCATTATTTCAAGCTTTGTTAAAATCAACCAACTACATTTTAATAGCAGTAGGTTTAGGATGGGCAAGAAGAGGTTAAGCACAATCTCACCATAGGTTTAAAAGGATGCAAAGAAATCATAGATGGTAAGGGAAATAAACAACATAAAATTAGAGGTGTAGATGGTGGAAGGCATGAGATTTATTGAATTAGATATTGTAAAGCTCATCTATAGATAAAATCAATACCCCTTATAGGTCATGGAGGTGGAGAAGTGGGTGCCATTTACACATATGTGAAATTTCAAGGATTACAACCACATAACAAGAAGTAATACACAAGAGTTAAACCATGACTAGATGGTAGACATAGGGAAGAAGATAAGGTATGCACCACACTCTTTGATGTATCCATCAAAGACAAATTCAAAACCATAAGCACTATGTAACTACTTGAGCTAGCAAGATTTAGCAAGCCAAAAGACTTGGTATATTTCCTCCTCTCATGAGTACATAAAAATCAATTTTACTTTACTAGATGGTGCATGAGGATCTTGATGAGAATCTTTAGTAAAATCATAGGACTACCTATCATAGGGGAAACCATTTGTGAGATGATGGAGGATGAGGTGGAGGTTGCAAGGGTCACAAATCTCTACGGTTACTACAAGTTAGGTTTTATGTTCCCCATCAAGGACATCAAAAACCCCATGATAAGGGTAGTGGTTCACATTGTTAGTGCCAAATTATTCCCTAGTGGATAGGGGTTTGATATTCTTAAGAACTTCCTATGAATTTCCCACAACATGGCTCAAGGTGTGAAATTCAACATCTCTAAGTTCATTACTAAGGAGATAGTCAAAACATACAATAGTTCCATCAAACATGTGAAATTTTTTTATGGGGGTATATGCTAATACTGATAGTAATGGAGGAGATAGGTGTGCTATATGGGGATGAAAACCACCTATGGGTGTTCTCACCAAGTGATGAGTCCCCCATAATAAAGTATTAGGAATTCATTTTCCCACCTAGCTTCTCACATAATTATAAGAAAAGGGTGCAAGAGTGGTTTGATAGGTACATAAAATCATTTGGGAAAGAGTGGTTCATCCCTTAAGAACTTCCCCAATAACTTATGGGAACAATAACCTTTGTCATGATGTTGCACTTTTATGTGGTGCACCTAACACTCATGGATGGGAGCTTGTTAGGGTGGCTCTAATTGCCTTACACATTCTTAGCCCAATATTTCATGGTGGTGTTAAGGAGAATACACAATACACAATAAATTGAGATCCTAATCAAGATGATGGATCAAGTTGGAATTAGGATGAGGTGCTAGTTTGCACATTTTGGAGCCAAGGCCATCAAAGATGAGGAAGATGACATCGATAGAATAAACATCCATTCCCTCTATAGATTGACAATAAATGGGAGGATCTTAAACCTCTACTATGAAATGCAATCATACAAGAAGGGTGATTATTTTTGAAAGGATGATGATATCCCCCTTATATTTAGAGATGAAAGGAAAGTTTCACTGAAGCTGTAGGAAAAGACACTCCAAATAAAATGGGGTGAGAAGCTAGAAGACATCATAGAGTACATTCATTTAAAAATTACCTCCAAAGAGACAGTTACACCCCCCACTCCAAATAAGTTCATGACCTTCACATAAGATAGTGATTCTTCTATCAATAATCACAAGAAAAAGAATAAGGGACCTATTGCATTCCCCACTAGAACTCTTGCATAAATGGAGAAAGAGGTGAACCTCATACCCATAATATAGGAAGAAACTGAAGAGGACTAAGTAGGAAACTATATCCTAAAACTAAAAGAAGTATAAGAGGATATAATAATTGAGAATGTGTAGGAGGCCCTACAAAGTGGCATGACCACCACACTTTAGGTAATAGAGGAAATGACAAGCCTCACATCCAGTGTCACCCTAGTAATGAGTTCTCTAAGGAAACAATCATCAACACACAATAAGGAGGCTTCCCCATTACCTAATCACATAGTCATAAAGAAAATAGTGGCATGGAAGAAGATGGGATTGAGAAAGGATGATATCAACAAGGCATTAACACTTGAATAAAATCAAAGTCTTTCCTAGGAGAAGAAATTAACTAAGTTAGAGAAAAGGGCCCTAAAGGTTATTATAAGTGTAGGACTAGAACTTGAAGTGATTAGGTGAGCATAAATTAACCCCACCAAGGAGTAAAAATAATATGCACAAGAGTCATGCCCAAGTAGTTAAGGCGTGTCTAAATAAAATTAAGGTGATATTCACACCTTAAAATAATAAATAGAGATAGCAGAGGAACCCTAACAACAATAAAGTGATGTTGGTGCTGAAAGAATTTCCTTGGAGGTAAGTATTGAAAAACCTCATGATGAAAAAGTAGATGAGGGGGAAAAGATAAAAAAGAAACCCCCAAAGATCAAAAAAGTGAATCCTCTAAGGAGAGTGCTAAAGAGAGTGGTGGTGCCAGTGAAGAGGAGGAAGTACAAATAGAAAATGCCATCATCAAGAAGGATTATAAAGAGATGAATATAAGAGAGATGATGTAGAATGTATGGGTAGATGAGTACCTATACATGTATGACACTATTCCCCCAAGATACAATGACTAGTATGCATAAATAATGCTCATTTGTGTTAGATGACTACATGGATGAGCTACCCCAATTTTAATCACATAGAGTGGCCAATTCAAACTTGCAATATCTTATTGAATTTTTAAGTCACCCTAGTTATCATAACTCTCACCAAGGTCCTAATAGATAATTGAAAACCTATGATGTCCCATGCACTTCAAGAAAAATGTTCCTAAGTGTTTCCTTCCTACACCTAAGCCTAAGATAGAGGTGCAAGTGTGCATAGGAGTAAGATTGTGTTTCATGCTTGTTGATGATTCATGATGCATGCTTGTGAATATTATAATATGGTGTAAAAATTAAGAGGTACAAAGGCACAATAATCTAGGATAAAAGGAAGTACATAGGGAATAATTACCAAATCATGAGGAGTGTGCTTAAGACTTCTAGTCTTCATCTGCACTTTTATTCATAGGATTCCCCATGTTTATCTAATGAATTTATAAACTAGTTCATAGAGTCACACATACACACCCTCTCAATAAATAAGAGTGCAATCCAAAGCCACATGCCACCTTAACCTTAAGCATAATGACTCTCATGCAAACTTTAGTACAAGATTCCCCCCAAGTCAAAGGTGTGTAAATATTCTAGTGTGCACATAGAATACAAATAAATAAGCATGAAATATTATTTCTAACACTACCATGTGGTATCTTGATGCTTGTTCTACATAAAGGAATTATTGGTTCACCCAAGACTAGTTCCAATCCTTTGTGTTGTGCCTATGCTACGCCTAACCAATAACCCAAAAGTCTCCTCTAAGAGCTAGCTAAAGTGACATGTATCATCTTCACATAGCTATACCCATGATCAATTATGAAGTGCCAAATTCCAATTAGTATCAAGATATAAGTAATATCATTAGATGTAGTTGGGAGGAACTCAAGGCATTGTTAGAATGAGTAAATGCATATATGGCTCCTATATATCATGACTTAAGTACATGCCACCCTCTGACCTTGTCAAATATATATTTTGTTCCATTATACACATGTGTATCCATAGATGATCCTACCACTAAATTTAGATCCAGTCATTAGGTAGATTTCAATAAGCATGGCCATAGTCCTACAAAGGATTAAATTTTGCATTTGCCACCCCTAAATGGCATATTAATTATAAAACTATCTTGTTCACTATAAAAGCCTAATTGTTTCACTAAAAAAGGGTTACGATATTTTTAGTAGCTTAAAACTTCTATAATTTTCCCTCCATGAGTACTTGTATTAGCTAAACCTTACATACTAATGAGAATTAAGTTTACCTCTTATTCTTTTGATGATCTATGTGTTATTTGTCTTTGTTTATTTCTATTTGTGGGTAATGTTTTCCTCTCTCATTATCAATCATCCCTAGCACCTCCTAATTGAAATCAAAAATCACTTCTAGGTTGTATCCTATGTGCACCAGGGTCTATGTAGACTTTGTCTTTGGATAAAATTCATCCCTCTCAGTAGTGTGTTGTTGGAGTGACTTGGTAGAAACTATGTGATATTTTCTTGTTCTCAAAGGTTCAAATTATGCTTATGGTAGTAGGAGTACTCACTCTATTTTGGGTGCATTTATTTTTAATTTTATCATTATTTTACCTTATCCCTCCCTTTTCCTATCAAAAAACTTGGGTTTAGATTAATGGTAGTTTAACTTTCTACTCTTTAGGATTTCATACTAGTTTTAAACTAGGTACACTTATAATAGAATTAATTTGGCATACTCTAGAGGCTCATCCCAAGGAGCACAAGGGTCCCCACCTTGGATATATTCCCATCATTATGATGAGATAATCAATGCTCATGTGCATAGATACACAATAATATTTCCATGCCTAGTGCCTTGAACTCTTACACTCTACGCAAGGCCTTCATGCTCAATGCCCCACTATCAAGCTTCCCTATGCTATGAAGTATCTATGGGTACACATTTTAAATGATAATATTTTTTGGCATGCCTAATGGGACCAAGTTTGAATGAAATCTAAGTAATTGGTGCTACCCTTAGTTATAAAATGTTGAAGACACTCCACAGATCACCTGATAACTCTAAATGTCCAAATCTACTAGTTTAAGTAGTATGATCACTTAATAGTATGTATTTCCACCCCCCCCATTCTATGAAAATGTTGAAATCACACCTTCCTATTTCTTAGATCAATCTCATGCAAGTTCTTACAACCTTTCCCTAGTTCAACACCTATATCAACCTCCTTATACTTCTAATCATCCCTACACAATCTACCTTGTCCCCAATCAACATTACTTCCCTCATACTTAGCCATAAAAGAGTATTAATGATATACACCTCAATTTCTAAATACTGATGAGGCATATCAAAAGATAGTAGGAGTGTGGTAAAATATGAGAACTTGCTTATCAAGCTTACATTTAGTAAGAGGTGATGAAGAAACACAAATATGAAGAAGAATGTCTGGATAGGTAGATCACAACTAAAGAAGCACAAATTCATCAATTGCTTACATAGATGTATAAAATTGAAGTAAAACCAAACACCCCCAATCCTTCCTTTATTATCTTCAAAAAGGTTCCCCTTGTGCCTACAATCCAACTTGTGGGACATAAATCTTTCACTCCCAAAGTTCCTAGCTTCAAGAAGGATAGTTACATTTCACTTTCAATTAAATCCCCTACTTTCAAAGTTATAAGATTTAGAAATCTTATTCTTGTGCAAGCTCAATAACCCATCCTCCCTTAAAATCCTCAATGACAACTATGGTATCCTTCTTATATCATGCATCCCAACTTTGTAATGCCCAATCTTATAGAATCCCCTTCTTCCATGTCAATTGAAACCTCTTTCCCTCCCACCATATCCATTTTTAATGGAGGACCAATTGTATGGAAGTCAAGTGAAGATCACTCAGATGAGGAGGAGGATACTTCAAGTGAATATGATGAGGAGGTCATCATTGGTAGCCCTAAATGTGCCACAAAGTCAAAAGTATCAGAGCTACTATAGGAAGAGGATGAATAAAATCATCCTACACTACAAGGCAGTGCATAAGAATGAGGTGATAAGGTACTCTATTGGATAGATTAACTACCATTTAATCTATGATAAAATGATTACAATGATGAGGGGCCAATTTGTGCCATTCTAGAATGCACCTAGGAGTATAAGCTAGATTTATCTTTGGTAGATGGGATACCATTTCATATTATGGAGGAAGACCTTAGGGATAAATAAAGCCTTCAAAGGGAATGTGCACTTTAATCATAACACCCCAACTAACTCAAAAGCAACATGTAGACACTAAAAAGTGATGAGGAGGTGCAAGATTTATTCCAAATCCTATGTATAGGTTTTTCTCCTCTACAAGTAGGTTATGATTTGGCCAAAGTTAAGGATTGTACCTTTATTAAAAATGTTAGGGGAAAGATGTAGGCATCCCATTAGGTCAACCTCTTTATAAGATAAGTCATAATTTGTTTAATTTACTCAATTATGGTTATCAACTCTTCAATGAACTTACATACACTTTCATACCCCACAAAGACATCATAGATAGGCTTTGGTCTCAGCCTCTCAATAAGTAGCACAAAGGTGAAAGGGAGGTTATAATAGCAAATAGACATTATGTCCATTATATTGAGCACCTTATAGGGTATTTTTTAGAAGATATAATTGGTTTACAAGGATAACCCATTGAGTTCATGAGGTAATTGAGCATCATGCATAAGCCTCTCAAGTTTTAGAAGATTTTATTTGTTCAAAAAATGTAGTTAGGTCCTGAGAGATCCACAAATAATTGGTTTAACATTGAGGACATCAACTAGCAAGGGGAAATACTTATATGCATCATGATGGAGTCATTCATCAAAAAATATCCTATTCAAATAAACTACCTTAATCACTTTTTAGAAATAATTGAGGCATGCCTCCTTCATAAAAAATATATGCCACCTCACCTCCCTCCATCACATGCTAACAATAGGGAGTTACATAATACAAAGGACCTAAGAATTATCTATTTTACCCTAAGATGGTGATGACCCATTTTTGTAGTTGTATATGGTATATTAAATTATCTCACATTTTATTTCCCTAAGTGCCTATGTGCACATTATATAGTCTTAGTGTAATTTTATTTCCTCCAAGTGCACTTCACACATTTATTGATTATTATTTTTCTTTTTCTTATTGAAGGTAGAACTTAGTTTAGTTTATTTAAGAATAAGTCCAAGTAGTTTATAGATTTAATGACTTTGTCCCAAATATATCGATTCAAAGTCTACTTAATTATTACTTAGTAATCAAGCATCCCATAGACATCATTAGAAGTGTTAAATTTGGAGTCACCATAGTTAGTGCAAGGCTCACCAAGGTCCTTCTAGAGAGTTTCACACATATGAAGTCCCATGCACTTAAATTAAAATTTTCATAGGCACTTCTCACCTATGCCCAAGCCTAAGATAGAGTTACAAGTCTACATATGAGTAAGAGGATGGTTTATGCTCGTTAAAGGTTATCGATGTGTGCTTGTGCATAGGATTCTATGGCACACAACTTAAGAAGTGTAGAGGCACATAAATATAAGATTTTATATGGTCAAGTAAAGGAACTTCAAAGGGAATAATTAATATAACATGAGGAGTGCACCTAAGACTTCCATTCTTTATGCACACTCTTATTTAGAGGTTTCCCCATGCTTATCTAATGGAGTTCCACGCTAGTTCATAAAGTCACACATCCATGCCCTATCACTGTACAAGAGTATAATCTAGAGTTGTACATCACCTTAACCTCAAGCATAGTGACTTTTTCATACACTTTGGTGTAAGATTCCCCAAAGTTAAAAGTGTACACATAGTTTAGTGCACACATAACATACAAAGAAAGAAGAATGCAATCTTCCTTGTACTACTTACACATGACAACCTAATGATTTTTATAAAAAGGAATTCTTGGTTTACCCAAGATTTTTTCAAACCCTCCAAATTTCATGCTCATACTACTCCTTCCCAATAACCCAACAGACTCTTTTGAGAGCCTACCAAAGTGATACATATCATATTTGTAGAGACGTACCCAAGATCAATCATGGAGTGCCATGTGCCAAGTAGCAGTAGGATATAATGAATATCATTATAGGAATTTGAGAGGAACTTGAGGCATTGTCAAAAAGATTAAATTCATAAGCAACCACTAGATATCATGACTTGAGTGCATGACACCCTTTGACCTAGTCAGATAGATCTTTCATTCTTTTATGCACATGCATATCCAAAGATGATCTTACCACAAACTTTAGATCCAATCATTGGGTAGACTTTAAGAAACATGGTTTTAACGTTGTAAAGGAGTAAATATTGCATCTTCCACCCCTAAGTGGTACATTAATTTTAAAACCAGTTTGTTCACTATAAAAGCTTGGTTCTTTCATTGAAAAAGGGGTCAAGATATTTTTAGTAGCCTCACACTACTAGAATTTTCCCTCTATGAGCACTTGTATTAGTTAAACCTTACATACTAATGATAATTAAGTTAACCTCCTTCCATTTTTTTGATGATCTATGTGCTATTTATGTTTGTTGATTTTTATCTATGGGTAATGTTTACCCCTCTCATTTTCATTCATCCCCATCACCTCTTTACTAAACTTAGAACTCACTTATAGGTTGTATCTTATGCACACCAGGGTCTAAGTAAGCTTTTTGTGTGGATAATATTCATCCCTCTCAATTCTATGCTATGTTCACATGCCTCTATGCAAAACACTTGTGCATTTATAGTGACTTGGTGGAAATTGTGTGATATTGTCTTGTTCTTAGAGGTTTTCACTATGTTTATGGTAGTAGGAGTGATCACTCTATTATGGGCACATCAACTTTTAATTTTAGTATTATCTTACCTTATCCCTCCCTTTTCCTCTCAAATATCCTAAGTTTAGATTAGTTTTAGTTTAAATTTCTATTCTTTAGGCCTACACATTGATATTAAACTAGGTGTGCTTAAAATAAAAGTAATATGGCCTACTCTAAAGGATCATCCCAAGGAGTACAAGGTTCCTATACCTTAGGGACATTCCCATCATTTTTATGAGATAATTTATGCTCATGCATGTATTTATGCAATAATACTTCCATGTCTATTGCCTTAAACTCTTGTTCCTTATGTAAGGCCTTTGTACTTAGCACCCCATCGCTAATCTTCCCCACACCATGGAGAATCCATGGGTGCACATTTCAAATGATAATAGAACCTAAAGAGGGGTAGGATTACTTATTAATTAACACTCACACCATAAACTAGTCTAATATGGGAATGTGATGATAAGAATTTCCATAGAAATTGTGTGTTAAAACATCATCAATGACGGCAAGGTGAAGAAATGGAAAAATATCCTTAAAGAATAAAATTATGAGGTGAAAGTAAATAAATTCAAGATATAACAAATCTATGAATATGTGGAGGGAATTGAACCATTTATTTTGGTTAGAATTAACACTTAAGACCTTTTATAGGTTAAAAATATTTATGTGTTGGTGGAGTAGATGTTCCCAAGGTTAAAATTTGAGCTAGCACAGGAAGAAAAAGAATATCCTAGATCATGCTATAGAAAGATCTAGCTAACAATATCCAAAAGTTATAAAACCTCTTCTCAAAATTGTAGGAATGCATGAAGGAAATAGACACCATTTTATTAAGCTTCTCTAACCAAGCCTCGATAATAGATGTATGCCTAAATTAAGCAAAAGAAGAGAAGGAGAAGTTGATGGTACAAGTGTACTTAGAAATCAAGTTATAGTGGATGAAAATTATGGGGAACCTTAATGCACTTAGCAACTAGATTAAGGACAAAGATTAGAACTTGGAATCACTCTTTTGTGCTCTATAGACTAGGGTATATGAGCAAGGATATATCTTAGATGAGAGTGTGGAATAGGAAAAAGCTAATGTTGAGGCCTTCCATAAGGATATAGACAAAATGTATGTGCTTTCACTCACTACTTCATCCTCTGAGTTAGATAAAACTATAGAAGAAATCAATCTTGATATTAATGTATTTTAAGAATTTAATGCAAAACTCAAGGAAAATACACCTAAGTACTACACTCCCAAGATCTTGATAGACTAGTTTGAGGAGGGACTAAATTTTTTTATGGGGTAATTTTATGCCCCTATCTCATTAATTAAAGGATTCATTCCAACATGACATCCACCTAGGCATAAAGAAACTATTTTTTCAAGTGGTTAGCCTTTGGGTATTATTTAGTCAACTAGAGGTTGTGACACTTATCTTGCACTAGCTGACTGGTAGCTAACTATCTCCTTGATATTTATCACATCTCTGATGATTTGAGAAGATGTGGTAGCTACATCATATACTTTATGAATTCATATAGCCATTAGGTATGATCACCAAGTTCCAACTTGGTACTTAGTGTGTACCTTTCACCCTAGTAAAGATGTTCTTGAAGGCTATTTAAGGAGGTTGATCTAGTAGAATCAAGGAGATGAAGAATTACAGTAGATATTTAGTGAAATTAATCCTCTTTAAACCTTTATTCAATAACCATTAGTCTTATAAATAGTATTGAGTCTATTTGGCTCCATTTTTATGTGCCCAAGATCGCATGTGAACCTCTATGTTATTAAGAGTTATGATCTAAATACATTCTCTGCTATGAAATCTATACTCTATCATCAATTATAATCAATGAAAAATATTGTTGCATTAAAATAATAATGTGTCTTGTTTATGTGTCTTATCATATTGCTAATGAACTATCATGGTTTCAATATAATTATGTTAAGCAATGTTAGTGCATGATTAATAGTTCACATCTTTAATAGAGTCCCTATAAATTTTCATGATGTCATCTTTAATTTGTATAGAGAATGAGTATAGGTTCTACACCAAGTATTCCTATCCTTATTAAGATCACATGATTGATATGAGTAGCTTAAGTAAAATCAGCTTTTTGACCTTTCAAGTACCTCTATGACCCTAGGCCTAGTCCACAAAGGGCTTGCACCTATGGAACTATCTAAAGATTTTGTTTAAGTGATTAATTCCTCTAATTAAAACCTCAAACCATGGGAAAAAAAGCCTAATGTGGGTCTTATTTCCTTCTCAACTTGACTTTGAGTGATCTCATAAGGCCTATGCCTTATGTGGATTGATGTCGGCACAATTGAGTGTTCAAATGTTGAGTGTAAAGGGAATATCTTATGCTTGTACCTATTAGTGATAAATTGAGAGATAACTAACACAAGTCTTTTAATAGGAACCGAAGAAGGGAGGTTAGTATAGTATTATTTCAAGTAATAAAAACTCAAATAAACACACTAACACTTACAATCCTAACCTATATATATAGGGAGAGCTTATTAACACATAGTAAATGAAAACACAACTAAAACATAAAAGACAATAATTCTTTTACCTTCCTTCGGAGCTCTAAATGCTTTGTTGAGTGGCTTTCTGAGCTTGTGATTCAAGAAGTATTTTATGATGGAGTTTGATTTACTCCTTTTCTCTTTCATACTATGGCTTGTGATGTTGCTTAGATTAATATTTTAGCATAATAGCCTTACTTACAAAGCTTGTCTCTCTCTAAATTAGCATTATATCTTGGGAATATGAGAGATTATTGAAGATATTTGTGCATAATAACTTTTCACCAAAATAGCTTATGGTTCAATAAGAGAGGGCTTGTATTTATATCCTTAGGAATTAACTCTCACCCAAGGTGAGTCAAGGTTAGATTTAGGCTTGGAATGGGTTAAAACTAAACCTAGATGAGTCAAATCTAACCCTAGTAGAGTTAATAGTTTTCAAGTAATTATGATTTGTAATTACTAGGCATGGCTCTCAAAATTAGATATTTTAGGATATTTTGAAAGATATTTAAAACTCATAAAGCCAATTATGAAAGGCTAATATATTTTAAGTTTTTGAATTTTATTTTTTAGATATTCATTAATTTTAAATGGATAATTCAACTAGGCATTTAATCTAGTTTAGCTTGTTAATTGATTTTGATTAGCCTTTTAGCATTTTCAAAATTTGATATAAGTGTGTAAGTGCCCCACATAATAGGTCCATAAACCAAATTGATAGTGTGATGCTGCAAAGTGGTTAGGGATGAATCCATGACAGGTTATTGTTGCATACAATAGAATACCCCAATTAGGGATTTCTCAATGTGATTTACAACTTTAATGAATGATGCACAAGTAAATTTGGGATGTTTAGTGATTCCTATGTTTAATTTGTAATGGTTGGTAGAAATTGATCTAAATTTCAATTGAAATCTGGTTATGGCTAGATTTAGGTGTCTACAATTCTAAATTAACTTTTGGTAACATGGGAAGTAGAGATGAATATAGAGTATCTGAACCTAGTTTGGAGAGTATTGAAATAACTAGTTGGTCATCTTTCTTATATATTCCACATTATTTTAACTAAATCTCATACCCTTAAACTTAGTGAAAAAATATTATAGGGTGTCAAAACTCTTAGGACTCAAACTAATTAGCTCATTCTCTAGTTCGTGACCTCTCATCACATCTAGATTCCCAAATATATTTTCTATTGTGGTCCACACTACATTAGGATTTTCTTTCATATTCAACATGAAAGAGTAGACTAGGAGACATAGAATGACATAATTATCTAAAGGCTGTCACAATGGCTAAACCATTTTTTTCATTAGTATTTAGTTCATTCTTAGTGCCCATACTTATGTGATGTAAACCTCTACTCATGAAAATTATTTATTATTTATATTTCCTTTTATAATAGTTAAAATGTGTGATATGGGTTAAAAAAATTAGCACCCATAATGTAGAATTAAGTTTATTATTTTAAAACTAAAAAGAAGGATCATATATAATGAAAAAATACACACAACACCCACATAAATTTATTTATAATCAACCCCCTCAAATGTTGGCACTTTATAATTTTAGTGAAACTATTAAAAAAAAGATCAAATGGAATGTACACAAGAAAAAAATCACTTTTGAAAAAGAAGGCACTCAAATTTGAGTTGCCTATAAAAATCTATTAAAAATTCCATTTTCTACCATTAATGGGCCATTTTAAATGTTTTCACATAAAAATTAAATTAAATTTTTAAACATCACCAAAATGAATCTCCATGTAACTATTTAAACATCACTCCCATAATACACCAATGAAGATAGCTTCCAATGATAGGATATGAAAAAACTAGTTTTTTTTTTTTCAAATAATGAAATCTCATGATTAAAAAAAGTAACAACAATAAAACCAAAAAAATAAATACCATAATGGCTCTGATACCATATCAAATATTTTTACAAGATCAATGGATGTATCATATGCACCTGGTTCAAGCAATAGTCAATAAATTTCATACAATAGTTTTAAGTCAAAAGGGATAATAATGTGAAACTAGGATCAATCTATCCAACACACTCAAATATGATAGAACAAAAAATGAAGATTTATAAATAGGAGAGTTAATGTGTAACTCCTCCATGAAAATAATTCAAATACCTAAGAGTGGAATGTAAATACCTATACATAAAATATTTGGTCAAAGAGAAACTATCACTATCTAATCATGGTGGTCAAGTTTAACTCTCTATTTAAAAGTAAACCTAATAAAGCTAACTCCATAAGTGTAGGAAAGATATGTATGACAAGGGAGGCAACACAATTTCCTGAACCTTTATCAATTAAAACATGCTTAACTTGAATATCACCTATTTTAATGATAATTAATAAAGGAGGATCATCCAAATAAAGCAATATCTCATCAATAATCATAAAATATATACGAAAATTAAGTGAGAGGGAAGTGTCCACTATTTCATCAACATGTATGGAAATATATTAACATTGTTGAAGTATGCTATCTTCATATCTAGATAAGGTACCCTCTTCCCCTAAAGGAGGAGGATGAGAGATGTTCATTTTGAATAATATTTTCACGAGGTGATTATGATAGTGGGGAGAAGTTATCATTAGATTGAATAAGGGTATTTTATATGAGAGATGGGAAATTTCCACAATAGGATCCCATTCATAATAACTCATGAGAGGATTTTTACATAAAGGTCCATGATGTTAAAATAGCTCCCAAGAAATGGGGTTGGATGTGCAATGGAACTTATGTTGATAAGGTATGGTTGGTTTAGATTGGTTTCAAGTGAGTTGAGTGATTTTAGGTGATGTGATGGGTTTTTAAGGTATTTCTTATGGTTGAGTAGAAGAAATATTATTGGAAATTTGAGGTCTATTTTCTTGAGTTATGGAAATTGCGGACAGAGTAGAAGTTATATAAATGGTATGAGAGGTATGGTCAATTTGTGTTGTTGGAGGTGGTTCTTGTATGGGCATTGGTTCCTCTTTCCCTAATTATATGAGATGGGATATGGTAATGTCTTGAATAATGAAAAATGTTGAATAGGCATGATTTTTAGGTGTTGGGTTTGAATAAATATAATCAATTTCTCTTCTCATATTATTCATATTAACCACATTTTCATAATTGGTGTTAAGTTATATAAGACTTTCAATGTTATTAATAGTAGGGGTAGGTGTTTTAATGTTGTCTTGGTGGTTAGGAAGGGGGTCCTTGTAGATAGATAAATAAGTGATATCTTTGTTTAAAGTTTGCTTTTTTGTTTGATTGTCATGAGCTTTGAGTGTTATCTCATAAAATTGTTGATGATTTTGTATAATGGATTCATGGTCAAAGTTAGGAACAAGAAGAAAATCAATAACAAAATTTCTTAATTGTCTATATGTCTCATGAGATTGGGAAAAAATTTCATGAAACTAATAAAATTTATTTATATCATACCATGATTTCATAGGATGAGTGGGTTCAATATCTCGAGGTAGAGGTCTTGGAAGATGTTTTTGAGTTTCTTCTAATGACAATGGTGTGTATACATTAGTATTATTTTTTTGAGAAAATGTGGGATTATGATTAGAATTGTTGTTAGGGGGAGGAAAAGGCTTCATGGTATTTTTTTGAGAAATATATTAGATGATTTATATGGTGTATAAGTTTTAGTAAAACCATCATTGATTTCATGATGGCTTTTTTATAGGAATTCGAGTTTCAATTATAGGTTGAGGAGGCTCAAATTGATGCATGAAGAAATCTTGTCAGTTGTCTTGGTTAAGATCTTCTTCTAAAGTTTTTGAATAAAGTGTCTAAATGCAATATTGTAATTTATGGTGGAGAGAATTAGTAAATAGGTGGAAGAGGTTGTCATCCACCATATTGTGCTCAAATTTGTTAGACACATTTTTCCATTATTTGATGAAGACTTATTTTTTTTGGTTTTGAGGTGTTTACAATTTATAAAATGAGCTAAATTATTTTCAAGAAGATCACTACTTTTGAATTATTAAACGAATGAATTGACCAAATCTTCTAGGCTAGTAATAGAGTGAATTTTTTATTGATTGTACCAATCTAAAACATCTCTTGAAAGTGTTTTATATAAGAGTTTAATGGAAGTGAAAGTATAAAGATTAACCCAATATTTTTAAAGGTTTTCAAATGTTTTTAGATGTAATTTAAGATTTTTATATTCATTATAAGTGATGGTGGGATAAATATTTCATATGTCACTATTGGAAACTTGAGGTAATGGAGGTTCATTTTATTAATACCTGATAGTTTTGTTGATAAGTGGGAGTTGTGGTATGAGGTTACCATGTGGATACCAAATGGGAGGGGGGGATAGGGGCATTATGATTTTTTGATTCTCATGGAAAATGGTGAGGTTGGTTTTGGAGATGTATTAGGTGATTTTAAATTTTCATCATCTTATTTGCATTATTAGTTCAAAATGTATGCATTTGGTTAAGCATTTTTAACAAAAGTTGATTTTTTTGAGAAACATTTTTGGTAGTGGATACAGTATGTGATGCATTCTTATTATGTGAGGTATTAGTATATTGAAATACATTATGAGCATAGGATGAGGTAGTAACGTGAATTTCACTAGTGGCATAAGAAGTATTAGTAGTGAAAGAAGCAATAGTATAATGAGATTCACTAGTAACATGGGTATGAATGTGAGTATTTTGAACATCCCCAATAAAATTTGAACCTAAAATTTTTGTATAAATTCTTGTCATGGAGGTACAAGAAGACATATATGATGATGTAATAGTATGGGAAGGATACATAATAGAGGAGAAAGGTTGGGATGAAAAGAGAAAGGTTTACCCAAATCCTTGGGAGAAGATAGGTGAAGGTGAATGGGGTTAACCTATATGAGGTCCCATCATGAGGTTATAAATGTTTGTATGATAGTTTCCTCTATGTTGAGGGTTTTTGTTGAAGAAAAAGATCATTTCAATTGTGTACTCAAGTTCATGTTCATCTTCTAATGAAAATAAGGGGTTAAGTGCTGAGGAGGAATGATGAGGTGTCTTATAGTTGGTAGTACAAGTAGAAACATGGGAATTATTTTTATCTATGGTAGGTGTCATAAGATGTGCCTTAAGAGGCCTATTGGGATTTGTGAAACTCATTATGTTTTTTTATTTAATTTTATATTATCATCAAATAATAAATTAATTATGGAGGGAATCTAAAATTTCATTTATAAGTGAGGATCAACAAGTAGGATACTAAGTCAAAGTAGTCAATATTGTCTTGTAAGGTAGAAGGTAAGACAATCTAAAAAAGACAATCAAATTAGTCAACTATGTTCTAAATATGGTGAAATTTAGGGAGTCTAAAAGACACACAATCAAATAGGTTGAGTATGTGTTGAAGTAAAATATAATAAGTAGTCTATAATAGACTAGGTCAAATAGAACGATTGGGTTCTATGGGAAAAGGGGAACTATAGGAGATAAAATTGAGTAGGTCAGATATGTTCTATAGGAAAATATATATTATAAGAGACATAGTCAAGAATATCTATTATATTTTGAAGGTAAAGATAGGTTTTAACAATTATGATTTTAGATGATCTAGTGTTAGATTATACAATAATTGAAATAAACACATATACAATTAGGTCAAACCAATTGATCTAGTTACGACACATAGCACAAACCTTGTACCAACACTCACTGATACAAGTTTTATAATACAAAATATAATTATCAGATAATAAACAAAAAATATAAATGTTAATCTATGTCATCATTATTGAATGCTTTAATTTAAAAATTTAAAAATAAATGTGGTAGGGAGTTGCTATAAAAAGGAACTAAAAAGGCAATCTAAGGATAGTTTTAGGGAGTTAAGGATGAAAAGGATTTGTATTGGTGATGGTACTAGCTTGGTATTTGGGCCTTCCCCCTAACTTAAAAATATCATAGTGATAAGGGTGTTGGGTGATTTTCCAATACATACCATAAACAATGTATTTATACTCGACCAAAAAATTGAGTTGGTTTCCCCCTTAGTGATGAAATCCATATAGGTAGACCTTGGGTATAATTTATTTAATGCTTTTTGATATTATGTGGTTTTTAAGTGTGTGAGTAAAATAAAAATAGTGTGACTAAGTTGATAAATTAAAACTCTGTATTTAGTCTATGTGTTCTACTCTAAGTAAGCAAGCATCAAAATGAAAGATGAGTTAATTACTAGCAATATGAGTTAATTCTTTTGCTTAAAGAGTATAGGGTCAGTTCACATAACTAAGTATGCAAACATTATAGAATAAAATTGACTGGGATAATTCTATCTATTACAATTAGGGCCAAAAAAATAGAATAGAACAATTTGGTTGAGTCTCCTAGGCAAGAAGTAACTATATAACTCTATTGAGCTAGTCAATTGAGTTTAATATAGGGTTATAGGTTTATATATTGAAAACTATGAAAAATAGTACTTGATTGAATGAAAATAAATGATTGAGATGGTGAGAATGAACCTAATGATTTTAAAGATGTTAAGTTTGTTATTTTTATACTATGTCATCTAGATGAAGATTTTTTACCTATTAAAAGAGTCGACTAGGTTAACTGAGTCTATAAACCTATATGTAAAAAAGTGAACTGAGTCTAACATATCAATTCAGTTACTTGTGGTTTAATATGACATTCAAAAATAGAAATAGAGTCGATTAGATTAACTATATTAAACATGCACATATAATTTTAGACTGATTCATTAGATTAGATCTGGTGATGTAAAAATTAAGTAAATAATAAATTATAATAAATTAAGGTATGAAATAAAACCTAGTCAGTTCATATTAAGTTCACAAAAATGTATTGCAAGGGAAATTAAATATAATTTATGAATCAATCCTAGCTTGAAGAATATAAATCAAACTATCTCTTCTTCTTGTTGGTATATTTAGATAATTAAGATCATGACCAATATAGATCATAGACTAACTAAGGGGTCTCATACCACACAATATCACTATAGAGGGTTATAAAGCCTCTAGTAAAGTAATACCACATAATAACCCTAGATAGGTCCTTTGATTTCTAACAAAGTAAATGATAAAGTAAAGTAAACCTAATCTATTGCTCACCAAAGATTATGATACAAATGGAGATAATAAACATAAAAGTAAACATGTAAAGAATAAATATACTCAAGTCAATTTATAGGTAATCCTAATGCATGGAGAGAGAAATATATTCATAATCTAACACATACAAACATATCTACTAATAAACAAGAGAAAGAGTTGGGAATACTTACCTCTAAGATAAACCCATCAAGTCTCAATATTTCCCTTGGCCAATGGTGTTTTGAAATAGGATTTTGTGGTTCATAAGGATAATAAATATAGATAATATGTAGGCTACACAAATTTTCCTGTGAATCCAAAAGCCTTTTCTTACAATACAAGATTATTATCTCCAAAGGAAGTATGAACCCCTAAGTAATGATTCCTCAAACAGAATGGTGGACAAGGAGATGAGAAAATAAATGATTATCTATATATATATATATGTATACACACACACACACATATATATATATACATATATATATATATATATACATATACATATATATATATACATATATATATATATATACATATACATATATATATATATATGTATACATATATATATATACATATATATATATAATTAAAATTATGAAAATTATGTGTTTATATAGTTTTATATAACCCTAAAACCTTTCAAAGTTTTAGATGACATAGTCAGCCAGTTGACTTAGTTATTTAATAAATAAACAAAAAGAAATTTTATCTTAGGTAGGGGCTATTTGAGGAAGTGATATGCTTGGAGGAGTGTATAAGGGATGTGTAAAATCTTATGGAAATATATAGGAGATGTTTGTGTTAATTTTAAGTGGTGGTATAAGGGACAACAATCTTATGAATCACCAATGGTTTGCCAATCCCTTTCTCCATGCACCCTTTAAGGCATGCACTCAAAGAGAGTGAGTTTTGATGATTTCTTACAAGAGAGAAAGAATTAGTAATTTATAAAGTATAAAAAATATTATGGATATAATATAAATGTGTATGAATAATCCATAATAAGTAATTTCATGGAAAATAATATCCCACACTAACACAATGCATCAACAATAGTATTGAAAAAACAAATGTCTAATGTACTATGTAAATAAAGTAAAGAGAAGAGGGATGTGGATACTTTTATTTGTTTGGACTCAATAGGGACTCAATATCCCAATTTAGATCAAGTGTAACTTTAAAAGATATTTTTTAGGCTTAATACCTCAAATGGAAATAATATTACCTAAATATCATTATATTTGGGCACCAAAGACTGGGACATATGCTTGGTACAACTCCTCCTACTAAGCTTAAAAAACCATAAGAAATATTAAACCTCCAAGATAAGACTCTAAACCTCTAAATACTCATTTTAATACTTAAGATAAAATTAAAAAAATATTTCCATGGACTTAAGCTCTAGGTTTGACATTGACGTATGTCTATAAAAAAAATCTTATATAATTAGACTTTAGGTATTATAAATTATATTTATGTTTTCATAATTATAATTATATATATTTATATTTAATTATTTATATTTTTATTTATGATTTGGTTAGTATTTAAGTGTTATTAATAGATTATTCTAAACATATAGTCCAAGCACATTAGTTAATACTAAATAATATTTATACAAGCTTATACAATAGGGATAATATAACTATAAGATAGTTAAATACATATGATATATATTGGATTCTATATGTATCCAATATTAAACATAACCTATAAAAATATAGTGAAGTGGTATATTAGTAACAAGATATATATATATATATATATATATATATATATATATATATATATATATATATATATATATATATATATATATATATATATCATTGGAAATAGGTAATCATGGTTGTATGGCATGACAAATATCACAAGGGTAAATTATATTATTATTTTTGGAGATTGAATACATCTATTCATATCATTAAAATATAAAATATAAAAGGATTATAATAATTAAATTAAAAAATATATTCTTGATTTGATAGTGGGAATCATTTATATAATATTGGGTTAACCCATAAACTTTCATGAAAATAAAAGTGAAGAGATATAGTTGCAACTCCACTCTTAGTCATCCATGGTAGACATTATGAGTATTATGTAGATTAATTTAATTTTTTTACATTAATGTTTTGGTTAGGAATTGGTAGTGATATTTATGATAATATACTTTAACACTAGTCTATGAAGATAAATAATAGTTCATTCTTAAAAAATATAAACATCGAATGGTCATGGATATATTGGAAGGCAAATAGATATTAATTGTTCTATAAAAATGGGTATGAGGATATGAATAAATTTGGATACATAAATGATCTTATAAGGAAATATGAGGGAGTTATGTGGAATCAATAAAATTTTGGAAGGAAAAAATAACCCTATTTTATTAAAGGACATTGATTTTCCCTTAGAATGATAATAATGAAATTAAGGCTATTTTATCTTTACAATGAAATTTAATTGAGTTGATTGGTTTTATGGTATTTATACCATTATTTTATGATTCTAATGTATTCATATATATTTTAACATATCACCCCACCTCCTGCCCCCCATATACAAGTAACATATTTTTTGAAGGAAAAAGCAACCCTGTTTTATTAAGCGAGCAAACTAATTTTCCCTTCAAAGGATATAATGAAATAATTAAGGATATTTATTTTTGAAATGTAATTTTATTGATATGATTTAGGTTTGTGGTATTTATACCATATTTTTATAATTCCCAAGTATTTCTATATTTTAAAATGACTATATTGTGTGCACATTAGGTTTTATTCTAAAGCCAAAACTTACCTTAATTTTATTCATGGGTAAATATGATGAATGAATTAAAATTGGGATGTTATAATGAATATAGTATTGACTATATTATATTTTTGCATTTGGGGCCCAATTAGTTTCTAGACTTATCATATAAATTTTTTGTATTGAGTTATTATCATATTATAATTATCTTACCAAGATATAATAAGGTTTTAAATAAAAATATAAAGGAGGTTATCATGACTTATGATATAAACTAATTTTGAGGTTGAGAATGATTTAATGTATGGATATAAGTTTTTATTCTCTTAACTATTAATGAGTTTGAGAAAAATCTTATGACTGGCATTCCAAGAGTAAAAATAGATATAGATGAGGGGATAATCCACCATGAAAAACAAAGGCATTATATATTTATCCTTATTGTATTACAATTCCTATGAAAGAATTAACTCATAATGAAATTTTTATAACTATCTCAATACTCATCAACTCTTTGTAAAAACTTGAATTTCTATGCCATGGAAATCCATAAATATTTATAATATGATTTTTGTGGGGTTTTCAACAATTTTTTGTTGGGGTGGTTGGGGCTACCTATCAAGGGCTGAGAGTTCCCACCCTTGTATTACTCTATATATTGTAGATTATAAAATCATATAGATTATATAGGATTACTTTTTTCTATTTTAAGTCTTATTATACTTATTAAAATTATATATCATCATGTAATATCTTATGTAATATCCTCTTAAAACCAAACACAAAAAAATACATAGTTAGATAGTTTAGGGTTGCACCTCCTTGTTAGACAATTGAGAAGTTTGTTTAATTGATTTTAAGTTTAATTAATAAAACTTACACACTTAACACAACTTGCTTTCATCATTCCAAAGCTACATTACATTACAACATGTTACATTACATGTTACATCCTTAGATTGTTTAGGTTAACAATATAAACGAACATATCACACACTTGCAAGTCTATAGTAAAGTATAGAGAAATTAAAAAATTTAAATACATTGCATACATAATATTAGCACATTGAACATATAAATAATGAAGATAGATTTCACATGTAACCCATTAGTAGAGCATTGGTGAATATTAAGTGATAACCTATTATTAAAGGAACAATCACTAAGGGGTGAATCAGTGAGCATATATAATCCAAATTCAACTTCAATCCTTTCAAATTATTAATAAATTACCATAAGCATTTCATGAATCATATATCATTCATATAAAAACATAAGAAAGACAATGCAAGATCAATCACATAAGACATGACATATGTGGGAAACCCTCTTGGGGGAGAAAACCCACTATAACCTACAATTGGGCTACTATACTATAATGAAAAGAACCAATTTAGACTAGATACAACTGATCAAGGATATATAATCCCTTCTTAGTGGGACTACAATCCTATAAGGTTCTACCACACATATCTAGCTGAGCAATAATGATAACTAAAATTTTAGTAATATTCACCTTTCAAGGAGGCTAAAATCCCCTAAATATTGAGCATGCAAAACAACACCTATGAACACAACATCTTCTAAACATTGATTACCTACCAATATGATGGAGATACAAAGTATATCAGCTCTTCTTCAACTCTACACACTCAAAGCATCTAAAACATACTTTTTAATCACCCTAAATCTCTTCCCTCATCCTCAATATTCAAGAGCACTATTATGAAATCAGAAACATGACCCATATGTCATACACATAGTCCTCAATCTACTCTACTCATCAACTCATCTACTAGGCACTCTACCTCTCCTTCACTCCAAAACTCTCACATACACACTCCTCTTCCATGTCTTGCACAAGTCTATAAACCATAATATTTTGGATTTAATATATATATATCATTCATGATTATCAAAATCTTTGTTAGACATTAGGCATACTTTAACCCTTAAGGCATCTTACATTGGTCACATTTAAGCACAACTCTCTTTCAAATAAACCTAAGTCACCTTTTCGGTACTATGATGACCTATTCACGTGTTTGACACTTTTCCAAGAACACTAAGAAATTAAGAACAATTTCCAAAATATGGACCCATTCCAAATGATATATAAGTCCCCATTAATATCACTTTTTTACTTAAGCACAATTTTCTCAAACAACATTTTGTGTACATAGTCACCATGAATGAATACACAGTTAATTTATAAAACTTTATTCATACTACATATGATTGGTAAAACCTTCATAATTCATACATATAATCTTTATGGAGTCTAAAAAACTCTCTAAGAGCTAAGAAAACATGAAACATCGAAACAACATCAACACAAGCTCACATATCCTTCTCAGGTCACTTGCAAAACATAGTCAAACACATAGTCAGATTTAAACCTTAATAAATTTGAATATACAAACTTCTAGACCTTAAAATATATATTTATAGATTTTTATTAGAGTCCTATAAAAATTCACTTTTTACAATACCATAAAATTCATCTTGGATCAAAATTTATAGCCAAAATATAGAGCATTAGTTTTTCCTTTGCAAAATTTAAATATTTCAATTCAAATGGTCACAGTTAAACTTTAGTCACCATGCTATCATATTATGTCATCACTAATTAGATAGATCATATAAAATAAATCTTATTAAAACTTTAAATAATCATGTACCACTACCCATGTGTTAAACTTTTAATAATTGACCTCATCTCATGCAATCTTGTAATCTTGACCACATACGTACCATTGATCTCTATAGATTAGCTTGATATTTATCTTATATCACTCAATAATTTGATCAATATTTACTAATGACCATTAAATATTATATATTTATCCTTTACCTTTGATCATTATTAAACATCAAACACTCGTCCTCATCTCTCTACTTCCAAACATCTTAGAATGAACATGTTCTATTGATCCTTTTGTAACGAGCTCAATATTTACTCAATTTAAGCATCAAACACTTTGACCCATTTTAATTATTAAAAACCATATATATTAAATGTATGATCAACCATGAGATATTATATCTCCATCTCATCCTAATATTTAACATCATGAAAAATATGCTAAGTATGGGGACCATTGCTATCTACTTGGAAGGCCAACTTTGCACAGTCATATCTTTTACCTCACTCACTCGCATGATCTCAAAATTGGACCATATAATCTACTCATATAGGATAATACAATAATGTATTAATAAAATATTTAAACCTTTTCACATATGAGATATATCTCCATTAATCTACTCACTCAAATTTTTCTACCATAGAGCTAACTATGTTAAGAACTGTCTAGAAGGCCAACTTTACACATGCATATCTTTTGATGCACTTCATCGCATGACTTAAAATTTATCAAAAATCAACTAGAAAAAAAAATAAACAAACAAATATGATAAAATTATCTTTAAAATCCCTTTTTTTTAGAATATAACTTCATAAATATGCTTACTTAGATATTTCTTCCCACATGCAAATTTGGCAAAGTATGGGAAAACACTGTCAAACTACCTAAGAGCCCAAATTTGCACTTGCATATATTTTTTAATTGTTAGTTTCATGACTTGATATTTATAATATAATATCTTATCTCATAGGTAAATTCATCCATATAAAAAAATTCTCTATAAATTTTCATAAGTGTGAGATATGATGTCACCAAACTGTTTACTCGACTTTGTTTGAACATAGAAAACACTATAAAAATGCTTGGGAGCCTAAGTTTACAAAAAAATATATTTGGATTAATTAATCATATGAATTTATATTTAGCACATAGAAACTAGGGACTAATGTGATCACACCCATATGACCAACTCCCCCTGACTCATCCACATGTTAAAATTATGATGTCCGTAAACAACCTCCTCAAATTTCATTCCACTAGACCCAAAATGTCTAGATGAAGACAATGATAAAATAGATGAAATACACTCATTCACACAAGAAATCAAATCATAAAAAACATATTATGTGACATAATTTAGACTCATCCCTAATCATCTCAAACTATGCCAAAATTGAAGACCAACCAAGCATACTTGACTCATACTAGGACAAGCACATTGAACACTTTGTCATTATCACTTAGAATATCAAGGCACTTAATTAATTCACTTGGAAAATTATATTACATAATTATGACATCATTTACAACACTCCAATAATCTCCCCCTTTTTCATTAATGTTAACATAATATATAGCTCACCTTCTTTCTTTCTTTTCAAGCACTCTCATAATATGAACTTTCTCCCCCTTTTACATAATGACAAATTGGGTACCAATTGATCCTAATGACATGAAAAGTATACCAATAGGATAATATCATATTATAAATATATTACAAACTCCCCCTTACGTTGAGTCTACCTATTCTTGCTTTGACAACATCCTTCTTGCTACATACCAACATTCTTCTTTAACCAAGAGCTAAAACTAATGAATAAAGAATCCAAAAAATATTAAAATCTGATGGAACTCACAAAACAACATATGAAGGGGACTCCCCCTAATATCTCTGAGCCATTTCACCTCTTTTATCATATTTATATCTCCATACACCATGAATAACCACCATGTAGACTTACTAGCCTCTTCTCATAAGACACCCCAAAGACAACCAATATAACTTAATTCCACTAAAAAAATAGGATGCATGCTCTTAACAAACCTAGAAAATTTCATTGAAATGATCATGCCATGCTATTTTGGAGAAATGGGAAAAAACATCACATCTTCATTACTAGGCCTATCTAGACTCCTTGTATCCCTACCTAGAACTTGTAGAACCCACAAATTCCAATAGATGCACCTTCAAGAATTAAAACCCCATAAATAGAGAACTCTCATATGACCCCTAAATCACATCAACTTACATCACCTATCTCATCCTATGCAACATACTTCCTTCACAAACTTAATAGCTAATTAGGCCTCAATCTTGATAAAAACATGAATAATTTTAAAAACAAAAACCTTCAGATCTATTTGAATCTTGATTTGAAAACCAATTTGTCCCATTAAACCTATTAATAAACCTAAGATCTCACTCATAAGGTAGACCACTTTTCTAGTAGGGCCTAAAACCCTAAAATCTCAAAATAAACAAGGTAAACAAACCTCTTTATGGTCAACTTCCACCTCTAAAACTTCTTATACACCTAGATATAACCATTACACACTTATAGACCAAGATTTTAGCTTCCACATCTTTGGGAACCCATACAATATATAACCCATTTTAAGCCTACTTGTCCTTTAAGCTAAAACTAAAAAAAATGAGAGCATTCAAAAATCTTCAATTTGACTTCAACATACCTTCAGACCACAAAACCACTTAGATCAATATATAATAAGGTCAATATACCTTTTTGAGCATCAAAATATTTTTGAATTTTTATCAATCTCATTATGCCATCTAGAAACACCCATTTTGACCCTTCACAATAGTTCCTTTACAAAAATCTAAAACAAGCTCATGAACTTGTTGCTCCTCTTAACCAATGACCATTTAATGATCAAAATAGTTAATAGAAACATATGATCATCAATTTTATACCAAAATAACATTGTTCTAAAATAACAATAAAAAATAAAATATCTCTATACTAATTTGTTATTATGATCTTGAGCACACAAACTTGCTTCTTCATAAGAAAGATGTCTACTAAGAAGTATAAGCAGAGACACCATACTTCACAATGTCCTAGAATAATGTCAAACTAGGAGTTTCCCATAACTCCTTGTATTCATTTTACTCCTTGGTAATTTGATGTTTATAGTTCTTCTTCTTCTTAGGCTTAAGAGAAGCAACATGCTTAACCACTCCAACATTCTCCTCTTCTTTTAAGATTTACTGGACAATGCCTGGAGAAAACAAAGATTCATGGCATACCTTTTCATATGAATAATCTACCACATAATTAAGAACCTCATCAATAGACACTAAAAATTGATGGTCTTTTCATGATATAAGCTCAATAATGGCAAGATGTTCACTTGGATCCATACACATCTCAAAACTAGCCTTAATAAGTACCTTGGTCCTCTCCTTGAGATCGATCTCTTTATCCACAACATGAATAGATAATGAGAGCCCTTGAAACAATTTAAATTTTGTATAATTTTCCACCATAAAAAATATATTACTTGGACCATTAGACCCATCATGACTCATAATTATCACATTTGGTTTCCATGAATTAACTTGCCTTCTTCATTATACTCTAGGAGCTTGATTGAACTCATTTTGAATTGATGACATTTGCTTGCATAACCTATTAATGTGGCCAATATTATCATAGTTTTATCAAAAAATACTCCTTGATGGAAAAAATTTTGTCTTACTATTTTTAGATATAATCTTGCAATGTGTCCTTTGTCATGACAAATGAAACAACCTCCTCTTTTTGAAGAGGACTCACCTTGTGTAACCTTATGTGGATAATGGTTTACAAAGTGTCCCACATCAAGATAGGTAAATCACTTAACTTTTTTCACACCTTTTGATTGATGACCCCCATCATAGTTCTATGCAAACTCTTTTTTAATAGGCCTCTTGCATTCTCTAGCTTTATTCCGAAATTGATTACATGAGTAATAATAACCATTGAAACTTGCATATGTCATGGCATTTGGTTGTCTAATATGATTTTTATAAATTATAATAACACCTTCATTCTTTATGTGATGATTTGTATTCAATGTATGATTTTCCTTGTTCACATTAGTCTTCATCTTGTCTTGATTTACGTTCTTTTTTTTTCCTTCATATCCAAGACCATTTCTATCACTAGCATGTTTTTGAACACTTAGAATATTATCATATCACTTGAGCTCTTTTTAATTCTCATAATTTACCTCACCTTACTATATGTCTTCTATAACTCATATTTCAATGACTCATTTTAAATTACATACCTTGAACATTCATCTTCTTTAGCTTTTAGACTTATAGATAGGATTTCCAATTGAAAACTAAGATGCTTGACCATATCTTCATTCTCCTTGTATCTTCATTAATTATTGATTCATACACACTAAATTTTTATTCATTCCTTGATTTATGACTTCATATTATTGTTAATCTTCTTCTCAATCTTCAATTCTTCAAGAGAATTTTTAAATTTAGTCTCATAGTCTACATCATCTTCATCATCATCTGAATCACTCCAAGTAGACTCCTTTTCTTGTGAGAAACTTCCTTCCTTAGCCATGAAGAGGGATTCATCTTAAATAGGACCATAATATTCATGATCACACTCTAAGTCATTGTCTTCAATCTCATTTGATGAGCTATGGTCTTTATTGGTGTAGAGACTCTTCTTATTCTTGAAGAAATTCTTCTTATTATCATACTTTTTGAAACCTTTCTTCCTCTTATTAGACTTGTATGTCTTCTTGTATTCATCATGATCTTCATCATCATACTTATGAGGGAAAATTCTATCAAAATGTATTATCTCTCCACAATTGAAGAATTTTAAGGGTAGTTTACACTTATACTTGCTTGAACCTATTTTCAATTTTATTGTAAATAAAGCAATTAGTTCATCCTCATCAATATCAAAAATGTCATCCTACTTGGGTTTCTTACCTTGGAACTTACTCATAGGAATAATATTTGTCTTGAATTTTAGTTCCTTCTTTGGTGGTATATCCTCATTCTTCCTCATCTCATAAGCAGTAAGGATGTCATGTAGTTTATCCAACTTCAACTAAGTAAGATCATGACTTTCTTCTATAGTAGATACTTTCGGATCAAAATTGAGAGAGAAATAAATTAATACCTTTTGAACTATAGTATCTTATTCAAGGTTATCTCCAATACCTCTGATGATATTCATAATCTCATCAATATTATATAAACAAGATGCCACAAAATATCATTCCTTCATCTTTAGACTCTCAAATTATCTTTGGTGAGTCTGCAATTTTACCAACTTAAATTTTGAGTATCCTTATTCAATATTATTAAATTTATCCCAAATTTACTTTGAAAATTTACAATGGATTACCTTGGTCTATTCAGTCTCTAAAATCCCACAAGTAATAACATTCATTGCCATAGAATTATTCTCAAACAACTTTTTATTTGTAACACTAGATGGAGGAATAGTAGGTGTAAAATAACCATCCACAATAGATTACCAAATTTAAAACCCTAGGGACATGATGTATGTCCTCATCATTGAACTCCAAAAAGCATAATTGGATCCATTTAACATTGATTCTTGCTTAGTAGAGAATCTTCCTTGATGAATACCCATATTGTACCTTGGATCACCTTCAAGCTATCAAGCCTTTACCAAAGGACCTAGATCTAATACCAATTATTAAAGGTATAATCACTAAAGGGGGGTTGAATCAGTTGTCCTAGATAATCCAACTTCAACTTCATTCCTTTTAAACTCTTAATCAATTTACACAAGCATTTCATGAAGCATACATATCATTCATAACAAATAATAAGAGAGACAATGCAATATAAATCACATAACACATGACATATATGATAAACCCTCTTAGGGGAGAAGACATAGTAGAACCTATAATTATAATATTATCATAATTAAAAAAACCAATTTGGACCAACTACAACTGATCAAGGAACTACAATCCCTTTTTAGTCAGACTATAATCCCATAAGGTGCTACCATACTTGTCTAGATGAATAACAATAGTAAATAGAATTTTAATAATCTTCACATTACAAGGAGATTAAAACTCCCTAGATGTTTAGAAACCATAACAATACCTATGAACACAACATCTCTTGAACATTGATTATTTTCCAATATGATGGAGATACAAAGTATATCAACTCTTCTTCAACTCTACATACTCAAAGCATCCAAAATATCCTTCTGGATCACCCTAAACCTATTCAATCATCCTCAATATATAATATTACTATTATGACATAAGAAACATGACCCATAGGTCATACACATAGTCTTCAATTTTTTTTACTTATCAACTCATCTACTGGGCACTCTACCTCTCCTTCGCTTTATAACTCTTACATACACAATCATCTTCCAAGTCTTTGATAAGTCCAAAAAACATCATATTTTTTTTCACTATATATATATAATTCATGATTATAAAAATATTAGTTGGTAATTAGGTATACCTTAACCCTTAGGGCATCTTACATGGGTCACACTTAAGCACAACTCTCTTTCAAATAAGCCTAAGTCACCTTTTAGGTCCTATCATGACCTATTCACCTCTTTAACACTTATTTTAGTAAACTAGGAAAATAGGAACACTTTATAACATATGTAATCATGAAAAATTATATATAGGTCCCATTTAAGTGCCAAAATCAATCATAACACTCTTCTTCTTAAGCATAATTTGCTCAAACAACATTATGTGCACATATTCACCATAAATAAATACACAATAAACTTCTAAACCTTTATTCATACTATATATGATTATTCAAAGCTTCATAATACACATAGGTCATATTTATGGAGTTTAAAATACTCTCCAATATATAAAACAACATGAAAAATCAAAATAGCATCAACACAAGCTCAAATATGCTTCTTAGGTCACTTGCAGAACATAGTCAAACATAGTCAACCTTAAACATTCATAACTTTAACTATACAGACTTTCAAACCTTAAAATATATATTTATAGATGTGCCTTGGATTCCTCTACAAATTAATTTTTTAAATTACTATAAAATTCAACCTAGATCAAAATTTATATCTAAAATATAGATCATTGGTTTTTCCTTTACAAAATTCAAATATTTGACTTCAAATGGTCACTTTTAAACTTCAGTCACCATGTTATCATCTTGTGTCCTTGATAATTATATCAATCATGAACCATTAATCTTATTATAACTTTAAATCATATTTCACCACTTATAAAGCATTAAACTTCAAATATTTGACCTCACCTTGTGTAATCTTGAATTTTGACCACATGCGTACCATCAATCTTTATAGATTATCTCAACCTTTATCTTATAGTGCTCGCCCTTCAATCAATCTGTATGAATGCCTACTCACCATTAGATACTTTTCCTTTAACTTTTATTAATTTTAAACATTGAACACTTGTCCTCATTTCATTGCTTCTAGGCATCTTAGAGTGAACATGCTTTGTTGATCCTTTTGTAAGGAGCTCAATCTTTACTCAGTTTAAACATCAAACACTTTGACCCATTTGAATTAATACACACCCTAGATATTCATTTTATTATCACACACAATCCATTATAGATCTTTAACATCATGAAAAATAGACTATGGGGACCATTGATATCTGCCTGGAAGGCCAAATTTACACAATCATATCTTTTACCTCTCTCACTTTCATCATCTCAAATTTGGATGATATGAACTCCTCACATAGATAATATAAAATGTATTAATTATATCTTGAAACCTTTTTATGTGTGATATATATCTCCATTAATCTTTTCACTTAGATTTTTTTACCACAAAGCCAACTATATTAAAAATTGTCTGGAAGGCCAACTTTGCACATGCATATCTTTTGATGTGCTTCATCATATGACCTAAAATTTAGCATAAATCAACTAGGAATATAAATTGAGAAAAATCATATGATCAAATTCACCTAAAAATTCCACGCGTGTGGAATATATCTTCATAAATATGCTTACTTGGTTATTTCTTTCCACATGTAAATTTTGCTAAGTATGGGAAAACACTATCAAACTGCTTGGGTGCCCAACTTTTCACTTATATATATTTTATCATGCTTATTATCATGACCTAATAATTAATTAATAATATATTATATCATATTGGAATTCATCCATATAATAATTCACTCTTGAAACTTTCGTATGTGTGAGATATGGAATCACCAACCTGCCTACTTGGCTTTGTTTGAACATAGAAAACATTGTCAAAATACCTAGGAGCCTAAATATATGCACATATATCTTTGACTATGCTTTATTTCATGAATTTATATTTATTACATAGTAACCAGGGACTAATTTGGTCATAACCATATGACCAACTCCCCATGAATCATCCCCATGTGGCAATTATGATGTCAACAAATAACTTACTCAATTTTTCTGCCACTAAACCCAAAATGTCTAGATGAAAATAATGATCAACCAAATGACATACACTCATTCACACAAGCAGTCAAAACATATAAATTTTTTTATGGGACCTATTTAATATGTTCAATACTTTAGATTCATCCCTAATCATCTCAAACTATGCCAAAACTGAAGACCAACCAAGCATACTTCAAGCATACCAGGATAAGGACATTACACACATTATCATTATCACTTAGAATATCAAGGCACTTCATCCACTCACTTGGAAACTCTTACATCACTATGACATCATTTACAACTCTCCAACACCTCTTCCACCTTAGCTTGAGTATGTTATTAAAATTAAATGAACATATTAAGTATTTATAAACAAATTGAAAGGAAAAAAATCATATCAAGAAGCCATTTTCAATACATTTCATCATCTATTATAGTATAAAAACATAAATACAATGTTTCCATATGTATAAACAAAGTTTTGAGATCAAAATGCACCATTTTCCAAAAACGGGGACCCTATGAAAAATCTAGATCATTCACCCTATGATATACCTTACCTTTGGTACCACATTACTCAACCCCCCCTTGTATGATTTAAAGGATTTAGGAGTCATGTTATTTCATGACAAATGTTAACTAGGTATATTTTAATCATTTCATTGATAAATAATTTGTTAAGATTTCTAATGATTTGTCTTGTTTAGAAGTACTCTTATGATGGTTTATGTTTAAAGATACAAGGTATGATCCCTAAAACTAAACCATGGTTAATTAATTAAGGCTTTATGAATCATGGTTAAACTTTAACTATGACAAAATCCATGTTCAAAATTATGATTTACCTTAATCTTGAGTTTTATATTAAGGTCCAAGTTAGATTTCATGCTCAAATTTTACAAATTTATACTTATCACTTTTATTTTATCTCATAATTTACTAACTTTTGTACCTTTTCATTTGGAATGATCTCGATGCTAGCTAAGCCTCAATTGGCATGCAATAGTGTCATGTGCATTGGTCATTCAACTTCATAAAGTTATATACTTTGTTTCATATCTTATTTCCTTTGAAAAACTAAGTGATCTCATAACCCAATGGGAGTGTGCCACTTTTCACTTAGTCATGGCATTCTAAGTTCATGAAGAAGTTACAAAGTTCATAACCCCATGACTCAATAATAACATGCCACATGGTGCCTAGTCACATCCTTTCAAGGCTTTAGTTATTGTCTAAAAGTCTCATGACAATGCGATCCTATAGTATCATGCCACTTGGAACTCGATCATTCCCCCATAGTTAAGATGAAATACTTCAATTTTAAAATACTATGATTGCATGAAAAAATGATAATTCCTAATGACTCACTTAATCTTGGGTAACTAGATGTTATGTGGAATCCACCTAACATCTAGGAACAATGGAATAAGGACACATGGACCCCTATCTTGTAATGATAGTGATATCAAAATAAGTCATGAAACTTAATGAATATGTAATCAAATCAAAATCTGACACATGGTAAAGTGTCATGACATTTGGGCCAATTAAAAGTTTCATGTAATAAAGTTGAATGATAGTGTGAGCTAATAAGATCTTTGCACTTAAAAAACTAGTATAGGTTCCAAGGCCACATCAGCTAAAGGATGAAAGGGAATGATCCATGTGATGATTAAAGAAGAGTGATCCAATCATAAAGTGAGACTTGGAAAAATATTGTATGATCCACCCAGATGGTTCAATATTTAAAATGAAAGGCTAAAATACTTGAAAGGGTGACAAGTATTGGTTATGTGTTAAACAAAAATACCTAGATGTCATATAATTGTTCACAAAGTGATGATTGTAGGTGAAAATTAAATGTTGATGGGGATTTTTTCAATGGATACAAAGTCAAGTCACTTCACTAGAAATTTAAGCTTATGATAATAGGAAACATGGATAGAGTGAAGGCAATTATTGAGTTGTTACTCAAAGTAAATTTTCAAAGTCATTAGAATAAAATAGAAGAGTAAGTTTAGCTTTAAATCAAGGTAAATTAAAAAAATTACCATTTACAACTATTATTGCTCAATTTGATTTCAAATTTCAAATTCAAATCTTACCACCTAAAAATAATAGGTTCACCTTCAGTTATTATCTACTAAGAGTTTTAAAGCATTTTATGATTCTTCTAAGGACTTATGTGCATTCCTTCACCATTAAATCAATCTAAAATCTTATCAATCACATAATTTAAAAACATGTCCAAAGTTGAAACATACTAAGCCAAAAAATAGGAACAAGTTCCATTCTTATGGGATAAAAATCATCTTTAAGGACACTAATTTCAAATCTATTACATTAGATACCTAAGATAAACATTATATTGACTTTTTCTACCATGTAGATAAGATTGTGGAATGAGACAATGATGATGAAGGCTTAACTGAGGTATAGCATAGGTTAGACTTTATGGTGCTCAAATATATGGGACTACACAAAGAAGCATCTAACTCAGAGGTACTCCCTTGTCTATACTTAGTCTATTATATGTTTTTTTAAACTAGGTGCATTAATAATATGATGAAATATTTGAATTTGGGCCAAGACATTTCCTTCATATCTAGGATAGCCTTTTAGGCTTACTATGATTTGAACAAACTAGAGATTATATATAATCAGTAAACTATGACTTAATAGATCCCACCCCATGATATCAAGGAGGTTT
Source organism: Torreya grandis (assembly GCA_037957365.1). Classification (NCBI taxonomy): domain Eukaryota; kingdom Viridiplantae; phylum Streptophyta; class Pinopsida; order Cupressales; family Taxaceae; genus Torreya; species Torreya grandis. Next base: position 1,358,792 of record JARHVA010002468.1, on the reverse strand, counting down.
TAAGAGACTAGGATGAAAACAAAGAAAAGTTTTTATGCAAAACTAAAATCAGCCAAATTCCCATCACATAACTCAGAAAGGGAGTACAAACGGAAATGGCCATGATGAATCGATTGCATGGGGCTGAAGATATAGGTCATGTGGATGAGAAATGTATTCCACTTATATTTAGGATAATATATGATTCAATGAGTCCCCATTTGGGATAAATTATATTTTATAACCTGGCATTACAAATCAAAAAATTAATGGCCAACTAGGGGGATCATTTTACATAATGTCCTACCTAGAAGATGTCATCTACACTACCCAAAAGTTCCCTCAGTTCACTAATTGGGACCCTAAGATAAAATGGAATGTTCTTCATACCTTCTTGAAGGTCAAAGTGTATAAATATAAGCAAGAGGTGAGGGTCATAGATGAGCATTTCTACTCTATAGTATACAAGTCAATCGATGAAAGGCCCATGCCCAGATTATTAGAAGAAATTAGAGCAACCCTAAGCACCCTAGGATCCTATTGGTATTACCTAAATTACACAATTGTGAGGATAGTCAGCATCAAGATAGCTCCATTTTGGATGACCATTATAGTGTTAGATAAGTTGGTTGAGTAAGAAATTACTTTTCAATTTTTCATAAGGGTAGATAGATTATGCAAAAACAAAAGGAGATGATTGGTTCATCCTTAATTGTCCAACATTTACTAGTTGTGTATATAAAAATAGAGATCTATCATTATTTCTACCAATTAATGGCCTACTTTTGACTTGGAAAGGGATGAAAATGGGTAGTGGGACCAAAAACACATTGCTTTTAAGTATTTCATCACACATAAATTAGCATTGAGAATCACCTACCATCATGAGACTAAAGATGAGAACAAATTCTAAACCAATGCAATTAATGACCAAGAGGTGAATCAAAGATTGGTAGATGCTAATACTACACTTGTAAAAGGAATATTGAAGGATGTTATTTTATGAAGTTTTCAAGATTGTAAATCCATAATCAGGTCTATCTACATCCATAATTTAGGTTGTTAGTGCTAAAGAAGAAAGACCAACTAACCCTTAGCTTAGTTATAAGATATTGTAGATATTATCTCCCACTTTATGTAAGGGAAGAGTTAATCTTAAAAAAACATACTAAGCAAGTCTTTATTTTAGAGGCAACATCGAACACCCCATCTCAAGTTCAAAACATTACTTCAATATCGACAGAACCCTCAATGTTACCTCATTCATCTTTGGTAGAGGTAGTAACACCACCTAATATAACACCATCAGCTTCCACCCTAAAACTACCTCCCCTACTTCCTGTCAAAGATGATACAACTATGACTAATCAAGAGTGTTTTTATTTTCCTCCCTCATTTCTAAGTAGCCACCCCTAGCATATATTTATGATCCCCTAACACTTGATAACATGAACCTAATGCCCTACAGAACCTTCATCAATCCTATAATTAGGCCCATGATTATCCCTTTGCCTACTATCAATCCTTTTATTATTTTATCCAATTTGAAGGTCTCTGTGATGGCCAATCTACCCCTAATTCTTCCTAATCCCATGTCTAGGCTTGGTCCTCAATTGTAAAATGGGAGGCCTACTATTTTCATACCCCATATTCCTTTATTATAAGTGATCCAACTAGAAATAATTATTCATCATCCTCAAAAGTAGTGCTTCCCACCTCATCCCCTAGTTATGATTTCATCCTACTCACCTCCACATTTACTTCTCAAACATCTACACTCTAAGGATTGGCACTAGCTCATAAATTACCACCATCCACTTAGCCACAAGATGACACTTTAGATAAATCCTAGATAAAGGAAATATAGTTATCCATAATAGATATGAAGGATATGGTTATAGTATACCCCCCATAGGTCTCATTGAAATTCGATAAAGAGGTCTAGAGTAGGGAAAAGTCTAACTAAAAGGAAAGTAACTCATCTATATCAAAAAATTGTATATGAGTTTGAATAAAAATTATTTGTGTTAACGAAGAAAAATAAAGATAAACTTGGTAGAAAAAAATGTAGAGTACCCCCTCTCAGCTCTAAGGAATATGGTTATTTAGCCATAGAATTGGGGAAAGGAATGTAACAAAGAATAACTGAGATAGAACAACAAAATAAAGCCACATTTCCAAAAGAGACCATCACCAAGGTGGAATGGGTAGTTGAGATTATGTTTTATACTTTGAATACTTTAACTTAGTATAAAGTGAAAGGAGATGAATTTTAAAACAAAATTATTAAGGTAGAGAGTACCCATGGGATTTATGAAAACAAAGTAATCAACTTGGTCAAGTTGATTAGAATGAAGAAATTAAAGGAATTTAACCTTGTACAAGTAATGGATTTAAGCATTTATTAGTCCAATATGATTAGAAAAAGGAAATACTTGAATTAATGGATTGATGACATGATATCCTTGGGCCAGTCTCTCACCAAGGTAGGTGACAGATTTATAACACTACTCAAAGAGGCTGAAATCACACACCTTGCTAACAAGGATGGTACCATCATCAAAAAGGATGTTTTTAGATCCCAACTCAAAAATTTCATCATCAAATTCAAAAATCAATCTCTATATTAACAAGTAAACTTTGGGAAAGAAATGGTTGACTTAACAACATTAGTTAATCAGATAATAAATAAGGTATTGGAAATCAATGAGGCTATAAGACCTCTCTTAAACAAGCACAATGTAATGTCAGATTTTAGCATCAAATTTATAAATGAACCCATTATATATTTAGAACTAATTGATAGTGATTAAAAAAATTAGCTAAGGCATGGAGAGGACAAATAGAAGTTGAGAAGCAAATGAGTATCAAGCCATAAATGGTCACCATAGGAACTTCTTCCTCTTCGGCCCCTCTTGAATTTTCTTCCTCTTCAGATTCACTAAAAATTAGTCCCTCTTTAGTTTCTATGGTCTAACTTTCATCTTATGCTATAGTGGGAGATTCATCATCATCCATGTTAGTAAGATCCCATCCTAACACATCGGGAGAAAGATAGCCATTTATTAAGCTTCTTTTCTTTAATGAATCTCATGTTCTAGTTTTGATCAATATATTGTAAAAGATTCCCTCTTTGGATAGGGAATATTTTTTTATTTTTTAGAACATGAATAACTTCTATTTGGTGGTATTTGTGACATATCTAGGGATTTTTAACCAATGTAATAATCTTATGCATAAAAGAGGCATATACATAGTGGTTCCCCCCCCCCCCTCATTTATACTTCATAATATAAATTTTGTGAAATTAGTGCAAATAAAAAGATAAATTCTTGGAATTTGTTCATTTTTTCATTGTTTTCATATTTTCTTATATCTCAATCTTTTGCAAATGACATATGGTTTCATTTTTCTAATGGTTAAATCTGATAATAGTATCTCCAATGCATCTTCTTAGTTTGTAATTTTTGTTGCTCTAACAAAATTTGTCTATGTATGCTCTATTTTCCTTCTACTCTACAAAAAAATGTGCTTAAGGCAAGTTATTGTGGGTAACCATATTTAAGACATAATTTTTAGATATGTGCATCTTATTTACCCTATAATAACCACTAAAATTTATGGAAATTTGAGTCTACACTATAATTTCATGAATTTTAGTTTTATTTACATTGTTTTCAAAAAGAACTAAAGTAAATCTGTTGGTCTTTATTCTTGCAAGGCAAATCTCTTTTTTTACTCAACCCTTCTTTCCCTTTTTTTTTATTTTTTTGACATGAATCACCTTAGATTACTACTCACTTTAGATATTTATCTATTAATTTAAGTTTGGGAAATCAATTGGAAAAATATAAGGCAATTTCCATCATAACAATAAGAGGAGATCTTAAATATATTATGTCAATATAAAGCTACTATTATCCCTATAGCAAGGTTTGCTTAAAAACTAAAGGTGGTAGTCATATAATCATTCCAACAAAACTAAAATAATCCTTAATATATTCTAAGACCTACATAATAAATTGGGATATATTATCCTATTGTTCACATTACATCCTTGACACATATGTACATCAACAGGAGAAAACCTTCAAGAAAATACCTTCTTAGCCAAGCTAGCTTTTTAGGCTTATTATCATTTTCCCAAACCAGAGATTATATACAATTAGGAAACTATGACTCAATGGATCTAAACCCATGATATCAAGGAGGTTTTAAGAGACTGTGCTAAGAAAAAAGAAAGTTTGTATGTAGAAACAAAATCAACTAAATTCCCATCACATAATTCAGAAAGGGATTATGAATGGGAATGGATATGATGAATTTGTTGCATGGGGCTGAAGACATAGTTCATATGGATGAGAAATGGATTCCACTTTTGTTTATGATAATATATTATGCAAAGACTCCCCCTTTGGGAGAGATTATATCTGGTAACCTGGCAACATAAATCATAAAATTCATGTCCAACCAAGGGGATCATTTTTTCATGATGTCCTACCTAGTGGATTCCATCTGCACCACCCAAAAGTTCTCTCAATTCACTAATTAGGACCCCAAGATGAAATGGGCTATTCCTCATACCTTATCAAACATTAGAGTGTATAAATATAATAAAGATATGAGGTCCATAAATAATAATTTCTACCTAGTATATAAGATAATCCATGAAAATCCCATGCCCAAATTATCAAAAGAAAATAGAGCAACCCTGAGTACCCTAGGAGACTATTGGTACTACCCAGATTGCATAATTGTGAGGATATTTAGCATCAATATATCCCCCTTAGGTTTTACATTCTAGTTCTAGATAAGTTAGTTGAGTAATACATTTCTTTTCATTTATTAACATGGGTGGAAAAATTAAGAAAAATAAAAGAAAGGATTGGCTCATCCTCAATTGTCTAACATTGGCTAGTTTCAGATTAAAAACTAAAACTTTTTCATTTTTATGCCAAGCAAATGCCTCATTTCAACTTGGAAAGGGATGAAAATAGGAAATTGGACCCAAAACACATTTCCTTCAATCATTCTATCAAACATAGGTCAGCCTTGAGCATCACCTACCATCATGATCATAAAGATGAGGACATATTGTATTTCAATGTGGTGAATGATCAAGAGGTGAAGTAAATATTAAAAGATTCTAATATCCCACTGGTTGAAGATAAATTTAAGGATTATGGTTTATATGAATTTTTCAATCTATAAAGTGCACAAGAAGGTCCATCTACATCCATAATTTAGGTTGTTAGTGCTAAATAAGAAAGACCAAATAACACTTAGCTTAGTTAGAGGATCTTACAGTCATTATGTCCGACTTTGAGGAAGGGAAGAGATGAGCTTGAAAAAATTACTTATCAAGTCTCTATATTAGAGGAAATATCTACCATCTCATCCTAGGCTCAAAATTTTACTTTAATGTTGATAGAACCCTCAATGGTACCTCATTCATATTTGGTAGAGGTGGTAATGCCACATACTACAACACCAGTAGCTTCTACCCTATAACTACCTCCCCTGATTCTTGTTAAAGAGGAACTAGGTATGACTAATCAGGAGTGTGTTTATTTACCTCCCTTATTTCTAAGTAACCATCCCTAGGGTATATTATGTGATTCCCTAATACTTGATAACATGAACCTAATATCCTATAAGCCCTTCACCAATCCTATAATTAGGTTCATTATTCTCCCTGTCCCCACTATCCTTATTTTTATTGTGTCATCCACTTTAAAGGTCTCTATGATGGCTAATATACCCCTAATTCTACCTAGACCCATGCCTAGGCCTAATCCTTAATTGCAAAAGGGGAGGCTTACTATTTTCATACCTAGATTACTTTATTCTAAGCAATTTATCCAACTAGCACTAATTTTTTTTTCTTCATAAGAAACATTTCCCACCTCAACCCCTAGTTTTTCTTTTGTCTTTTTCATCTCTATAATTACTTCTTAAACATATGCATTTTAAGGATTGACACTAGCTCATTAATTGCCACCATTGACTAAGCCTCAGGGTGACACTTCAAATAAATCCTAGATAAAATAAATGTAGCTGGCCATAATATAGAGGTAGTATTTGGTTATAGTAGACCCCACATAGGTCTCATTAAAATTTGACAAGGAATCTAGAGCAATGAAAAGGCTAACTATAAAGAAATTAACTCACCTAGATCAAAAAGTTGTATATGATTATGAAGAAACCTTGTTTGTGTTAACAAATAAAAATAAAGCTAAACTTGACCAAGAATAACAATATGTATAGGACTAACTCTTGTCTCTAAAGACATATGGTGATGTATCAGAAAAACTAGTGAAAGGAATTCAATAAAGAATGACTAATATGGAACAACAAAATAAAACCACATTGCCAAAGGAGACCATCACCAAGGTAGAATCATTAGTTGAGCTTATGTTTGATACTTTAAATACTTTATCTCAGTATAAAGAGAAAGCAAATGAGGTTTATAAAAAAATTCTTATGGTAGAGAGTACCTATGGGATTTATGACAACAAAGTAATCAACTTATTCAAGTTGATTAGAATGAATAAAATTGAGGAATTAAACCTGATACCTCTAGAGGATTTGAGCATTACTTAGTCCTATGTCATTAGAAATATGAAAGACTTGAATCAATATATTGATGGCATGATATCCTTGGGCTAGTCTCTCACCCAACTAGGTGATAGAGTTATAACTCTGATCAAATAGACTTAAATCACACACCTTGCTAATAAGGATGGTACCATCATCAACAAGGATGATTTAAAATCCCATCTCCAAAATTTCATTGTCAATTTCATAAATCAAGATTTGGCTTCGGGAGTAACCTTTAGGCAAGAAATGGTGAACTTGATAACATTGGCCAATCATAAAATAGAGAAGCAGTGATAATAATTGAGGCTATAAGACTTCTATTAAAAAATCATGTTTCAATTCATATTTCACCATCACATTTCTAAAGGAACTCATTATAAATTTGAAATTTATTGACATTGATTAAAATATATGATTTGAGTCATGGAGAGCAAAAATACAAGTTGAGAAGTAGGTGAGTAACAAGCCATAGATGGTCACCATAGGAGCTTCTTACTCTTCAAAATCACTTGGAATTTTTTCCTCTTCATCTACACTAGAATTTATTCCTTCTTCAACTACTATGGTTTCACTTTCATCTATTGTTATAGTAGGAGCTTCATCATCATCCACATTAGCAGGATCCTAGCCTATCACCTCAAGAGAAAGATAGCCATTTTTTAGGCTACTTTATTTGATGAATCTCATGTTTTAGTTCCACGCAATATATTATAAAAAACTCCCTCTTTGGATAGGGAATATTCTTTTATTTTTTAGAATATGAATAACTTATATCTAGTGATAGTTGTCACATATTATGTTCTTTTATAACCAATGTAACCATATTAAGCATAAAATAGGCCTATATATAGTGTTTTCCCCCTCATTTGTACTTTAGAATATAATTATTTTAGAATTAATGCAAATAGATAGAGGAAATCTTTAAAAAATCACTATTTCATTACATTCATATTTTATTGTTTCTCAAAATTTTGTAAATGATAGATGTTTTCATTTTTCTAATAGTTAAATATGATAATAGTGTTTCTAATACATCTTGTTAGTTTTTGCTTTCTTTTATTCTAACAAAATTTGTCTATCTATGTTATGTTTTCCTTATACTATGAAAATAAATGTGCTTAAGGTAATTTATTTTGGATAGCCACATTTAATACATGCTTCTCAGATATGTGCATCTTATTTACCCTAGAATCACCACTACATTTATGGCATGTTGAGTCTAGCACTAGAATTTCATGAGTGTCAATTTTATTTACACTATCATCAGAAAGAACTAAAGGAAATATGTTGGTCTTTGTTCTTGCAAGGGAAATCTCCTTTTTTTCTCAACCCTTCTTTCCCTATTTGATTTTTTGACATGAATCACCTTAGATTACTACTCAATATAAATATTCATCTATTCATTTAAGTGTGGGAAATCGATTGGAAAAATATAAGTCAATTTTCACCATAACAATTATAGGATATCTTAAATAGATTATGCCACTAAATAACTACTGTTGTCCCTACAATAGGGTCTACCTATAGACTAATGTTGGTAGTCATATAATCATTCTAAAAAAACTAAAATAAGCCTTAAGGTCTTCTAAGACCTACACAATAAACTATGATATATTATTCTACTATTTGAATTACATCCTTAACATAGATTTACATCAATAAGAAAAAATTTGGCACTAGAAGGAGGGCCTTTCTTCTTTGTTTGTTTTGAGTAAAATTGCATTGTATTTTGGTTGAAATATAGAATAATTTCCTTAAATACACATAGATTATCACAAACACTATAGTTTCACTTCATCTTCTATAATATATTTGTAACTTTTGAAAGATCTCTATGAAATTTTATTTATTCCAAAAGATTCTTGAAATACTAGTCAAGTCTAAAGACATTTTGACATTGCCCCTCTAATCCATTTACATTTCATCTAAAGGAATTAAGGTTAGGCATGACATTCAATTATTCAAATAGATTGGGATTTTTTTCATCTATATTTGTAAAAGTCTACATAATTTGAACTAAGAACTTTAGATTTATGAAAAATAAGTGTAAACCTTAGTGTCTAGTTGATTATTTGTGAAAAATCACTAAATCAAGGCTTTAGAAATCTAAATTGGGCTTGTTCACATAGTATTAAGATATTCTGTGCATGATTTATCTCTAAGATGCCTTGATAAGTATAATACACTAAATATTGCTTGAAATATCTTGTCTAACATTGATCTTTGTAGGTTAAACCAAGTTTTTGATGATAAGCTTGTACAAAATTCAAAGTTTTAAAGGATCCATATTGATGAAGGTAAAATAAGACCACTTTAATTGATTATGGACCTTTTATGGAGTTATTTTATGTTTACTTGACCAACCTTTACCTTTTTTAGTAATATTTAATGAACCTTTACAGTATTTTGGATTTATTGCATAGATCCTTTACATAGCATCCTAAAGTTACCTAGGATCCTTACCAGATCCTAATGTGAAACTAGAAATCCCCTTAGATCTTTAGAAACCCATTTAAAATATAGAGATGATAAAGGGATATGTAGGAATTCCAATTCCCACCCTACCTATCTAGTGAACTAGCATCCATCTCCTCTATTTTACATCTAGATAATCATGACATGGTTAGGAGGATCTTTCATAAATGTGCCCATCCCTATCCATGATTTGCCTAAGAACCCTAAAAATTACCTTCCCCCCCTCTTCAACCCATCTAGAGGTATAACTACTAAAGGACATATAAATTCATTTAAGGTAGCTATTAGTATTTTATACATTAATATGTATCCTATAGACTCTTCCTGTTTACCTTAAGGAAAGTAGCCTATAACTAGTTATTGAATTTACTAGTGAACTCCATCACAAGGTGGAACCAATTTAATGATACCTTTATTGCATAATTTGGAAGGGTCATAAGACCTAGGATTATCTACCAATAATTCACTATCCTAAAAAAAGGTCCAAGTGAGCCCATAAGAACTTTTAATGCTAAATTATAGAAGATTTTAGTCTCACCATAACTCCCTATCAGCTTGCAAATGAACTAGCACTTGAAATTTATAAAAATTTACTAGACATAATGACTACTATCTTTCTACATTAGGCCATGAACATCAATATGTTTCCACTCACATATGTAGAGGCCATACATATAGATGAGAAAATTCACCCATAAGGTCATCCTACCTTTGTTATCCCAAACATCAACCCATCTTAGTCTACTTTGAATCAAATTCTAAATACAAATCAGAATGTGCTTGTATTAAATCAAATACCTAACCTCAATCAATTTTCATTAAACCATGCAACTCTTGGTCAATAATTAAGATTCTTCAATTAATCTAATTTTGTGGCTCATCCCCAAAAAAATAGTCAATATTTGGTCCCTATTAACAACTCTAATACCCAAAACATTATCTAGAGCCCAGTCTAAAAAACTAATATTGACTCCACAAAGGGAGACTTTGAAGGAATTTAGAGAATGGTCTAGAAACTAAGTAGTGACTTTACAAATTTGCAAAGGTAAATGAGAAACATGAGATAATGTTATAATATAAATTACATGTTTAAAAATTACAAAAAACCTTTCCATTTGTCTAAAAATAATAACAACAATAATGAGCTCCTAGCTAATAAGATTCTTGAAATAAATATCTATGAATCGACTTTGCCCAATTGGTGTAGGGTCCATAACATAACTTTACATGGAAAGATAGAATGCATAGAATTTTTTAATGCCTTTGAAATGTTTTGAGGTGATTTGGAAATTTATGAAGTTAACCATTATAATTAAAATAATAATTTTTTTTTGAAAATATAAGAACACTAGGAAATGGGTCCAAAGCTACCAAAATGGCCCTTATGGTTAAAACTTACAAGTTTACATACCAAGAAGAGAATGATCCTAAAGACAAAATGGATGAGATCCACACTTTCCAATAGTACCAAAATAATTATTCCTTGAGTAAAATATCTTAAAAGGAACCTATGATAACCTCCACACCACCCAACAAAGTTGACACTCCCCCAGATCATAGAACTAGTAACAATCTTCTTCTCCCAAAGGGAAAAGATACTCAAATAACTATAGAGTTAGCTACAACTAGACCAAAGGTGTATATTACATTGTGTAAGATATGAAGGAAATTAAATCCAATAGTAACTTATATGAGCTTTCTCAAATCATGGATTAGTGTGATCTACTACTGAAATCATCAATTGAGAAATCAAACAAAGGTAAAGCCAAATCTATGACTGCAAATGTGATAATTTATAAAAGTAAAGTTGAGGTCCATGTATTTCTATTAACTATTAGAATTTTTTTGAAGAATATGCATAATTTTTTACTCAACTCTGGACCATCTGCTAAAAAAATCCTATAGGTATTTATGAAAAGTTAGGACTAAGTCCAATCAAGTCTAACCAATTTGTTGTCCAATTGGACAAGTCAAATGTCAAGGTGGTAAGATAAATACTAGAAATTCATATATAATTGGTCCACAAACACTTGAATTATTATTTCATTGACATTAAAACCATAGAAATCCCAAAATAATATGGGATGTTGTTGAGTAGATTTTGGACAAAATCCCTAAATGGATTCATGTCAATAAATTGATCATGCATGTGGCTACCTTGGAGGGGTGTGCCCAATCAAATTTGAATCAAGCAAGAGCTGAGAATGATAATTATGATTAAAGAGTATAATTCTAAGAATTAAAAGGAAAATTTCCAATCCATAAACTTGGTTGTGTATGCTCTTAACACTATTGATTCGAATGAAAGCAACCAAATGCCCAAGGATGAAGGATTATAGATGATGTACTTTGATGGTGTGATAACTAAAGAAGGATAAGGGGTAGGTATCATATGAACAAATTTAGTTGGTAAATAATACTTGGCATCTTATATAATTTAATTTTCATGCACTAATAATCGTGTAGAATATGAGGCCATAATATTAGGACTTTAATTTGCCATCAAGCATAAGGTAAGGAAATTGTTAGTCCATGGTGATTAAAAATTAGTCATTAAGAAATTATATAGTCAGTATCAATTAAATATTTCTTATTTAAAGAAATATTAATTTAGATCTTGGGATTTGATTGAGATTTTTGAAGCATTTAACATTAAATTTATACCTAGGGATCAAAATTAGTTAGGAGATGTGTTAGCTTCTACAATAACAAATCTAACCCCACCTAAGACTCTCAAATTGCATAAGTTTATATTTAAAATGATATCATGACCTTCCATTCCAAAAAATGTAAATCACTTCCATGTGTTTGATGATGATAAGTAAATCATCAATTTCATGAATAGTTTTGGATTTTTTAAGTCACACATAATTAAAAAATGAGAAGAAGAGTCTATAAAGGAGGTCAAATTTGATGAAGATGAAATAATCTAACTTAATAAGAATATAATACTTAATATCATGGTCTCCATGAGAAGGGTATTCGATAAAAATAAGTTAAAAAGTGATACTGCAGTGCCTAAAGTAAGTGGAAAACACTACAAGAAAATTAATATAGGTTTATTTAGCAATCCCCAAAATATCAACATTAGACTAGTCTATACCAAGGAAGTGTTGATCAAAGTTATTAAAATATTGTATAGATTCAAATATGTCCTTACATGGTCTTATGAAGATCTCAGAGTCTTTAACACCTAATTCATCACTCACATAATCCCTTTAAAGGAAGCAAACAAAAATTTTAGGCAAAGGTAGAGACCCATGAAACCCATTATAGAGCCTCTAATTTATAGGTAAACAAGTTACTGGATGTGTTAATTACCTTCCCAATCAAACACTCCATATGGGTGGCCAACCTGATCTTGATAAAAAAAAGTCTAGTGAAATTAGACTCCACGTAGACTTCCAAAACCTCAATAGATCTTAATAAAAGGATAACTACCCATTTCCCTCATTTGATGAGGTAATTAAAATGGTTAGTGACTCTTAAATGATGTCCTTTTTAGATGTCTTATCTGGTTATAACCATGTGTTGGTCAATAAAGAAGATAGGATGAATATTTCCTTCATGACCAAGTAGGTAATGTTCACATATAGAAGGATGCCTTTCAGACTCATTAATGCTGGGTTACCTTTTAATGTTCCATAGTTCATGAATTCCAAGGAGTAATTGGTAAGTTTATTATTATTTGCATGGATGACTTAACCATTTTATCTAAGAATATAAAAGATCACATGATGCACCTTCAACAAGTTATAGAGAAATGTAGGACCTCCGGTATATCTATGAACCCCAAGAAAGGTATCTTTTATGTAACTGAAGGTAAGCTCTTGTGACATGTAATCACAAATGGAAATATGACTATTTACCCTAACAAAATTAATGGTATCTTTAAGATTGATTTTCCTAATATTAAAAAAGAGTTAAAATATTTTTTTTGGAAAAATTAACTTCATACACAAATTTATCAAACCCCTAAATGCTATGTTAAAAAAGGACAAAGATTTATTCGAATCCCTAGGATAATAAATCCTTACAAGATAAGAAAGAATATATAATACATGTACCCATATTAATTATCCTATATTTTGATAAAGATTTATACCTTTATTCTTTTGCTTCTGATCATATGATTTCTATTATTTTAATGCAAAAAGTTGACAACAAATAACACCCAATCACCCTTATGAGTAAAAACTTGAAGGATGTTGAATTTATATATCTATTCTTGGATAAACAAATATACACCTTAGTAAAGGCTATAAAAAAGTTTAGACATTACATCCTCAGAAACAAGACTCATGCCATTATACCTGACCTTATTATTGAGCTTATGCTTAGCCAAAATGAGTTAGGGGAAAGATGAGGGAAGTGGATGACCAAAATTTAGGATTAAAACATAGATATCAAGTTATCAAAGATGGTATGGGGCCAAGGTTGAATTATATTAATTACCAAGACTGATCTTTAGATTGATATTTTTTAGGTAGAAGTAGACTAGATCTCAAGTAAATATTGGTATAAATAAACTATATATTACCTATTGAATGGCACTTTCCCCCTCGAGTTGAAAAGAGAAGAAAGGAGACAAATCAACTCAAATGTCTACACTTCATGATAAAAATAAGAATTCTCTATAGAAAAAATTATGAAGGAATCTACTTAAGATGTGTCTCCATAAATGAAGATTTAGACATACTCAATAACTTACATGAAAAATTGGGAATTGAACACCCTTCATGTAGAACCACTACTCACAAAATAATCAAATTAGGTTATTATTGGCCTACAATATTCAAAGATGCACATGTCCACATTCAAGCATGTCATCAATCCCAAGTGTTTTTTAGTAAAGAAGTAAAGGAAGCTATGCATTTGAAAATAATTATTGAAACAAGGCCATTTTCCCAATGGGAATTAGAATTATTATATTAATAAATCCTAACTTATCGGTAGGCCACAAATTTGTGTTGACAGCCACTGACTATTACACTAGGTGGACTAAATCAATTCACACTAAGAACTATAGGACAATTCATGTCATCAAATTCCTAGAGGAAAATATTACAACTAGATTTAGGACCCCTTGTATATAATATGTGATAACATTAAGGATTTTAAATCTATATAATTCATAGAATGGGTCTATGAAAACAATATCATTGTCAAGTTTTTCTGAAACTATTATCTGTAAGGAAATAGTGTTTCATAATCATCAAACAAGAAATTGATGAATTCAATAAAGAAATTGATAGATAAAAAGATAAGGGAATGAAATTCACTATTGAAATATGCTCTCTAGGTGGATAAAACAAAATAAAATTAGTATCTATATTCATTTCCATTCTTACTAGTGTATGGGTAGAAACCAATATTTCCCATCACATTACAACTGCCTACTTATGAGTGTTAACCAAATTTGATCCTACAAGTCAAATTGGGACCCTATAGGTAATAAACTTATAGTTAGATGTTTATATATGTCTATTATTTTTTCATAGGGTGTGTTATAGTCTATTTTATGTAATTTAATGCCATTTTAGCCTTGGTTATGGTTTAATTAGTTTATATGCCATTTTGAATCACTTAGTAGCCTTTTAGGGGTCATATATGCAAGTGACATGGTTTTTAAATCATATAAGTGTCTTATTTTTCATTCAAAAATCTAAGAGGTTAGACCATTTATTAGTAATGTTAGTCCCATTTGAAACTTGTAGGTTATCTAATTGAAAATCAAGAAACCAATTAAAAAAGGAAGAGTTTAGCACTTATACATCCCATAAGAGAAAGTGACACATGGGAAAAGTTCATGTAATGAATATTAATATTCCTAAAACTCATCTCATTTTTGTAAATTATTTTTAAGTTATAAATGTTTTACAAAACCATTGTGCTCTTTCTTCACCCTTCTAAACACATAGAACTAGGTAGTAGTTTTATGTTTGGTATGGCCAGTTGAATAAATTTCAAGTAAAATGCATTTGGGAGGTCAAATTAAAATAAAAGAGATAATTTTTAATAAAAATATTTCAATTATTCATCAATTTTTATTTATGAATTATCTATAATAAGTTGACTATGTTTTTTTACTCACTGTTTCCCATACCCTATAGGTTTTGATCTTGTATGGAAAGTTACATACAATACATTTGCTAAGATTGATTACATAGGATTTTCAATCCATACTATTATGTTTTCCATGATTATTTTCATGTTTCAAGGTGGTTTTATAGGCAATTCATCTCATGTTGTAGTAAGGTACCACCATGTGAGGTCTCAATCAAGTTTCCTTGTTTGCATAATGCTTGGTTCTCTATAAGGGTCTCATTTGAATGGGATATGATGTTTACCATGTCTCAATTACATAATTATCACCTAAATTCCATGTTTGGTCTCACAACATCATACTTTGATGCTCTACTTGGAGTACACATACTCACAATTAGCTCTTTACCCACTCTCACTTGTATTCAAATTGAATCACATGCATGGATCCTATTTAACATGTTCATAGAAGTGTAGTGAAAGTATAAAGATATTGAATGAATTATCATATCAAGAACATCAATTAAAAACCTTCACTTAGAAAAATAAGGGATTATGATAGTTAACTCAGTCACACACACAATCATATAGCATAGAGATGCACCTATAGGTGCTTACAAGAAGTGAATACATTATAACAAGGTGTGTGAACTTGTCTCAATATCTAAAACATCATAATGTTTCATGCAGCTATATTTAAGAGAGATAAATTGACTATAAAGGGAGATTCCTTGGTACATGGATCATTTCATGCTTACTGCCTGCCTACAACTCAAAGTGTATGTACAGGTTCCCTCATGGAAGATGTCACGTTGAAAATAAATTATTGAAACTTGTTTTAGATCCTTTAAAGTTTGAAAAGTGCATTTGTAGGTATTGAGATAGGCCTAGAACCCATTAAAGATCAAATGTAACACACATTATTTATCCTTATACTCACTACCTACATGTGAAAGTGACTATACTTAGAGGTTGGTAACATAGTCATAGAGAATTATAGCATACTTTAAGGATCCCATAACATTGGAAAGGGATATTTATGTGTCGATAGTCATGAGTAAAACATTAAACAATCTCAAGAGGTTAAAATTCATGTTTGAAGATTTAATGATTGTGTTTAGGGATCAAATCCCTAAAATCACAAAATAGAGGCTTGAATAATTTTGTGAAGGTCATATAGTAGGGTTTTCAAGAATTTTGGTTCATCTTACTGATTATGCCTTGTAGCATGTACATAAGAGATAAGATTTGAAAAATATAGAGGGTAAATGACTTGTGAAAGATAATATTTTGGGGCCTCAGATATTCCTATTTGAACACAAAAATCCTTCATTTTCATCTAAATAAGCTTATGAACATTTTGGATCACCTTCAAGAAAGAGAAACATAGTTAGAAGTTATACCCAAACTTGATCCATCAAAGAGTGAGAAAAGGTAAGTAGAAGGTTGGAGTGATGAATGAAGATTTGAATACCTTTATCATGATCATGATAGTGTCATGGAATTATCATGGTGGATATATAATAGAGAAGGATCTTTAAACATGCAATACACAGTCCACATGATAAAACCACTGTGCAAAGTCTACCTTCCTAGCATTTTATATTGAATTTTGCAAGAGTTAGAGGGTCAAATGATAAATTTTTGTGTATAAGGTCTTAACCACCTAGATAAGATCCTATAATTACCAATCAGTCTAATAAAATAGGGTAAGTACCCTCTATTTTTTCTCAAATAGAGAATACTCCCCTAGAGAATAAACTAGCAGGTCTTGAAGTAGGAAGATGATCAAAGGAAATATGGGATAATCAGGCATTATAGAGTAGTATGGAGAGTTTTAATGCACCTTAAAAAACATGATATACCCTACACAAAAGGGATAATTTCAATATAATGGTCTAGACCCTTTATGTTGTAGATAGGCCTATTATGCATGTTTAGGCCTAAAGACCAAATGAGAGGTTAATGTTTTAGATTAAGGTAAAAATAGGTTTTGAAGGGGCCCCAAAACCCTATACATCAGCAGAGATATAAACCTTAAGCACAACCAGGTTACAAAATAGCCTGGAACCAGCAAAAGCAAGACTAGATTAACCAAGAATCTAAAAATAACAGTTAAGAGCTGAACAAACTATTAATATTTTTTTCACAAGACTGAAGTTTCATATCTAGAGGGGGGACCAAAGGCTTAGACTTCTTCCTCTTAACTGCTGTCCAACCATCCTCTACCTTAGCTGCCTCAGCAACCCAGTCCTCAGAAGGCCATGATCCATGAAGTCCAGGGGGCATTGATGCCTCGGCAAAATCCTTGCGAGAACCAGCCAACTTCTGGATCCTAGGAGAATCCTTCAAAACATGTGGAGGGACCACCACCTCCTCAGTAATCAGTTCAGAGAGATCACATAATCTAATCTCCACAGTACCTTCAATAGGATCTATCTCTAGTGGAGTCTCCTGATCCGTTAATTCAGATTGGATACTCTTTTCATTCTCATTCTCTGAATCAGTCAAATCTTCCTCGGGTTGTTTAGCAAAATAATGTTCATGATCAGCTTCAAACCACCAAGAAGGTGATCTTATACATTTGGATTTACCTACAGTACACCAGGCTGCAATGTGCCCCATCAGGTGACATTTTATGCATCAAAAAGGTAAACCTTCAAAATCTAACATTTGTGTCCAAGAACCCCTAGGGGAGTCCAGACAAATCACCTCAGGAAGGCCCTTAGAAACATCCACCTCAACCATTAGGCGTGCACAGGTCGAGTGGCAAAACCTCTTAGTTTCTTCATCCTCAAACAAAAACTCCCCTATAGCATTTCTGATGGTTTTAAACACTGATACATGCCATAGATGTATTGGTAAATTAGGGAGCCAAACCCAAACAGGGATCTTGTTGAAGGTTTTCGTGAGAGGATTGAAATCCATATGCCACTGTTTGGCCATAAGAGGGTATTTACCCTGCCATAAAAAATTACTATTGGACAAAATAGTCCTCCTGTCCTTAGAGTTTTGGAATAAAGCTAAAAAAACCTTTAACACATGGGTATATTTCAACATTTCCATCAATCAGTGGCAGCCAGGTATTGGAGATCAAACCATGTAGATCTGCAAGAGAGGGCCAGTAGCCACGAAATCAAAAAATAGCCCCATACTCTGAAAAATATTCTACCTAAATAAAGATTGCTTTAACTGTATCAGGATCTAGATTTACCCTAACAAGATTTAAAGTACTTACTGGTGAAATGCACGAACTCCCAGCGGAAGCTTGATGTTTTGTGTCATGTATTTCAGCTTCAAAAGCAACCACATCCACATAAGTTCTTCCCTTTGAACTAGGGATAGAACCAATAACAGGGGATCCTTTTGCTATATTCATAACTGGAAAAGAACCCCCTTTTGTAGAAGAATGGGCAATCAGGATCCTTTCCCCATTCACAGGTGGAGTCCCTTTCTTAGCATAAGCCGCGGCCACACCAGCTGCCAGATCAACGGCTACCTGGTTTAGGATTTGGGTTTGCGCTCGTGCACGCACTCGCTCGGCATTCAATTCTCCATTTCAAATACTTATGATTTTGGTTTCTTTGTTATTTAGTTGAGATTATTTTGTTTCTTTATTTCCATTTGGTATAATGAAAGGTTAATGTTACTTCTAGCCTTAGGTAGGAATTCTAACCTATTCGAACATGTTTAGAGGGTCATGAAAGATGTTTAAAAGCTTCCACATTGTATTAAAAACATAAGGAATCCATTTTTTAGCTCAAAAACAATTTAGGGGTATGTATAATGAAGGTAAAATATTGATAGGCTAAATTTAAATGCTTACATCTTCTTGGAGGTTGTATATGGAGATTTAGGGAGTTTGAAGAAGTTGGCAGGGGTCCTAGACATTGATCTTGTGGAATATGTTTATAACTCTAACATTTCATCTTTAGGAATGAAGATTAAGAGCTTAAAGGACCTAAAATCCTACTAAACCCATAGAAATGACTTGATTGGGAAATGAAGATGGGGAACTATCCTAATGGACCAGAATGGGCATGAAAGTGTTTGAACCTTATATATGACTCTCTAGAAACCTTTTCCATTCAATCGAGGCATTCCCTATCTATATGAATAGGGTACTAAATTGATTTATTCAATTTTTTTATATTATGTAGTTTTTAAAGAATTTCAAGAGGAGAAATCAAAGTTTGGAGTTATATTAGGACTTAATATAACTCCCCATATCCATTTCATTCTTTCTAACAACTCATAGGTGTCTCAACAAGAGATCTCATCTCAACTAGTCAGAATTGGCATAATGAACATGGTAGTGAGAAGGGCGAAAACTTATATTAAGTTAATTTTAAGGTGTTTTTAATGACTCTAATGCCATGGATGACTTTTACACATGTTATTCAACCCCCTTTTATGGATTTTCATGAGAAATTGAAGCCATTATTTAAGCCAAGTGTGCAAGGTGTGTGGAACAGGATTTATTTTGATTGTTGATGTTGATAGCTTATTTTTGGAGTAATATTGATGATTAGGATTAAAATAAATAAATTGAAATGTGTGTTTATAACCCTACTTCTTAGTTAAATCATTATTTGTACTCTTATTTATTTATCGAGTGCCCAAGAGGCCCAAATGATGAAGGTATTTTTTTGAGCAAAAAAAAAAGAATTTCATGCCACATTTTAAGAGTGTCATACCTTAGATTGACACATATAATTTATAAATTTTTATGATAAATTTAAAATTCTCTTCTCATGTACATGTAACTCCTTTTCTTAGCTTGACTCTTATTCTTATGACCCTTAGAATTCTTGTTTCTATTCTCTCTCATATTGTATAAGGAGCGACTTTTTGAGCTCTTAAGGGTAGCCTCTATTGGTTATAGTGAAACCTAGGATTTTTTTGTATTTCAATTTATATTGAAGAAATAATAAATTTAATTCACCTACTTACATGTTTCATAATTGAGTCTTGATGCAGTCTTGTTGATATTATCTAGTAGAAGATAATCTTTTCTAGCATATTGTCCTTGATTATCCACCAAGTGTGTACAAGATTAATTGTTATAGGTCTTTTTTAGTGTTATTTATTAGTTTATAAGAGTTTTATAAGTGTTTTATGATTTTATTCTTCAAAATATCATCATTATCCCTCATAAGCATCAATATACCTCTTTAACCTAGCATATGAAGCATTTATGTAACAATTTGTCTTGAGTTGTGAGTTGTCTGTGAAAGAAGCTTTGATTTGATCTAAGTAGTATAATTTTAGTCAATATGAGGAAAATAATTATTGGTGCATTAAATTTTATCTTTCTTAGTAGTTTTCTTAACTCTTTTCATGTAATGCTAATAAGTAAGGATGTGTTCAAAGAGTTCATCAAGGGAACTATCCCTTCTAGAGATTGATCTCAACTATTGGTTACCCACAACTTGTGAGATGTTTTAATTATGAAACTTGGATTAGGAGAGCTAATACATCTTCTCAAGGGGTGAAAATCCAAGTGACAATAATTTTTGTCATGCCTAGTGGGATTTTAAGTCTTAGAAGATTGTCCAAAATTAGTGTTGGTCTTGGGATATTTGTAGTTGCAAGAACATTTATATTTAGTAACTAGTAATTACAATAAATTTTTAGTTCTTTGGTTATTTATCAGTCCTAATTTTCCATGCCAAAGGTGACCACTAGGTCTACTGCTAAAAATATACCTTTTGAGTTTGTGAAATTGCCTTGTTATTCTATCAAGAGGAAGAGATTTGTGAATACTCATCCTTATATAAGGAAATTTATTTTTAACAAACTAGGTATAAGTATTTTGTTTGGTTCAACCCCTAATACTCATAGTCTGTATTCTAATATGGCTAGAAATCTTCCTTATATAGCCTTCATTGCATCATCTCCTTTGAATTTAAAAGTGTTCCATGTTTTAGTGGAGAAGGTCCTATTATTCCCATTGAACACATTAGAAGCATGGAATTTTTTGTAATATCCATAATATTAGTCAATAAAATGTATACATTAGGATATTGGCATTGATTTTCAAAGGTAAAACCTTATATTGATATGGAACTCTACCTCATGCTTCTATTACTTCATGGGGTGAACTAGGAAATCAATTGTTTAAGAGGTTTGAAGAGAAGAGTGATTATTTATCACTAACTAAGAAATTGACTACTATCAAGAGGGTTTCTTAAGAGTTCATGCAATATTTTAATTCTATATTTCAAAATACATGGGATAAGATCCTAGCCCTTGTGAGACCCACTCCAAATTATGCCTTACTATATTATCTAAAGGCATTTAATAGTGATGTAGCCATGATGATCCAATATATGGGTGGGAATACACTACCTAGTGTCTATGAGATATCTATTAATACTAATAATTGTCTTTTTTAAATGGGAAAGATTTCTCCTAGACCACTAATGCCATTATTTCCTGATTTACAACCTCCTAGTCAAATTACATTATCTCTTGGTTGCTTTGCCTAATAGCTGAGATAAGTCTACCCTTTCCCCTACCAATGAGATTCATGAAGTAAATATTTTTATTTAAAGTGTTATAAATTATTTGGTTTCTCTCAAAAGATAAGAAACCCAAAATTACAGGCCTAATCAACCTTACAATTAGTTTGAACAAGCAAGTAAGCCTCTTTTTCAAGGTAATGCTCAAGGACAAGGTCAAATAACTCAAGCTAGACCTTACTAAATTTTAAATCCTAATTTCCCATAATCTTATATATCTATTTTTCCTATTCAAAATAATATTATTTAATAACAACCGTAGTACCCTTTTTATGACCAAAATCAAGGCCAAGTTTCATATGCCAATGAAATTCCTAGTCAAGCCATGATAATGCAAGGTAGTCAAGTACCTCAAGTTATAAATTTTGAGGTTCTAACATAAAATAAAATGGAAAATGGAAAATGGATAAAAACAACCTAATTCTAATCTTATGAATCATTTAGAGGGAAAATTTTGTGCCATGAATCAATTGGGATGTTCAAATAACGTGAATGCTAGTGTATCCTCTAACACTAGATATAAGAAGAGGGTTGTTGAAGAGGCACAAGGGAAAAATCAAGGACATATTTTTACTCTACCATAACCCCCAATGGTAGGTGAATCTAAATCAATTATTAAGGTGTAGGAAAATTAGAAATTTCAAAATTTAAGATTAGCTCCTATGAATCCATCTTCACATGCTACACCACAAAGTACTAGTGATTCTAAAGAAAAATTCAAGATGAATAATACTAATATTAATTTTTAGGATAAAATGAATAATTCACACATGAATATTTAATTATGGGACTTATTAACAATACTGGGGAAAAATTATATTCTCCAAAAGGAATTTCTTGAACTAAATAAACCAGATGGCTCAACAAGGATGGAAAATGTTGTTTTGGTGAATGGAACTCAGCCCATTGATGGAAAAGTATATAAAAATTATAGTGGGGATAATACCTAAGTCATGCCTAAATCAATAGTAGATAAACTAGGCCTCAAGTATGAGCTAATGGCTAAAAGAGTTATATAATTAGATGGGTCACCAACAAAGGCCTTGGGAGTAGTCAACAATCTGAATTTGACTTTACATGCTTGTCCTAGTTTATTCATATCTCATGAGGTGGTTGTTATATATTTACCCCCATACTTTGATCTTTATTTGTCAAGAGATTTTATAGAAAATATAGGTGGATACTTGGCAACAAATTGGTCGCACATGGTTTTCAAAATAAGGTATGGTAACAAGGTAAAGATTGAATCAGAACCTCTTTATCACAATAATTTATAAATATACATTCCTAAGGTTGAAAATTTCAATTATACTATTCTTGATGAGGAATAACTTCACATGGATCAATCTTCAAATTATTCTCTTGAAGGAGTGTTTAATATACATCTAGATGAATGGGGAGCTAAACACTATGAACATAATCCTTATAGATTCATAGAAGAACTAGTATTGGAGTGTATTATCTTCATGAATAATACTCTTTCATGCCAAATTTTATGAATCCAAATGAGACTATGGACGGTCTATGGAAACTATTTTTTGATGGATCAAGAAGCAAGGTTAGATCAGGTGGTGGAGAAATGTTAGTATCTCCATCCAAGGAAAGGTATTACTCTACTTTTATATTTCACTTTAGCTATACTTGTAATGTAATAGAATATGAGGCCCTCATTAATGGCCTTGAGTGGGCTATAAAAAAGGTGTGGAGTTACAAGTTTATGGTGATATTATTTGATTGTGAATCAAGTGATAGGTCAAAATATGACTAACAACTCTTTATTTAAATCATATAAGCATAGAGTGTTGGATATTTTATAATATTTCCAAGATTTAAAAATTCAATCAATACCAAGAGAAGATAACAAACATGTTGATAGGTTGGCATCCATTAGAGCTTAGTTTGATTTTCCAAAGGGGATAGGAGATGACAAGAACTAGCCTCATATCAAAGTGATTATAAGGCCCTCTTTACCTAGTAATGTCAATAATTAAAAATTATTTTATAGTGACCAACAAAAAGATATTTTTCTATAAGAGGACACTGAGTTTTACTCAAAAAATCAATCCAAACTACAATAGTAATATGGAGGGCATATTATACAATTGAATACAAACAACATCCCTAAAGGCTTAATCACACTTGAAAATATTTTTAATGATGATGGAAAATTAAAGAATGAAAAGGTAAGTATGTCTACTAAACAATAAAACTATGAGAGATTAAAAATCTTCAAAGATATATTTCTTTCTCTCGAGGTGTGTACTAGAGAAGAAAGATATGCTTTCACTAAATTATGAAAAGAATTTTTTGATATCTTTTAAAGGGAATATAATTATTTAAAAGGTTTTAATATAGATATATCTCAACATACCATATAGGTATATGAGAATGCTAATCCTATCAATTAAAATCAATGGCCAATCAATCCTAAGATTGAGCCTCTTATGAGAAAGGAGCTTACAAAGTTGATTGAGTCTAAGATCATTTATTCCTATTAATCATTCATCTTCAGTGGTAAACTTAGTCCCCATAAGAAATAATAATGGGGAGATCAGGTTATGTTTTGAATTTGTATATTTGAATAGAGTTTTCTTGAAATACCATTTTACTCTACCTTCTATGGAGAAAATTTTACAAGTTGTGGTAGGTAGTGAAAGGTTCTCACTCCTTGATGGATATTCAGGGTATAATTAGATTTTGGTAAAGGTAAGAAATCAATACAAGAGATCCTTTACTACTAAATGTGACACATATGCTTATATAAAAATGCCTTTTGGTTTGTCTAATTTTGGGTACCTTCCAACGTGCAATGGATATGGATTTTTAAGGGCTAATAAATGATATAGTGCTGGTGTATCTTGATGATATCATGGTCTTCTCCAAGGATGAAAAGGATAATTTGAATCATATCAAGAATATTTTTTATAAATTTAGATATTTTATAATCTCTCTTAACCAAATAAGTGTGTGTTTTTTGTTTATGAGGGCAAAATTTTGGGACACATTGTTTCAAAGAAAGGTCTATCCATAGATCTTGAAAGGGTGAAAGCAATCTTGGAATTGACTTTACCCAAACAAAAGAAAGGTTTAAAAATATTATTTATAAAAATAAATTTCATGAGGTTTATTATTTATTTTTATAATTTAGTCAATCCTCTAACCTCTATGTTAAGGAAAGATGAAGTGTTTACTTGAACAAGGACAAGGAAAGAGATTTTTGATGATATCAAGCAAGCTATTGATCAAGCTCAAACTCTTACAAGTCTTTATTTTTCAAAGGATTTCAACTTGTATACTTTTAGAAATGAATATTTAATCTCTTCCATTCTCACTCAATCAAATGAAGAAAACTTGGAGTGACTGATTTCCTTTTTTAGTCAAGGATTGGACGGATATGAGGTAAGGTACACTTATGTAGAGAAGAAAGTACTTTCAGTTGTTAGAAGCCTAAATAAGTTTAGGAAAATGTTATATAAAAAAATATTAATATATTTGTGCCTCATCCTAATGTCAAATACCTTTTTTTTATTATATATTTGAATAAAAAAGAGCTGGTTGTATTACAAAAGTAATGGAGTATGATGTGTAAATGAAGACAACCAAGCTAGTGAAAGAGAAGGGATCATGTGAAAACCTTGATTTATATTTAAATGAAAAAATTAATCTATTTTATCCCTTAAATATGATATTATGACAAATTAATCCTCACCAATGAGGAGTTGGACACAAGAAATGATCAATTTTCTTCAAATTGGTGAATGCCCACAAGGTGTAGATAGAGCCAAATGAAGGTACTTTTAATCACAATCTATTCCTTGTGTACTTGTTGATGGAGTATTATTTATGAAATATTTCTCATGTGTACTATTGAGATGTGTTAAATTAGATCAGGTTGAGAAGATATTATTTGAGTTTTATGATGAACTAGTAGGTGGTCACTTTGCTTCAAGGACCATAGCTACCAAGATTTTGAGAGCTAGTTATTTTTGGCCTAGTTTGTTTAAAGATACTCATGCTTGGGTAAGGAAATGTCTAAAATGTGCTCTATTTGATGTAAATAAAAATCTTTCAACATTACCTCTTCATCTAATATATGTAGACCAACCTTTTATGAAATGGGGTCTAGATTTCATAGGCTTAATGAACCCACCTTCTAGAGTTGGTCACAAGTGAGTGTTAGCTACCACATGTTACTTTATGAGATGGGTGGAGGCTATAGCTCTCAAGGAATAAAATTAATGTTTAGTTTTGGACTTATATTAAAGCATAGTGATAATATTTGGGGCTCCTTTAATATTTATTTTAGATAATGCATTGGTATTCCTTGAAACCAAGATAAGCGAGTGAGCTTTGAAACATGGTATTTATATTAGTACTTCCTCAAACTATTATCCATAAGGGAATGGACTAGCTGAGTCCACTAATAAGAATATAGTTATGATTATCAAAAGAATAATGGAGGAAAACCAAAGAACTTGACATTCCAAATTAAAGACAACTCTTTGGGCTAATAGAATCCCCCCCAAGAGAGCCATTGGAAACTCACCATATACACTTGTTTATGGAATAGGAGCTTTATTTCCTATTTCACTTGAATTAATAGCTTTAGATCTCACTTACCATTTGGATTTCATGGAAAATAAAAGTATAAAGGATAGATTATGTGAGTTGATGGAGCTTGAAGAAATAAGGGATCAAGATATGCACACTATAAGAGCTCACCAAAATCAAACAAAGATATTTTTTGATAAGAAATTCATGACAAGAATCTTCCAATAAAGATACATTATTCTAAAGTGGGATGAAGATAGGGCTAAGCCTAGAAAACACATAAAGTTTGATGAAATGTGGAGTGGCCCTTATGTCATCACTCAATGCAAGTAATATTATGATTTCTAACTCTCAAAATTGGAGGGAGAGGATATTCATATCCCAGTAAATGGGATATTTATTAAACATTTATAATAAAGTCCTCTCTCTTAGTACATAGTTGTTGTTTTTCTTTTTTTCCCTAGGTGCTTGTGTATATGGGTGTGTCTTGTTGGTGTCTTGCTTTGTTTTGTGTTGTTTGGTGTGGTGTGGTTATTTTGTGTGTGCTTTAGGAAAATACTTACTATTTATATTCAATAATTAATTAACTCCTTTTTCCCATGGATAAGATAAGGCTACTGATCTTTAGTATAGTAGGCATACTACCCCTATGAGTCACCATTTTATTGACCAAATTTGACCCTCTAGGTTAAATTGGTACCCCTATAGGTAAAAAATTGATATTTATATGGGTCTAATATTTTTTAATAGGGTGTGTTATATTCTATTTTATGTAATTTTAATTTCATTTTATCATTGGTCATGGTCTAATTAGCCTATATCTCATTTTCAGTCACTTAGTAGCCTTTTAGGGGTCATATATGCAAGTGGCATAGTTTTAAAGGTGTTCAAGTGTCTTATTTTTAATTTAAACATATAATAGGTAACATTGCATATTAGGAATGTAAATACCATCTAAAACTTGTAGGTTATTTAGCTGGCAATCAAGAAACTAATAGAAAAAGGAAGAGTTTGGCACTTGTGTGGCCCATAAGGGAATGTGACACATGGGAGAAGGTCATGTAATGAATATTAATATTAATAAAACTCATATCAATGCTTGAAATAGTTTTAAATTTTTTAAAATTTTCAAAACCATTATGTTCCTTCTTCACCCTTCTAGACACATAGAACCAATTAAAAGGTTTATGTTTGGTACGACTAGTTGAAGAACTTCCAAGTCAAACACCTTTGGGAGGTGAATTTAAAATAGTATACATTAATTTTCATAAAAATATTTCAAGGATTATTTAATTATTATTTATTAATTATCTCTAACAAGTTGAATGTGTTTTTCTACTCACTATTTCCCATACCCTATACATTTTGCTCTTGTATGGATAGTTTTGTATAATCTAATTACCAAGATTGATTCCATAGGATGTTAAATACATCCTATAATTTTTTCCATGCTTATTTTAATTTTTAAAGGTGTTTTGATAGTAAAATCATCTCATGTTGAGGAAGGTGCCACCATGTGAGGTATTAGTCAAGTTTCCTTATTTTTAGAATGTTTGGTTCTCTAAAAGGGTCTAATTTGAATGGGATATGATGTTTCCCATGTCTCAATTCAATAATTATCACTTATATTATATTTTTGGTCTCATAAAATCATTCTTTGATCAAACTTTTAGTTTTTTCATACTCATAGTCAACTCTTTACCCACTCTCACTTGCAGTCATAGTGAGTCATATATATGAATCATGTTTAACATGTTCATGGAAGTGTATTGAAAGTCTAAATATGTTTAACAAACTCTCATATTAGGAACAAAAATTTAAAATATTCACTTCAAAAAATAAGGGACTATGATAGTTAACTCAATAACACACACATTCATATAACATAGAGATGCACCTATAGGTGCCTATAGGAAGTGAAGACATTAAAATGAGGTTTGTGAAATTCTATCAAGATATAAACCATCATATAATTTCATGTATATAAATTTAAGAGATATAAATTGACTATTAAGGAAGATTCCTTGGTGCATGGATCATTTCATGCTTATATCCTGCATACAACTCAAAGTGTACCTACAAGTGCCCTCGTGGAGGATGTCATGTTAAAAATGAAGTATTGACACTTGTTTCAGATCTTTTAAACTATGAATAGTGAATTTTGAAGTATTTAGATAGGACTATAACTCATTAAATTTAAAATTTAATGCACATTGTCCATCCTTAAACTCACTACCTACACATTAAAGTGATTGTATTCAGAGGTTGGGAACATAGTCATAGAGAAGTATAGCATACTTTGAGGATCCCATAACATTGTAAAGGGATATTGATTCCTTGATAGTAATGATAAAAACATTAAAAAAATATCAAGAGGTTAAAAGTCTTGTTCAAAGATTCAATGACTATGTTCAAGGATCAAATCCCTAAAAGCACAAAATAGAGGCCTAAATTTTTTTGTCAAGGTCATATAACAGGGTTGTCAAGACTTTTGGTGCATCTTAATGACTATTCCATGTATCCTCTATATATGAGATAATATATAAAAAATATGTAGGGTAAATTAATAGTGGAAGATAATAGTTGGGGGCCTCAAATCTACCCATTTGAACACTGAAATCCTTCATTTTCATCTACAAGATTTGAATCTTTGAGTGACCTTGTATTCTAGATTGGTATAATTAGACCATGTCACCATGATTTAATGGTTAAAAATATTTTAAATTATCATTTATGATCTAAATTATCATCAAAATAATAATATATATTGTGTTTTGGGTCCTATACACATCTACATGTTTCTTTTGCCTAAGAGGTTGACCTACATCGGACTACAAACTCTCTTAAGTCCACAGTGTGATTTTAAGTATAAATACCTACAAGAATAAGGACACATATAAGATAAAATTTATTCCTAAGACATAATATGGTTATAATGGTTTGTATTACATATTTTTCAAGGATAAAATTCACCTATAGAATCCTATTTGTCCCAACATAGTTCACTGGGTTTGATTGTGATGTCTAGTGAGCAAGTTTGAGGTTGTAAGTATTGGTAGTGCATAAGGATGATGTATATGGGTAAAAAAAAATTAATGAACTTAAGAGATTATAAATAATATTATTAAAATTTCCTTTAAGATAAATTATGTAGGGATCACCTATAGGAAAGAGAAACATAGTCAGAAGTTACACCCAGACTTGATCCATCAAAGTGTGAGAAAAGGTAAGTAGAATGTTAGAGTGATGAATGGAAATTTTAATACCTTTGTCATGATAATTATAGTCTCATGTAAATATCATGGTTTATATATAATGTATAATTATATATAAACAAGAAATACATAGTCCACATGATAGAACCATTATGCATAGTCTACCTTCTTAACATTCTGTCTTAGGTATTATAAGAGTTGGATCGTCAAATGATATGATAAAATTATAATTTTTTATGTAAAATTTCATAAAAACTTGGATAATATCCTAAAATTATTATTTTTTCAAAGATAATAGGGTAAGTACCCTATATTTTATCTTAGATATAGAGTATTCCCCTAGAGCACAAACTGGTAGGTCTTGAAGAAGGAAGATGATCAGAGGAGCTAGGGGATAATAAGGCATTTAGGAGAGTTATGAAAAGTTTATCCACACCTAATAAAACATGATATATCTTGAAAAAAATGGATAATATCAACAAAATTGTACACACCTTCAATGTTGTAGATAGGCCTATTAGGCATGTTTAGCCTAAAGACCAAATGGGAGGTAAATGTTACATATATCCTTAGGTAGGAATTATATCCTATTGTAACATGTTTATAGGGTCATGATAGATGTTTAAAATATTATATCTTGTAGATAAATCATAAATAATCCATTTTTGGGCTTAAATACAACTCATGGGTATGAAGAATGAAGGTCAAAAATTGATAGCTAAATTGAAATGCTTACATATTCTTGGATGTTGTGCATGGAGGTACAAGGAGTTTGGATAAGTTGACAAGGGTCCTATACATTGATCTTGTGGCATATGTTTTCAACTCAAATATTTCATCTTTATGAATGAAGCTTAAGAGATTAAAAAACCTAAAATCCTACTAAACCCTTGGAAATGACTTGATTGGGAAATGAATATGGAGAGATATCATAATGGACTAAAATGGGCATGAAAGTGTTTGAACCTTGAAAAAAACTCTCTAGAGACCCTTTCTAATCAATTGAGGCATTCCCTATCTATATGGATAGGGTACATAATTAATTTTTTTGATTTTTTTATGCATTATGTAGGTTCTAGTGACTTTCAAGAGGATAAATCAACCTTGGGAGTGAGATTAGGAATTAATATAACTCACCATGTCTATTTAATTATTTATAACAAATATTAGGTTCCTCAATAAGAGCTCTCACTAAGCTGATCAAAAATAGAATAGTGAACATGATAGTGAAAAGGGTTAAAAATTCAAGTAAGCTACTTTTAAGGTGTGTTTAATGCTTCTAAGGCCATATATGGCCTTTAAACATGTCTTTAAACCCCTTGTATGATTTTTCATTATAAATTTAAGCCATTTTGGAATCCAAGTGTGCAAGGTGTGTGAAAGAGGAGTTATTTTGACTGTATATATTGATAAATTATTTTGGGATTAATACTGATGATTAGGACTACAAAAAATTCATGTAAATGTGTGTCTATTACCCCTTTTCTTAGTGAAACAACTATTTTTGTTCCTATTTAGTTATGGGGTGCCTAAGAGTCCCAAATGATGAAGGTAGTTTTATGAGCCATCAAAAGGAATTTCATGCCACATTTCAAGAGTTTCATGCCTTGCATTGACACTTGTACTTTATGAATTCACATTATCAATTTCACATTCTCTTATCATGAAAATGTAACTTATTTTCTCATCTTGACACCTATTCTTATGACCCTTAGACTTCTTTTTTCTCTTATCTCTTTCAAATTATATAAGTAGTGACTTTTTGAGCTCTTTGGGGTAGTCTTTATTGGTTATTGTGAAAACCTAGCCATTTTTGTATTTTAATGTCTT
Organism: Torreya grandis; assembly: GCA_037957365.1. Classification (NCBI taxonomy): domain Eukaryota; kingdom Viridiplantae; phylum Streptophyta; class Pinopsida; order Cupressales; family Taxaceae; genus Torreya; species Torreya grandis. The sequence continues at coordinate 1,327,573 of JARHVA010002468.1, read as the reverse complement.
TTTAAGAAATAATAAAGTGAAATTTCCAACTTACATGCTACATAATTGAGTCTTGTTTCAATCTTGTTAATCTTGTCTTGTAAAAGATAGTCTTTTCTAGCATGTTATCCTTGACTGTCCACCAAGTATGTAGAAGAGTAATTGTTATAGGTATTTGTGAGTGTTGCTTATTATTGTATAAGGTTTATGATTATATTATCCTAAATATATTAATTATCCATCCTAAGCATCGATATACCTCTTGAACCTAGTATATGAAGCAATGATGTAACAATTTGTCTTGAGTTGTGAGTTATGTGTGAAAGAAGCTTTGATTTAATCTAAGTAGTATAAGTTCAGTTAATAAGAAGAAAATTATTATTGGTGCATCAATTTTTAACTTTTTTAGTTTGTTTTATTAACTCTTTTCATTTAAAGTTGATAAGTAATGAAGTTTTCAAAGAGTGCATCAAGGGAACTAGCCCTTCTAGAGATTCATCTCACCTATTGGTTACCCATAGGTTGTGAAATGTTTCTATTGTGCCAAAAGGATGAGGATAGCTGAGACATATCATCAAGGGATGTAAATTTAAGAGACAAAAATGATTTCATGGTTGATTATATGGATGATGAGAAGATAATCCAACCAAGAATATTAAATATCATCTAGATGGAAGATGTTAGAGATGAAGCCCTCAATAATTATAGAAAACACTGTGACATAGTCAAAAGGTGGTTTGATAAAATGGATAAAATAGAAACTTTCTTAATTTTAGACTTGGTCTTATTATGGGACAAAGAACATGAGAAAAAAGGCTAGAATGACAAATGCATGCCCCTTTGTATCATGTCATATAAGATTATAGAGATATTTGGTGATAATGCATTCAAGTTAAAATACTTACAAGGAAATGACTTATCCCTATCAGTGAATAAATAGTACTTGAAGAAATACTTCTTAGCTACCCCTCCACCCCTACAAAGGGACTATGAGTTGGTTTAGTTTATCAATAGATAGGTGCAGATTAGTTTCCATTTTGCTTTAGTTTTTTTTTGTGTTTACTTTTAGCTTTTTTCTTTCCTTAGATTAGTCATTGTTTGTTGTAGTTTATAAATAAGCTCTCTAGGCATAAACCTAAGTTTCTCTTACATTTTACGCAAGTTATAAATTCTTAAGAGTTCAAACATGAAATATCATGTACATCCTAATAGTTGGTTGTCCAAATTGAAAGACTACACTATGTATAGGCTTTTAAAATTAGAAGAATCTAATTTTGAAGTTGTCATTTCATGGAGTGTGTGTTTTTATTATGATTTTAATATAGTTATAACAAGCATGAATTTTATTGAATAAATTCCTTAAAATTATGGAAGTCCATGCATACTAACACTTAATACCACATCATAAGGTCGAATGGGTAGAACTTAGTCATTGAAAATGAATGGTTCTTGAGCAAAAGTTTTGAAATCCCTCAAAACTTGGCCAACAAACTAGTTCTCAAACTCCAAATTTTTGAAAAAGATATAAAATATATGTGTATAAATTTAAAATATGCTTGAAACTATAATTTTCATTCCTTTTAAGGTGATTTGGGTAACCTCCACTAGGGCTATAGATGCTTAGATGGTATTGGAGCAAGGCCTAAAGTGGAACCAAAGGTATCTCTATTAGGGCTATGGACACCTAGCTGGTACCAGATCAATGCCCAAGCCTCCCCTTAAAATATAAGTGTAATTATATATATCTATAAGTGTTTGCATAAGACCCATGTTCAAAGCCATAAATTTTGAATTCATTGATTCTAAAACCCAAAGGCATGTTGGTTAATTGATTCAAAAACACACACACATAATATGAATGGTTTTTAAATTTTTAGGCTTTAATCCATTAAGTATAAATTTTTTAGTTATATAAAATAAATTATAATATTTTTTACATCCACAAAGTAGTGACTACTTAAGGATTATAATCTAAACCAAGATATCTGAATTCTAACATATTGCTATGTTTCCTACAAAGGTTATTATTTTTTGAGATAAACATGCCCCATTTTCCAAAAATGGGAACCCTATAAAAAATATAGATCATTCACCCTAAGATATACCTTACCCTTGTACCACATAACTAGAACCCACCATATGTGATTAAAAATATTTAAGAGTCATGATGGTTCATGACAAATGCTAACTATGTATCTTTTAAACTTTTCATTGATAAATAATTCACTAAGATTTCTAATGATTTTTCTTGTTTAGAAGTATTTTTACGAGAGCTTATGTTCAAATATCTAAGGTATGATCCCTAAAACTTGACCAAGGTTACTTAATTAAGGTTTTTTGAATCATGGTTTAACTTTAACTATGAAACAATTCAATTTCAAAATTATGATGTACCTTAATATTAAGTTTTAGACTAAGGTCCAAGTCAGATTTTATGCTCAAAGTTTATGAATTTATACTCTCCCCTTTTATTATATCTCATGATTTGATAACTTGCATACCTTTTAATTTGGTAGGATCCCAATGCTAACTTAGCCTCAATTTACATGTATTAGTGTCACATACATTGGTCACTTGATCATATAAATTTATAGACTTTGTCAGATTTCTTCTATCCTTTGAAAAATTGAGCAACCACATGACCTAATGGGAGTGTGACACTTATCACTTAGTCATAGTGTTCTAAGTTCATGAAGAAGTTACAAAGTATATAACATTGTGACTCAATCAAAACATTCCATGTGGCACCTAGTCATGGTCTTCTAAGGCTTTAGTTGTTATCTAAAATTCTCATAATATTGTATCATGTTATTTGGCACTTAGTATTACCCTAATCATAATTAAGATGTAATGATTAAATTTCATAATATTGTGATTGCATGATAAGATGGCACTTTCTAGTGAGTCATTTAATCTTGGGTAGCTAGATACTACATGGAATCCACCTGATAGTTGGTAATAATGGGGTGATGACATGTGGGACCCTATCTAGTGGAAATAACACTATAAAAATAAGTCATGAAACACATTGAATATGTGATGAAATCAAAATGTGATACTTGACAAAGTGTCATGACATTTAGGCCCATTAAAAGTTTCATATAACAAAGTCACATGATAATGTGAGTCAATAAGAACTTGCCACTTAGAAAAATAGTAGAGGGTCCAAGGCCACATCAGCCAAAAGATGAAAGGGGTTGATCCATGTGATGATTAAATAATAGTTATCTAATCAAAAAGTGAAACTTGGTAAAATATCATGTGATCTACCTAGATGTCTTAATATTAAAAATAAAAGGATAAAGTTAATGAAAGGGAGTAGTTTTGGGTAAATGTCAAAAGTAAATACTTATGTTGCATACAATTTTAAATAAAGCATGAGTTATAAGTGTGAATTAAATGTTGATGGGGATTGTTTCGGTGGATACAAATCCAAGTCACTTCACTGCAAAGTCAAGCCTATGATAATAAGACATGTGGATAGGAGTGAAGTTAGTTATTGATTGGTTCCTTAAAGTAAATTTTCTAAGTTGTTAGAATAAAAATGAAAATCCAACATAGCTTTAAATCAAGGAAAATTAAAAAACTTGTCTTTTATGACTCATGTTGCTTAGTTTGATTCTAAATTTGAAGTTTAAAGATTACCACATCAAAGTAGTAGGTTCACCTTAATTTATTATTTGATAATATTTTTAGAGCATTCTATGATTTTTCTAAGGAATTTTGTGTATTCCTCCATCATTAAAGCAATCCATAAGCTTGTCAGTCACAAAATTTAAAACCATGGCTGAAGATGAAACATATAGAACTAACAATCAAGAACAAGTTCCATTCCTCTATTATTATGGGGCAAACATCATTTTTTGGGATACCAATTATAAATCTGTTACATTGGCTACTAAATATAAACATTATAATGATTTGTTCTACCACATAGAGAAGACTGTGGACTAAGACAATGATGATGATGAAGGATCAAATGAAGTAGATGATAGGTTATACACTATGCCACTTAAATCTAATGTAATACACAAAGAAAAATATAACCCATAGGTACTCCCTTATGTAGACTTAGTCTACCATATGTTTATTTAGTCTATGTGCATTAATAATATGATTAAATCTTTGAATTTGAACCAATACATTATCTTCATAGTCACACTATCTTTTTAAGCTTTCTATGATTTGACCAAATAAGAGATTATATATAATCAACAAATTATGGAACAATGGCTCCAAACCCATGATATCAGAGAGGTTTTAATAGATTACGCTGAGAACAAAGGAAAGTTTGTATGCAAAATAAAAATCATCTAAACTCCCATCACGTAATTTATAAATGGAGTGTGAATGGGAATGGTCATGATGAATCAATTAAATCAAGATGAAGACACACATCATGTGGATAAGAAATGGATTCTAGTTCTATCTATGACAATAGATGATAAAAAGACTCCCCCTTTGAGATAAATTATATCTTATAACCTAGAAGCATAAATCAAAAAAGTCATGTCCAAATAGGGGGATAAGTTTTACATGATGTCCTACCTAGTGGATACCATCTATACCACCCAAAAATTCCCTCAGTTCACCAATTGGGACCCTAAACTAAAATGAAATATTCCTCATACCTTATCAAAGGTAAGAGTGTACAAATATAGTAAGAGATGAGGGTCATAACTGAGCATTTATATCTTATAGTATACAAGGTAATCTACAAAATGCCCATGCCCAGATTATCAAAACAAATTAGATTGACCTTGAGCACCCTCAAAGCCTATTGGTACCACCCAAATTACACAATTGTGATGATAGTAAAAATCAACATAATCCCACTTAAGTTACCCATTATTGTGTCAAATAATTTGGTTGAGAAAGAAATTATTTTTTAATTATTCATAGGGGTGGATAGATTATGCAAAAATAAAAAGGGAGGATTGGTTCAACCTCAACTATCTAACATTGGTCAATTTCATATTGAAAATTAGAACTCTTTCATTGATGCTACCAAATAAAGGCCTAATTTTGACTTGAAAAGGGATGACAATAGGAAGTGGGACCCTAAACACATTTATTTCAAGAATTGCATCAAATATAGGTCAATCTTTAACATCCCTTATCATAATGAGCCTAAAGATGAGGACATATTCTATTCCAATGTGTTGAATGATCAAGAGGTAAATTAAATATTTAAAGATGCTAATATCCCACTTGTTAAATGAAGCTTAAAGAATTCTAGTTTTTATGAAGTTTTAAATCTCAAAAGTGCATGATCAAGTCCATGTACATCCATAATTTAGGTTGTTGATGATGAATAAGAAATATCCATTGACCAATAACTTAGTCAAAGGATATTGTAGGGATTATCTCCCACTTTAGGGAAGGGAAGAGCTAAGCCCAAAAAACATACTAAGCAAGTCTCTATTTTAGAGGCAACATCCAACACCCCATCCCACTCTCAAAACATTACTACAATATTGGTATAACCCTCAATGGTGCCTCATTAATTTTTGATAGAGGTGGTAACACCACCTAATACAATACCAACATCTTTTGCCATAGAACTACCTCCTCTAATTCCTATTGAATAGGAACTAGGTATGACTAATCAAGAGTGTGTTTATTTTCCTCCCTCATTTCTAAGTAGCCACCCCTAGGGTAAATTTTATGAGCCCCCTACACCTTTTAACATGAACTTAATGTCCTATAGGCCCTTCATCAATCCTATTATTAGGCCCATGACTGCACCTTTTCACACTATAAATCCTTTTATTATGTTATCCACTTTGAAGGTCTCTATGATGGCCAATCTACCCCCAATTCTACCCATGCCCTTCCCTAGGCCTAATCCTCAAGTCTCAAAGGGGAGGCCTACTATTTTCATACCCCAAATTCCTTTGTTCATAGTAGGTACTCTATCTAGCACTAATTATTCATCATTATCATAGGTAACATATTGTACCTCACTTATAGTTCTACTTTCATCCTAGTCACCTCCATGGTTACTTATCAAACATCTACATTATAAGGTTTGACACTATCTCATCAATTGCCACCATCCACTCATCCTTTAGGTGACACTTTAGATAAATATTGGATAAAATAAATGTAATTGGCCACAATAGAGAGGTGGGATTTGGTTATAGTAGGCCCCCCACAAGTCTCACTAAAATTTGACAAGGAGTCTAGAGCATTAAAACGTCTAACCAAAAGGAAAGTAACTCATCTAGATTAGACAATTGTATACAAGTCTGAATAAACTTTGTTTATGCTAACCAATAAATATAGAGTTAAATCTAGACATTAGAAACAATATGGAAAGGAACCCCTATCATATTTTAAGGCATATGGTGATGTAGGCATAGAATTGGTGAAATTATTATAACATAGAACAACTAAGATCAAACAATAAAATAAAGACACATTGCTAAAAGAAACCATCACCAAGGTAGAATGGGTAGTTGAGGTTATGTTTGATACTTTGAATACTTTAGATTAGTATAAATTGAAAGGAGATGAGGTTTACAACAAAATTCTTAAGGTAGAGAGTAACTATGGGATTTATAACAACAAAGTAATCAAATTGGTCAAGTTGATTAGAATGAAGAAATTTGAGGAATTAAATTAGTAACCGTAGAGTATTTGAGCATTGCTCAGTCCTATATCATTGGAAAAATGAAATCCTTGCATTAATGGATTGATGACATTATATCATTGGTCCATTCTCTCACCTAGATAGGTGACAAAGTTATAAAACTACTCAAAGAGGCTGAAATCACATACATTGCTAACATGGATGGTATCATCATCAACAAGGATACTTTCCAAGTCTAGATCCAAAATTTCATTGTCAATTTCATAAATTAAGTTATGGCTCAAGGATTAACCTTTGGGAAATAAATGGTGGACTTGATAGCATCATCCAATTAGAAAATAGAGAAGGTAGTGTAAATCAATGAGGTTGTAAGGCCTCTCTTAAACAAGCATGATGTAATGTCAAATTTCACCATCAAATTACTAAAAGAACCCATTATATATTTGAAATTGATTGACATTGATTATAATAAATTCTCTGAGGCATGGAGAAGATAAATAGAAGCTAGGAATACAATGAGTAACAAACCATAGATGGTCATCACATGAGCTTCTTCCTCTTTAACCCATTTTGTAATTTCTTCCTCTTTAGCTACACTAAGAAGTAGTCCCTCTTTAGCTACTATGGTTTTACTTTCATCTTTTTCTATAGTGGGAGCTTCATCATCATCCAAGTTAGTAGAATCCTAGCCTAAACCCTCAAGAGTAATATATACATTTGTCAAACTTATTTTCTTTGATGAATCTCATGTTTTTAGTTCCACTCAATATATTGTATAATGTTCCCTCTTTAGATAGGGAGTATTTTTTTTATTTTTAGAACATGAATAAATTCTATTTGGTGATAGTTTTCACATATTCAGTTATTTTCTAACCAATGTAACAATATATGTCATAAAATATGTCTATATATAGGGTTTTCCCTATCATTTGTACTTCAGAATAGAAATTTTGTGAAATTAATGCAAATAAAAAAATGAATTCTTGAATTTTTTCCATTTTTTCACCGCTTTCATATTTTCTTTTTTTCTTAAGATTTTAGAAATGATAGATGGTTTCATTTTTCCAATATTTAAATATGATAATAGTTTTTCTAATGTATCTTCTTAGTTTGTGATCTATGTTATTCTAAAAAAAATTGTCTATGTATGCTTTATTTTTATTCTACTCTTAAAATAATTGTGCTTAAGGAAATTTATTATGGGTAGCCATATTTAAGACATTTCTTAGATATGTGCATCTTATTTACTGTAGAATCACCACTACATTTATGACATTTTGAGTGTAGCACTAGAATTTCATGAAATTTAGTTTTATTTTCACTATCGTCAGAAAGAACTAAAGGAAATTTGGTTGTGTTTGTTATTCCAAGGCAAATCTCCTTTTCTGCTCAACCTTTCTTTCCCTTTTTTTGATTTTTTGACATGAATCACTTTAGATTACTACTCAATATAAATATTCATTTGTTCATTTAAGTTTGGAAAATCAATTAGCAAAATATAAGTCAATTTTCACCATAACAATAATAGGAGATCTTAAATATATTATTTCACTATAAAGCTATTATTGTCCATACAGTAGGGTCTACTTGTAGACTAAAGTTGGTAGTCATATAATCACTCCATCAAAATTGAAATAATCATTATTTTCTTCTAGGACCTACACAATAAACTAAGATATATTATTATATTATTCACATTACATCCTTAACACAGATGTACATCAATACAAAGCATTCAATACCTAGCCACTAATATAAATAAGTACATGTCTCACACTTTTTTAATCTACCTCCATGGAAGGGTCAATGTATGCATTAAAAAATTGAGATTTTTTATTTTCAAATAAATATTGATCATTCAAATCATTTAATGTCATCAAATTAATAAAACCAAGAATTCTTTTTATTTAAATTTAACACTATTTCCAACACAACATATTCATATTTAGTTCTAAGTTACATAAGCATATTTATGTATACCTCTTCAGTCAACCATAAACTCACAAAGTTTTTTTTAACTATCCATGTATAAAATGCTCACAACTAACAAAAAAATCAATAAACATAGTCATATAATTTGTGATACATTTTTAAGGTTGAAAATGGGTCAAGGTATCCCCATAAATCTTAAATTACTCAAGGTTCCTTAACATCATTAACTTAATGAAAAAACTATTTAGTATTGCCAACTAATCTCTACTAGAAAAGACATCTGAATCACCTAAAAAATATGACTAAAGCATGAAATAGTCTATGTATGGACAACATGGAAATACCTCTTGAAGCATTGCCTTTATAAAATTATTAAACATAATTACTAATGCCAACCAATGAATCAAAAGGATCCTTATACTTATAAAATATGTAACAATTTATTTAGAGTCTTAGCTAATTAATAAAACACATTTATGCATGTAAATTGAACATAAATATCTATAGGAATCCATTGAGTTGAATTTATATGTTAATACATTACTCACAGTCAACTTAATTTAAAGGTATAGTAAAATATATAAATTTTATTTGAAGTGATGGTAGAGCATGTATAAGATACCATTATAGGTATGAAAATACCATATTTAAACTATGATGATTGAATATAACAAGGACAACAAAAAAAAACTTTATACATTTAAAATACACTAAAATTTACTAATCTAAATAGGCTCTCACTTTATCCACATAATAAAAAAGTTATATAAAAAAATATTGGAAACCTATATGTAAAAAGTAAATACTAAATTCTAAGTCTTGAGCCTTTTGAATTATATAACTAATTTCATGTAGAGAGTATAAAATTATATTAGTGTAAGTTTAGACTACATGATTACAAAAGAGCAACTAAAACTAGAACTAGATCATAAAAAGAATAGGTTTGCATTTGATATATTCATATTTAAATCAAGGTATAGATATTCATAATAATACCTCCTATAAAGGTGTCCTCATTAATAAGGTATAAAAGTTATTCATTGATAAACTAATAAAACAATTTTTTGATAACAAGTATACATCAATAGAAATGGAAGAACATCAAATTAATACACCAATGCTCTAATTAGGTAACTGTTGACTAGTTTCCCCCATAACCCAAAATGGATCAATCCCCCTATAGTTAAAATCTTATATAGTGGAATTTTATAATATCAATATATTGTGTATTTGTTTGATGTCATTTCATAGGACATTTTAAGTGGGTTATGACCTAGCCTAGTCCTTATGTCTTCTGGTGTCTTAATAATCATTTTGATTATATATGCAAGTAGCAAATTTTCATGGTGTTGAGAAGTTACAAGAGCAAGTCCAAAAAATCCTAAGGTTGCACTTGGGAATTTTGTTCAACTTTTGGCCAAGGGATTAGAGCATCCATATTTATTTTGGAGGAAGTTTCCACACAAAGCTCACAATAAATTTATAAGGCTTAATTCTTTTAAGACTTTTGTTTTGGGGTTTTTGGCTAAGTGTCAAGAATTCTTTCATAAATTTTGTCTGAAACAATCTCCCCAAAGGGTCATTTATTCTAAAGGAACTTTTTAAAGGTTCTGAAGGGTATATTACAACAAAGTCATCCAATACATTTCTCCTAAAGGGCACTTCTTCAAGAAAGTGTCCTCTACAAATTTCACAAAGCATATTTTCTTAGGAAAATGGTCCACTTCAATATTTATGAAGGGCACTTTTTCAAAAAAAGTGTCCCAAACACTATTTTTGAAGGATTTTTATTTGAGAAAGTAGATCCTTTACAAAAGTTACAAAATATTTATTTTGGAGGAGTTGACCCAAAATAGAAATATTGAAGGGCACTTTTTCAAATAAGGTATCGCAAACAATTTCCCTAAAGGGCACTTTTCTTGGGGAAATGGTTCAGTAAACTTCTTTCAAAGGGTAATTTTCTTTTAGAAAGGGCATTTCCAAAGGGCTGAAGGGTCATTCTAAAGACACAATTCCTTTGATAAAATTGTCGAGACTTTTTACCAAAGGCATATTTTTTTCAAATATTTTGCCCTGAATAAAAATACTAAGGTAGAATTATTTCATACATTTTGTCTGAAAGAATTATGTAGATAAAAGTATCCTACACACTTCTTTCAAAGGTTACTTTTCTTCAGTGAAACAATCCACTTCAAGGTTTTCAAATGGTACTCTTTTTCAAAAAAATCACTTTTCAAAAGTTTGAAGGGTCAATTTCTCAGGCAAGTGTCCATATTTTCTCTGAAGGACCTTTCTTTAATGAGGTAGACCAAGTAAAATTCCAAAAGGCACTTCTCAAGAGGGCTAAGGACTAATACATGGATTATTTCCAACATGTTATCTAAGATATAGATCTCAAGAGAATTGCTCAAAGGTAGAGACAAAGTAAATTAATTCCTTCAAAAAAAAGTGTCCCACACAAATCTCAAAGGAATTATCTATTAAAAGTTTTGAAGGAAATAACCATTTAATATCAAAAGGTCCTAGGCAGCCCTACAAAAATCAAATTCAAGCCCCTCTAACTAGCCATTTGGATTTGAAAATCTAGTGATGTTCATGCTAACATCAGGTTTAAGATTAAATAAAGTAATTCCTTTTGAGTTTAAATTTTATGGTCACATGACTATCAATGATGGTTATATGAATGTGAAATGACATCTTGTAGACAATAAATATTAGGGTCATAAAGTAGCCATTGGGTTTCAATTAGTGGGTCCTAGAAAGATCAATGGTCCTTGCTCAATCATACATCTCAATCCAATAGAGTGAGTCAATTAAAAATGGTTAGCGAACCTCAAGGGTGAATAGTTACATAACAAGTGAGACAAGTGGATTCGGATAGTAGAATATCGATGACTCATAAGCATCCATTCATAGGTAGATCCAATAGAGTGAGATGAGTCATATAATTAATGATCTGAGCTAGTTTTTGATGACCAATCAGAACAAACAGGATCCAAGAGACTTAGGTAGAGGTCAAAGAGTCAATTTTTTACTAAGTCAAGAAAGAATGGTGGAACCAAACTTGAACATGATTTAGTTGGGGCCAAGAGTGGATACTTTTGGATCAGATGATGCCATTGGGGCTTGTAGAGAAAGACATAAACTTTGATGGCCATTTCCAAAGCCAATTATATGAAAGTGACCTTTCTCCCCTCTTAGGAATGCATCATGACAAACCAATTTGGAGTGTTTTAACATTAAGACAAAGCCCTAACACAATGATTTTTTATTCTAACTAGATGGGTGCTTGAACCTAGTGGGAATGCTTGACTATGATATTAAAACCATCAAGGAGTGTCAAGGGGAGAATGATGTAATTATGCAACCATTTAAGGTGACCTAGATTAATCAAATGGTCTAAATGATCATATTTGTAGAGGTACTTATAATTTTAGTTTAAATATTTCAATTGATTGATTCCCCTTTTGAGTGCTAAGGCCCCCTTTCTCTTGTAGCCTTTCTTCTATAAGTATAGCTCTTGATTTATTGTAAAGACAACCACACCATATATGGTAAATCCCTAATTGACTGATGTTATATTTTCACTTTAAAAATTAATACAATTTTGTTTTCTAATTTTTTAATAATTTTCTAATTCTAAAAGTGATGTATGGTGATGAGAAGTGATAACTCTCTACCCTTCCCTTATCCTTCTATGTCTAAGCAAGTTAATATAATAGGTCATAAAGAGTGTAGTCTAGCGTTTAAAGTCCATTCAAGTGTATTATTATTCTTAGAGTATGCAATATTCCCTCTAACTAATTTTTATTATATTGATACTCACCCCTCACCTCTATATTAAAATACTCATGTTAGAACCCATTGAGACTTAGAGACTAGCTCATATACTTTGCTTCATTATGGTAGAAAATATGATGGTCATGTGGAATATATTATTGGTCCATCATATTATTTAGAGTAGGTTCAATTTATTAAATTTATAACTCTTTCCCTACACAAATAGGTAGTAGATTAAGTGATAAACATTTCATGATATATTCAGGGAGCTAGCCCTTAAACCTAGAGGTTCATTTATGATATAGTTACACCAACATACCTAGAAATGTTCCCATGTTGCCCAAATATAGAAGAAGCTTGAAAAACATCTTCTAGGGTGAAATATTTTGTGACTATAGTTATAGCATGCATGGTGGGACCCCATTGTCTTCAAGATAATTTATCAAGGTAAATGTTGGTCTTGACAAACACCAATTGTAAACTGGTGTGCTACCCAGTATTTGGTGACACTTTAAAGTAAATCTAGTTTTAGACCATTTTTTGGTTATAAAATTGTCCCTATATTTCATGGTCCTCATTAGGTCATCCTTTTCTAGACCATCCAATCCTATTAATCCATCCATTGAGCCTGAGGTCCCTCTTAAAATTTAGTATCGACAGCCTAATTTGCCTTTTGAAGAATGAGTAGATTTTTATAGAGAGGAAGAAGTTGAAGAAGTGGAAGATATTGAAGAAGATTACACGGCTAGACATTATGGTTTACCCACCTTCAAAACTTATAATACCATTAAAATTCATGCATATGATGCCATTCTTCCCAATGCCATAAAAGGTGTGCCCACATTCAATGATGAGGATCATATCATACCTAGTGAGCACATTATATATGTATCTAACTTTTTTAGTTTCCCCATTATTTTCCAAGAGAACAATACCATTAGGCCCCTTTCCATGTCCCTTATATGGAAGTATCTTTATTGGTATAGGACTCTAGAAGGTGGATGCATCACAACATGGAATGAGTTTAGAGTGTTGTTGACTTTCAGATTTGGGAATGAAAGTGACCATGCCTCTCTCATTCATCTCTCAACGTGATAAAAAGAGGGCCCAATGAGATAATGCATGACTTAGATGAAATATTTCATAAGAGTTGGCATAGGTTACCTCCTCACATGAGACCACTTGCCTTTTTTGTGTTCCCTACATACTTGAAAGGCATTGGGACTAAAAGTTCTATCATGCTTCAATCCATGGGTGGTTCCACCCTCCTTAAAACATATGATCTTGTTATCAAATCTAAGAATAGTCTCATCCAAGATATAATATTTTCACCTAAAGTGTATATTCCTAAATTATCTCATTTTTATATTGATGCTTTAAATGTGGTTCAAACTCCTAATGTCCATACCAAGCCTAGAACTACTCCTAAGAAAGAGGATAATGTCATAGACAAAGATACATAAATATAGAGGCTAAGATCTCAACTTAGGCAAGCTAACATATAAAAATATGCCTATAATAACCCTTACCCATATTATAAATAATTTATAAGAGGAAGGTTCCAATGGCATCCTAACCCCAATAGGTCTGCCAATGTCTACAATCCTAACTCAACCATCAATGTAAAAGAGATAGTACAAGTTCACAGTAATTTAGTGAAAGGAGAAGATTAGTATTAGGACCAATTAATGGATGCCAATAAAAATGGAAAAAAGATCTAGTTTCTCAAGGGGTAATTACTCCCCTCCTATCAAATAATATGAGGTGATCATGCAAGCTAACAAAGATTGACAAACTCAAGGAAATATCTTCACCAACTTTTTGGTTGAAGATAATTTGTGCTAAATCAAGGAGACTCTATTAGAGATAATACTAGGGAAAAAAAGAGGGCTCTATGGGGTGGTATCATCATTCCTATAGTCTCATACAATCCTCCTCCAATTTAATAGGAAACAACTACAAGTGCAACCATTTTTAAGGCTTTTATGGTAATTCCAAAGGTTTTTACACCTCCAACAAGTCAAAAAGTGGTAAGGGATACCCCTATCCCTTAAGTTCCAAGTATTTATATACCTAAAATATCTCAAGAGAAAGAAGGTATATCTTCCTTAAACATTTTAGATTCTTTTAAGAGTAGTAAAACATCCATTTCCCTTTGGGATGTTTTACATATGCCTAGTTACAAGGAACCCCTCCAAAATTAGTTATTTGCTATCCTTGTTAGTGCCTCACCCTTGAATCAAATTCAAAGACATGTTTTCATTAAAAGTGTCCCTAGTACCATTATTAACCATCTACTAGGGTTGATAAACCTACACCAATCTATCTCACTCTCATATTAGGTGACAAGCTAGGTCATAATTGCATAGTGGATAGTGAAGCTTCAACTTTAGTCATGCTCAAGGTAGTAGCTGAAAAATTTGGTTTGAAGTATGAGCCACATATTAAAGGAGTTATCTATCTGGGTGTTACCCCTACCAAAATGATAGGACTGATAAAAAACTTGAAGGTTTTCCTACATGACTGTCCTAGCTTTCCTATCTTGCAAGATATAGTTGTTGGCGATCTCCCAGCCCACTTTGTAATCTACCTATCAAGGGACTTTACTACCAAGATTGGTGGATATATTTTAGTTTTTTGCTAATTATTGGAATTTAGGATAAGGTATGGGACCAAGTTGAAAATTAGGACACATATTATTTCAATGTTCATATTGAACCTTATATCAAGACAAGTTCTAATTTGAATTATGTTATTCATGAAGAAAAAGATTGAATTCCAGAAGATGTCACTTATTCCAAACTCAAGGGAATTGTAGATTTGTATTTTTAATGAATATGGTACTAATAATTATGAGTATTATCCTTATTCTTTCATGGATTAAATTTATATAGGAACATATTATATATGTGAAGAAGGAATATAGACACCTCTACTTGTTAGGGAAGAGGAAGAAAAATAATGAACTACAGAAGATGTTTTTTTATGATTCAAGAAGTAAAGATAGTGTAGGGGCTTGTGTTATGTTATTTTATCCATCCAAAAAATAGTATTATTCTTCATATATATTTAATTTTAGTTAAACTTGAAATGTCGTTAAGTATGAAGGTTTGACTCAAGACCTTTAATGGGCAAGGAGAATAGGGGTCAAGAACCTACAAGTGTATGGAGATGTGAGTTAGTTGTGTACTAGATAAGGAAGGTGGTTTATACCAAGAAATTTTTTCTTAATTCATATATTAATTAGGTATGGGACCTAATTTAATACTTTAATGCATTTAACATTCACTCAGTCTCAAGGGAGTAGAATAGTCATGTTGATAGACTAGCTACCATAGGAGCCCAGTTTGACACTCCAACTACCATAAGGGAGGAAGGAAAGTAGTCTCATATTAAGATAATTATCAAAAATTATGTACCTAATAATTAAGTATCTTGGTAATTTTTTGATAGTGACAAACATATTGCATGATTCTTTCAAAATGAGGTTGAGTTTTATTCAAAAAATTAAGACTCTAAGCACAATTGGGTGATCAGATTGTGCAACTAAAGACCAATAAGATACCTAAGGGTTTTGTGACTTTAGAAATTATATTTAATGAGAATTATCAGAAGATAAAAGAGAAATTGAGTGTATCTACAATGATTAAAATTATTAAAGGGTCTTTATCTTCAAAGAAAAACTCCTCAAACTAGGCAAGGTATGGTCTACATTAGAAAAAAAAGCATTTATTAAACTATGTTGAGAGTTTCATGATATATTTTCTTTGGAATATAAGTAACTCATGGTATTTGATCCTATCCTAGCACACCATACCATTTGGAATTAATAATTAAAATGGTTAGATAAAATCAAAGACCCATCAACCCCAAGGTTGAGAAACTCATGAGGATGGAGCTCACCCTCCTTGAATCTAAGATAATATTTCCCATCAAGAATTCAACATGGGTGGTTAACCTTGTGCCTATTAGAAATAAGAATGAGGAGATAAGGTTTTGTTTAGACTTTAGAGATCTTAATTGAGTGTCAATCAAATATCATTATCCCCTACCCTCAATGGAGTAGATTTTGTAGATGATTTTAGATTCTTAGTGTTCCTATCTGCTAGATGGATATTGGCTACAATCAGATTTTATTCAATGAAGATGATAAATTTAAGATGGCCTTCACTACCAAATGGGGAAACTTTGCTTATAAGAAGATGACTTTTGGTCTATCTAATTCTAGTGCCACTTTTTAGAGAGCAATGGACATGGACTTTAAAGGTTTAATCAATAAGATGATACTAGTTTATATAGATGATATAAAAAACTATCTAAGGATGAAGATGAACATGTGAAACATTTAAGGCAAGTGTTTGAAACATGTAGGAAATATGGGGTATCCCTTTACCCAAGAAGTGCATCTTTATTTTTCATGAAGGTTCTCTCTTGGGAAATATTGTTTCCAAGAATGGTCTGACTATTGATCTTGAGAGAATAGAGGCTATCATAGGTTTATCATTTCCCTTGCATAATAAAGGTCTTCAAAATTTCTTAGGAAAAATAATTTTTTAAGAATATTCATACCTAGTTTTGCATCTTAAGTTAAACCTATCACAACTATGCTCAAGAAGAACTATGGCTTCTCTTAGACCAAAGAGGGTAAGATCATTTTTAAATCCATAAAGAAAGAAATTATAGAAGCTCATACCCTTATGAATCTATATTTTACTAAAGACTTCATATTTTATTCATTTTATAACCTTGATACTATCTCAACCCTACTAATGTAGAATAATAATCAGGGCATGGATCAACCAATTACATTCTTCAATCAAGGTTTAGAATATTACAAAGTAAAATACACATTTGTAGATAAATAAGTCCTTATTGTTGTAAAAATACTAAATAATTCTATACATATGGTGTCAAATAACAATATTTAGGTTATGGTCTCTCATCGTAGCACCAAGGAGTTTGTTTTGAGTAGAGACCTTTGTGAAAAGAGTGCAAGGTTTATCACTAAAGTAATGGAGTATGATGTTAATATCAAAGTGAAAAAAATAGTAAAAGGTAAAGGCCTTTGTGAACATCTAGCTTTAGATCTTTATAAATCAAAAGAGGAAGATCTAATCAACCTGAGTGTCCCCAACCAGTAGGTCCATTGCCTCCAAAAAATTGGACACGAGACATGATCATATTTATACAAACTGGTGAGTACCCCAATAATATGAATAGATTAAAAAGGAGGTAGTTTAGATTGTAATCTATACCCTTTTATCTTTTGGATGGTCTGTTGTTTAAGAAAGACATCAATGGTATGTTTTTGAGATGCATTGACAATGACCAGTTTGGAGTGTTGTTTAAGAAGTTCCATGATGGGATAGTAAGATTCCATTTCTCTTAAAGGACCATAGCTACCAAGATCATGAGGGATTAATATTATTATCCAAGACTATTCAAGGATTTCCATGCTTGGGTGAGGTGTGGATAATTTGCCTTGTTTATAGGAAATCAAAAGCTTACAGCTTTTTGTCTGAAGCCTATCCAAGTGGACCAACCTTTTATGCAATGGGGTTTTGAATTAATTAGAATGATAAACCCCCCATCAAGTGTTAGTCATAAATGGATACTAACAACAACTAACTATTTTACTAGATGGGTTGAGGTAGTAGTATTTAAGGAGGCTAATGATAGTGCCATCTTGGAGTTCTATAAGAGCATCATAACAACGTTTGGCACCCCTTATATGATCATTCAAATAATGCTCTTGATTTTATGGGTGATAAAATAGTTGATTGTGTAACTAATAATGGCATATTTTTTAGAAATGGCATATTTTATAGCACTTCATCAAACTATTACCCTCATAGTAATGGGTTGGTTGAATCTACCAAGAAAAACCTAATTAAAATCATTAAGAGATCCTTGGAGCATAACCAAATATCTTGGCACACTAAACTAAAGATAACCTTATGGGTTGATAGGATAACTCCCAATAGGTCAATAGGGAATTATCCTTTTATTCTTATCTATGGAAGGGAAGCTAGGTTATTATATCTCAAGAGATACCAGCCTTAGAATTAGCACACCAACTAGAGTTGATTGAGAACACTCCCATGAAAGTGAGATTGACAAAACTAATAGAGTTGTAAAAGACTAGAGGAAAATATCATCAAGCCATGGAAAATCACTAGGGACTCATGAAGAGGTATTTTGATAAGAAGGTGACATAGTCTTGAAATGGGATGAAGACAGAGAAAAACTAGCTAGGCATAGTTAGTTTGAATCCCTATGTAGTGGACTGTACATCATCACCAAATGTAAACAAAGTAACTCCTTATAGCTAACAAGGATGAATGAAGAAGAACTACATATCCCTATTAATGAGATACACTTAAATCCCTTCCATTGAGAGTTGAATACTTGTCTTGAAAATATTAGGTTAGGTGTGTGTTTCTTTTCTTGTTCTATTGTGTCCCAATAAGTGCTTTGAAGCACAATGTGTTTTTTTTTAGTTCCTTGCTTTGTATTTTATCCCTATTGTTTTTTGTGTTCTATGCATTATTAAAATAAATTTATATGTCCATCTTGTATACTTGTGACTCCATATCCCAATGGATAGGATTAGGCAAATATTCATGAAAAAACAAGCATACCACCCCTAGAAAATCTCCAAAGATGTTAACCATTTTTCCCCACAACCCAAAATAGATCAACCCCCTATAGTTAAAATCTTATATAGGGGACTTTTATAATGTAAATATATTATGTCTTTATTTTATGTCATTTCATATGCCATTTAAAGTGGGTCATGTCCTATCCTAGTCCTTATGTCTTCTAATGTCTTAAGAATTATTTTGATGATATATGAAAGTAGCAAATTTTCATGGTGTTGAGCAATTACATGAATATGTCCAAAAAAGCCTAAGGTTTCACTTGGGAGTTTTCTTCAAATTTTGGCCAAGTGATCAAATAATTAATATTTCCTTGAGAGGAAGTCTCCACACAAAAACCATAATAAATATAAAAGGCTTAATTATTTTGGGACTTTTATTTTAGGGTTTTTGGCTAAGTGTCGGGAATTGTTTCAGAAATTTTTTCTAAAACAATTTCCCTAAAGGGTCATTTTTTTAAGGTCACTTATTAAAGGTTTTTAAGGGTATATTACAAAAGAGTGGTCTAATACACTTCTCCTAAAGGTCACTTATTCAAGAAAGTGTCTTATGTAACTTTCCTAAAGGGCATTTTCTTAGGAAAATGGTCCACTTAAAGATTTCCAAAGGGCATTTTTTCAAACAATGTGTCCCAAAGACATTTTTTGAAGGATTTTTCTTTGATAAAGTGGATCCTTTACAAAATTTCTAAAATATTTATTTCAAAAGAGTTGACCCAAATTAGAAATCTTGAAGGGAACTTTATCAAACAAAGTGTCCCAAATAATTCCCTTGAAGGTCACTTTTCTTGGGGGAATGGTCAAGTACACTTCTTCTGAAGGGTACTTTTATTTCAAAAAGGTAATTTAAAAAGGGATGAAGGACCATTATAAGGACACAATTCCTTTGGGAAAATTTTTTGGGACTTTTTATTGAAGGTAGATTTCTTTCAGAGATTTTATCTCAAGGAAAAATACTGAAGTAAAATTCTTTCAAACATTTTGTCCAAAATAATTCTTTCAGACATTTTGTTAGAAATAATTATTCAGAGCAAAGTATCCTATGCACTTCTTTCAAGGGTACTTTTATTTATGTAAATGGTCCATTTCAAGGTTTATGAAAGGTATTTTTATTTTAAAAAGAACACTTTTCAAAAGTTCAAAGGGTTAGTTTCTCAAGCAAGTGTCCTCCACATTTTCTTGGAAGGACCTTTCTACAGCAAGGTGGACCAAGTCAAATTCTGAAGGGAACTTATCAAGAGGGATGAAGACTAAGACATGGATTATTTTGGACATATTGTCTAAGATATAGATCCTAAGAGAATTGCTCAAAGGTAGAGACAAAGAAAATGAATTACACTGGAAAAAGTGGCCCACATAAAGCCCAACGGAATTATCTATAAAAAGGTCCAAATAAAATAGCCATTTAGTTTCAAAAGGTCCTAGGCATCCCTATAGACATCAAATTCAATCCCCTTCAACTAGCCATTTGGATTTGAAAATCTAGAGATGTGCATGCTAATGTCAAGTTTAAGCTCAAATAAAGTAAATCCTTTTGAGCTTAAATTTTATGGTGGTGTGACCATCAATTAAGGTCATGTGAACTTAAAATGACATCTCATAGACCATAAATTTTAATGTCATGAATTAGCCATTGGGTTTCAAATAGTGGGTACCAAAAATATTAATGATCCTTGCTCAATCATACATCTTAATCAAATGGAGTGAGTCAAGTCAAAATAGTCAACAAACCTTAAGGGTGAATGGGTTCGTGATAAGTGGCATAAAAACATTTGAATGGTCTAATATTGATGGATCATGTGCATCTCTACATAGGTAGATCTAATGGAGTGAGATGATTCATGAAATCAATGATCTGAGCTAGTTCTTGATGACCAATCAGAATAATAGGGATCCAAGTGACTTAGGTAGAGGCCAAAGAGTCTATTTTTCACTAAGGCAAGCAAGCATGATAGAGCCAAGATCCATCATGATTTAGTTGGGGATAAGAGTGGATATTTTGGGATTATATAGTGCCACTAGGGGCTTGTAGAGTAGGACATGTAAACTTTGACATCCATTTCTAAAGATAGCTACATGAGAGTGACCTTTCTCCCCTCTTAGACATGCATCATGATAAACCAGTTTGGAATAGTTTAGCATCAAGACAAAGCCCTAATAGATTGATACAATTTTTATAACTATATGGATCTTTAAACCTAGTGGGAATGATTTAATATACCATTACAACCACTAGGGAGCATCAAGGGGATAATGATGTAATTATGAAACCACTTAAGGTAACCTCGATCAATCAAATGATTTAAATGAGCATATTTGCAGAGGTAGTTTCAACTATAGTTCAAATATTTGAACTAATTGATTCCCCTTTTGAGAGCCAAGGCCCCTTTTATCTTTTATCCTTTCTTATATAAGTATATTTATTGATATATTATAAAGATAACCACACCATGTATGGTGAAGTCCTACTAAACTAATGTTATATTTTCCCTTTGAAAATTAATCCAAGTTTGTTTTTTGAGTTTTGAATAATTGTCTAAGTTTTCAAGTGATGTATGGTGATGATAAGTGATAATTATATACGCTTCCTTCCCTTATCCTTTCATGTCTAAGTAAGAATTATTAATCTAATACGTTATATAGAGTGTATTCTAGTGTGTAAAGTCTTTTCAAGTCTATGCTTATTCTCAGTGTACAATCTACCCTCTTGATCATTTTAGTTGTATTATTTCTCATCCCTCACCTCTATATTCAAATAATCATGTGAGAACCCATTAAAAATTAGAGACCATCTTTTATAATTTGCTTCAATGTGGTAGAAAATATGATGGTCATGTGAAAGATATTCTTAGTCCATCACCTTCTTTAGATTAGGTTCAATTTATGCATTTTCTAACTCTTTTCCCCCATAAATAAGTAATAGATTAAGTGAAAAACATTGCATGGTATATTTAGGGAGCTATCCCTTAAACCTAGAGGCTCATTTCTGATATAAGAACACCCACATACCTATAAATGCTCCCATGTTTCCAAAATGGAAGAAGCCCAAACAACTTCTTCTAGGGTGAAATATTTGGTGACAACAATAACTCTTGGAAGATTAATATTATTTTTATATGTACTCATTTAATGAAAATGAGAAGGATTAAAATGATCCCTCCATTAGTGGACCTTATCACCAATAATGATCAACTTAGTTATGTAGTTGTCCGCTAAGTGGGACAATATTATAAAATGTATACAAACAATGATGTGTGTGTGTGTGTGTGTGTGTGTGTGTGTGTGTGTGTGTGTGTGTGTGTGTGTGTGTGTGTGTGTGTGTGTGTGTGTGTGTGTGTGTGTGTGTGTGTGTGTGTGTGTGTGTGTGTGTGTGTGTGTGTGTATACATATAATATATACATATACATATGCATATGCACATGAATATGTACATGCATATACATATAAATATGTGTATATATGAACATACGTTAAGATGGATTAGAATTTGATTATGCAAATTTTTTTGTGGACAACCACAATCAAAGTGAAGTATTTTGATGGAATTAGTTTGGATAATTTCTTGATATATATTTTACCTCCTAAGGGTTCTTAATTTTGGAATTCCCTTATGAGAAGTAGAAACCTGATTAGTAAGGGGTGAAAATGAAATTTTAGGGAAATTAAAAAATATCCTTTTGGTATGATTCTTAGCTTGATAATACCCATATAAATTATAATACTCCTTTGAATGAGATAAGTTGGGAGTTCAAAATAACCATCGAGGAAAAAATAAAGGACTATGAAATGAATTATGACAAAGGTAAAACTTGAAATAAACTTACCATTTTTTTATTATAAGAATATGATTTAGAGCTTGATCAATCTAAATTATAGGTTAAGGGAAAGACACATATGTCAAACCCCCAAATAGGATGAGATTATATGGTATGCAAATGAATATGGAAGGTACTCTATCAAATCAAGTTATTTCATTAACTTGGATATGGAATAAGATATCCAACACTAGGATTTATTGTGGGTTAAAAATTTGATACATAAATTGAACATATTTTACTGGTTAACAAATTAAAAAATAATTATCATGATTGATAACCTCAAAAAAGGAGGATGATCATTCATAGCTAGTGTGATCTTTAAGAAATAGAGGAAGAGTTTGTCAAACATTTGTTCCTTGAGTGTCCTTTTTAAATAAGGATGTGGGAGATTATTTGTCCATGTGTAAATTCACATGGGTTAGACCAAATTATATATTATATATCATCATCCATGGAAACCTCCTTAGCCCTATCTTATTTTAAAACAAATCTAGAATTTATCCCTCCCCAATATGTTCTATGGGTTATGGAAATAGAAAAATGATCAAATATTTTGAGATAAGAAGAGAAACCCTTATAAGGTTGAATTAAGGATAAGAAAATTCATTAAGGAAAACTATACTGCTTTTATTAAGAAGGATAATTATCCTATCTCTGAAGCTAAGATGACTATTATTCATTTCTGAAACTTAGTTATTAAATAGAGAAGTAGGGGGAAACATTCCTAAAGGGGATAAATATCATATTAAGTTTATTAGAACCCTAGAGTCTAGCTAAAGATTAATTTTTATGGAGAAGAGAAAGGAAATCCAAGAGCTACATGAGGAAGTGGTGTGATCAGGTATAATAAGGGAGACCTTGTTTTCACCTATTTATGGAATCTTAATGTTCAAACTAACAAAATTGCTAAATCAAGAGTAGTTTTTTGGGGTATCCATGTTTATAAAGAGATGAACATTAAAATACTTATTATATAAGGGGATTTTCTACATATCATCAATTTAATCATTGGAAAATATTATCCTAGATAGACTATCATTAATGCTATTAAATAATCTTTAATCCTTTTATAGTCATTTAAAGGCATGTGAGTTATTCATACCTATAGGGAAGGTGTTTTAACCTTTTAATAATTAGGGTATGTTAATCCTATATTGTTAAAGGGATAAGTATCGCAATAAATTAGAATGAAAATTAGAAATAAATATTTTGACAAGCCTTTCCAAAAATAGCAATGATAGAGAGAAAGAGTACTTATCTAGAGTAAAATAGGTATTTTTGTGGCTTAAGAGGTTGAAACAAGATGAATAAATAGTTAGATACGTTTCATTCTCTGACTATATCTAAAATATGGATTTGGATATTATCACCCTTATATGGACAATAATACCATGTGGCGTTAGTGTCCAATTATAGCACTAGTGTCCCTCTTGGAGGAGATATCTTAAACTCTTAGGGAAGTTATGGGAGGTTTTGAGGGATGTGTAGGTGGTTTTTTGTCTTATAAAAGCTCACCTATGTCACTATTTTCATTAAATATCTTATAAAACCCTAGTGAGTACCTACATACATGAAACAACAACCAAATAAAATTTAAAATAAAGGTAAAAATTAGGTTGTGGGATATTATGATCTCATAGAGTAAAACCCCTATTTTTTGATCCACTACCTACATTAACCCAAATGTTAGGGGTTTTAGATTGTATATAGTTCTTCCTTAGGTAATGTTCATAATAAACATGCATGGTATGATATAACTACTTTCACTTAGATAATTCTTTGATCAAGAATGCAATGTCTAGATGTAATAGTTGATTAGTATGTAGAGTATTGAGTTATACTATTGATTGATTTTATGTAATTATGTGACAAAATAGTATGCATTAGATGTAAAATTCCTTATGAGGATATTTATGTAGAAGGAAAGTTTGTTTTAGTTTAAGACCTTATTTGTTGGTAGACATGTCATAAAAGATAGATAAAAACATAAGAGAAGACTCAAGGTAGCGTTAGGACCAAAAACATGTGATAAAATGATCATCAAACATTGGAGCCATAATTTCACACTAGCACCACATGGAACTACTATTTTGATAATGGGATTAGTTTATTAAGGCCTAAAAATAAAGTTAAGACTAGACATGATAGGCTAGGATCCCCTGTGAATGGGAGGAGGTGATTTAGGACCATTGGGGTGTAATAAATAGGGAAGATAAGACATAAAAAATATTTAAAAAAAAACAAAATGACCATGTGAATAATGGTTATGTTCATTACTAAGACCTTCATGTGAAAGAAAAATAAAATACATACTAATTATGGTTGATTGACCAAATTAGGGTGTATACATTCCCCCCTCCCTTTTATTCTAGTAAGGAAATGAAATGAAAGTACTAGAGTAAAAGATAAAGAAGAATGTATACCTATGCTTATCTATGTGGATGTGTTTTGGACCTAGCTCACTTCTTTTCTAGAGAAGTAGACATGAGTTGAATTGAAATATGTGAAGAGGAAATTCATAATATAGGTGTCCTCTATACTAAAACTAAATAATGAAGTGAATCATGAGGAAAAAACCCCTATTTTTCTCCCACCCTGATATTTAGACTAAATTTGAGTATGTAAACTAAATTTGTGGAGAAATAAGGCATGTTTTCCCTCACTCTAATAAGTATGTTGAATCAATGTATGTAAACTAGATATGTGGAGAAACAAATCCCACTTGTCCCCACTCTATTATGTGTATTGAATTTGAGTATGTAAACTCGGTATGTTGGAAGGTTGTGGTTTAACCATTATAGATGGTCATATGATCCAAACTAGTGAATCCCTAGTGGCAACCTAGTGACAAACTAAGTGTAACCTAACAATCTAAAAATAGAGATGAAGGATGTGTACTCTACATCATGCCCCTAATCCTCATATCTCAGTAATGTTTTTGTTTATCTAAACATCTATATATCTAAGTCAAACTATATATTTGAGTCAAACTTGTGTATCTAAACATGTGTATATATATATATATATATATATATATATATATATATATATATATATATAACTATATACCCGATCCAAACTATATATCTAAGTAAATCTATATATCTGAGTCAAATATGTGTATCTAAATATATGTATATTTGAGTCAAACATATGTATTTCAACATTTATATAACTGAGTCAAACCTATGTATTTAAACATCTATATTTGAATAAACCTATATATCTAACTATATGTATATCTGAGTCAAATTGTATATATGTATAAACCTGTAAATCTACATGAACTTGTATATCTATGTCAAATTGTATAACTACATGAGCTTGTATATCTGAGTATATGTATCTGAGTAAGCCTATGTGTTTAAATTTTGTATCAGAGTGAACTTGTGTGTTTTAGTATTTGTATTGAAGTGAACCTATGTGTTTATATATGTGTATATCTAAAGTAATATTTGTGCACTTACCCCCTTTTGGTGAGAAATATGAGACTGAGGTAAGGGTATCTAACCAAAAGTGTTAATGACCAGATGTGTTAGTGTGAATTAGTAGGGGTGATGTTTTTTTAAGTTTGAATATTTTATCTATTATGATGAAGTTAATTATTTAAATTGGTAATGGGATATACATTAGGTCTATATTGAGGTTATTTAGTAAAATTATCTTTTGTCATTTTATAGGGTTAAATTTGATCAAGATATTAGATTAACCAATATATGGTGAGGTACATTAAGGTCAAGTACCACATGTAAGAAATGATACATAAATCGGAGTTACAGTTCTCTAAATATTGCACTAATAAGAAGTTAGTATTGGTTGGTGAAATTGGCACACAAGGTCAACTTTAGTAAGGTGGAATTTGATAAATGGGACTTAAATTTGTTTTTGATTAGTTTGATAATTCATTTGAATCATTTGAGTTGATATTTATTGTTTGTTTTGAGATAAATAATATGTCAAGGAGATGAGGAATGCCTTTGACCTCATATGAGGAGGTGTAGGTGATTATCTAGGATAGGGAGGAGGTTACCCTGATAAGGAGCCTATGATTTTTCCTATTTTTGACATTTGTAGTACATTTTTTTATTATTTTTATTGAAAATATAGTAGTGTAAGGCCATTTTTGGTAAAAGTGGAAATTTTATCATGATATTAGTGTTAGTGTCTAGGACATGGTGCTAGTGTACTAGATATGGCACTAATGTCCAATGCTATTATGTTGTATGTAATGCTAGTTTCTAGTAGGCCTAGTTTGTGATGCTTGTTATTTTTGATGGGTGCTTTATGTTTGTTATTATCTATTTATTTTATATTTTACATTTTTAATTGTATATTTTATTGTATTTTTGTAGGTTAATGCATGCATGAGAGAGTTCTGGAATGGCCAGATGACAGAGACCTTATGGGTTCCACTCATAATATATGTAAGATGATTGTTTTAGAGAGAGATAGTCTAAGTCACATGGAATCCTTAAATTTTATGCTCTGAGATAAACACATGATGTTTGCATTATGTGAGATTTGGGATACATATACATACACATTATAATTACATATTTAGGAGATGGTTATCACCCTATAAGATGTGTGTAGGATCCTATAGTTACTTGTTACTAGGTAGAGAGCTATATTATAAGAGGATACTAGTGATCAAGCTATACAAAGGGATGCTACCTATTTTTTATATGTTTTTAGGGGATCATTGTATAGGGAACCACAATTATATATTATTGACATTGATTGTCACAATAGATGTTCCATAGTTATAGAATTTATTAGCAATTTTTTTGGCTTATTTTATGGCTATAAATGGGAGAGGGGTATTAATATCCTATACAATTCATGAGATATTACATGACATAGAGGAGCATAATATTTTATAATCATGGGGTCACACTATGCTATCCCACTTTTATCTAGATTTGTACCATTTTATATAGGAGATGTGTGGTGGGTTAATAGATCTTCCACATTAGTACACTATTAGGAATATGAGCATATAGTAGCAAGTATATCTATGTTTCCTCTATGACTTGATTGGGTGCATCCATAGTCATTTATAGAGAGGTGGGATGGGATGACCCATGTGCCCAAAGGGCACGTGATTTAATGTTGTCATGTGCTAGATAGGTTGATGGTTGGAGACATTATCTATAGGCCTTACAAGGGATATAAGGGATGGCCTAAGGATAATTCTTAGATGATATAGGTTCAAGTTAATTTTTGGTTGCATGACCATTGGGTGAATCTATATGAGAGGTTCTAGTATGATCAAGTGACATAATAGTTCATTGTTACTCAGGATGTGCCCCCAGTGTGAGTGGTGTGGTTAAGGACTTATTGGGCACCAATTAGGTTGGCTAATAGGCCTATAAATTTATCCCCATTTTTTTTAAAATAAAATTATATAGTGATTGACATACTAGATGTGGATGATGTAGGAGCTATAGATGCCTATATAGCTTGGTGGAGAGATAATAGATGGGCACCTCTATTTTTGAGAGGTGGGATTATTGTAGAGGATATATTGGATGTAGATTCACTTAGGGATGTTGATGATAAGTAATTATTGTATGTTTTTATATTTTATGTATTTGGTTAGGAATCTAATGCATTATGTTGGTATTTGTAAGTTTAGGTGATGATGAGTATTGTGAGACTGCCATTGTGTCTTCACTTTGCATATTGGCATGACATATTATTGATGATATCATAGATTATGAATTAGGTGAGAGGGCCACATATGTTGCTAGTGTTTATGCCCAATTTTTTATCTATCTACCATAGCTACTATGGTGTATAGATGAACATTTATGGGTAGGGATGAGGTATGTGCTGAGTTGTAGATATGGATTTTTCCCATACCTAATTATCTTGATAGGGAAAGTATCTAGATATTGGATGATTACATATGTCTATAGTGATAGCATGTGGAGTGTATTATTGATATAGGTTACTATTATGAGAGAGAGAAAGAGAGAGAGAGAGAGAGAGAGAGAGAGAGAGAGAGAGAGAGAGAGAGAGAGAGAGAGAGAGAGTATGTGTAGTCATTGATTGAGGTCTCAAAGTGATAGTGAGGCCTTTAGTTCTAATATAGATATGTCTAAGAGTTAGAGTGAGGGGTTGGCCATAGTGGCCATCTCTATATTATTGAGTGATGTATAATATTTATATTAAAACTATGTTTTGATTTATATTTGGATGTTTTTTTATATGAGCAATGTTTATATTGGTGTCTAGAATTGGTTATATTGTGTGTGTTTACATGTGTTTTATTGTTTTGAATGTGTTAAATGGTGATACTAGTATATGGTATTTTTTTATGTAATGGTAATTAATTTTTTTTATCTATTTATAACTATTTAAGTAGACATTTGTAGTGGACTAGGAATGTGATTTGTTGGTATAGGTTTTACAAGTGTTTAATATGATATATTCATGTAGATCATGTAACCATAGTATACATTATCTATACCTGGATGGCATGGTGAAAAAATGACCATATTTCTCATGTTGTGTTGATGTAGAAGTGGACTTTATAACTGATACTATATGTGATACACTATTACTGGTTAGCGTTGTTAATCAAGAGTGCAACCCTTCTGAGAAGGTGTGCCTCTTCTCACTCCTAAAATAATAGAATCTCTCCAAAGTGTGGATGACTTTGAGTTGGAGAGAATATCTAGATATAGATTTTGTTACATTGATGACCTCACTTAAGTTTATTTTAATCTTATTAACTTTTGATATTTTGACTATGGGAAAGGCTAAATGGATAATACTTGAAATAGAATTAACATGAAAACATGAAAGGGAGACGGTGTACCAATGTTTGTGA
Organism: Torreya grandis; assembly: GCA_037957365.1. Classification (NCBI taxonomy): domain Eukaryota; kingdom Viridiplantae; phylum Streptophyta; class Pinopsida; order Cupressales; family Taxaceae; genus Torreya; species Torreya grandis. The sequence continues at coordinate 1,297,973 of JARHVA010002468.1, read as the reverse complement.
CCATGTAGGCCTAAAATTAACACTCTTAGAAAGCAAATGAACCTACACACATTCACTCTATTCATGTTCTATGAATTCTACATCAATGTTTCACATAAAGGCCTTAATAACACTCACTCTTAGCATGGAAGGAATGAAAGTTTGTTGAGTTCACTTCCATGTTTAGACTCAAATTAAACCTAAACACTTACTATAACCTATAGTAACTCTTATATGCTATAAAATTACAAAATCTAGATATTAACATAGGAAAGATACTTATTCACAAGGTTATATCAATGAAAATCAAGCATACACTTCATAAAACATCCTAAAAATGTAGGAAAACAAGCTTATTATTACTTCAAAAGGTGTAGTAAAAAAAATTTAAGACATTTTAGCATATCCAAAAGATAATTTGATATATCAATTATGTAAAATAAGATATAAATATAAGAAAAAAATATGAGAGTGGGGATAAAGTAGCCCCAAAATAGGCGTGACTCACTTGCCTTCACACCCTTCAAATCCTACATGGTAACTCCTAAATTTTATCTCCTTTTCCTTTCTAAAAATGGTATAGGAAAATAATTAGGCTTGTTTAGAATCCTTAAAGAATTCATGGGCATTGGTTCCTAGAGTTTGACCCATACAAGTTCATATATCTTTGTTTGCATACCCTATATCCTTAGTTACGCATCTTCCTTGATGAAGAAGTCTTATCCATGAAAATAGGTCTTCAATTCATAATAAATTATTCAATTGAATCCTTCTCTTCACTAATTTATTATGTCTCTCCACTTTTTTTGGTTTTTTTAAGGCTCTTGAAGTTTTTTTAACTTTATCTTCATGACTTGGTGTAAGAGAGAGGAAAAGCCTCCTTAAGGTTGTTGAAAACTCCATCAACCATTTGAATCCTTATTTAAACTAACTCTTGACTTCTTATATATCTCCAAGTGGAGTATAAGTTAAGAATTAACCTTGATAAAACTTGTTGAAGAGCTTTATGTATTGATTTAGTGATTTTACCACACTCCTTGTCCAACTTGGTGTAGAAAGTGAAAACTTGAATTTTCCTTAAATGAAAATATATCCCTCTAGGTATGGCCTTTATATATCATATCAAACCTGAGACAAGTCAATTAAATCCATCAAACATTTTGAAAGATCTATGTATGCACTTATAGCTTCTATTTTCTCTTAATTCTTTGTAGCCCTTAAAACAAGTAAATCTCCTTGTGTGGAAGAATGTATGAATAGTATTATAAAACTAAGTATATTTTTTAGAAATTATTATCGCCTTATATATCCATTCCAAGTTTTAGGACTTGAAACAAAGTAGAAGTAAACTTTTTCATATGTTATATTTACCTCATTAGGCCTTTAGGCCTTAAAAAATGTGTTTTTACTCCAATTTACACCCACATGTGTGAAAATTAAAAGAAGTTTTTTATTAATTATACCCAACCTTTGATCATTATACATGTAAAATTTTAAGTTTTGGAACCTTGTGTAGGTGGATAAGCCATGAAATGACCATTGGCAAGCTCCTTCTTCAATGGCACCTCCAAACTAGCTTTCAATTATATGTTGATATGAAGACCTACAAGGGTAGATGAATAAATTTTTGGACATAAGTGTGTATAATACAACCCAATAAAACCTCTCCAATGCTTAATTTATGCTCAATTTCTCAAAACCCCAAAATTATACCTCAAAACCTTAAAAAACACAACATCTAGAATAATCCATATAGTTTTAGGTATAGTAAATTTCATTGTGAGGACCTTCAAGGATTCTATAATGTTTATTGATAGTTTAAAATGCCAAAACTATTCATTTGTTAGAAAATTTCACCTTATCTCTCTAATCAATCTCCTTCAAGGGTTTAGATAGGGTTTATAGAAGCCTATCATATTAATGATGACTCATAAAGTATAGGGGATTAATACAAGAACTAATTCCATTGAGTTTGGTTACACAAAGGTACTAAACTATTATATGTATATTGAGGTCCCATGAAACTACATCATACTAATCCAAGTAGAAGAAATTACTTCTTGGGTTAAACAACCTACAAACTATGAGGTTGAGAGAGAATAAATTGGATGAAAAGGTATAAAAATGTTTGGTTTTAGACATAAACATCTCATTACAGTCATATAAATCCTCCTTGACATATTTAAATTATTTTAAAATACTATTCAACCACTTATAACCTCTATAAACCCTTGTAGATCATGTTTAGGTTTTGCTTACTAGGTGTTACAAATGACCCTAATGGCTTGTTCTGTTCATTTATCCCCTATGATTCTAAATTTATATCTCATAAATATAAGTATTACTATCCCTTATAACTCCCTAAAATCATTTTTACCTTCACTCACCTCAAAAAATTTCATATAATCCCTGTTTTAGTATTCATACTTGTAGAAGTTCACTAGGCCTCTTTGACTACTTAGGTTCAAAAATCCTTCTTTTGAGTTGTTATTATCCTAATTAAATGTCCAAACTCATTTAAAATTTTTCCATTATTGTTATTACACCCTTTTATTGATCTAAAATTGAAGGCACACTTGTTTACTTATTCACATTTTGCTATAGGTAGGTCTATGCTCATGATTGAGGCCTATGATTATAACTTGATGACTTAAACCTCTTGAATAAACCTTATGAAACTTTTATGGTTTTTTATAAGTACTAAAAGGTTTAATATATATATATATATATATATATATATATATATATATATATTTTTTTTTTATGTTCTCAGATCTCTATATCACTCCCACTCCACCACAAGAGGGCACTTTTTCCCCATTTTGCCTATGACTTAGCTAAATGTGATCATAAAAAACATCTTGGCTATAAATTGAAAGTGATCCTTATATACTTATCCTTATATAACCTTGGTGGTATAGTAAAATTTAAGAGGTTTGTTCTTATATCCTTATTGACTTATGAAAATATTAGGTCACCATATAATCCAAAACATTAGTCTTTTTACTACTAAGGCTTATAACAGACCGGTAAGTCTCTATTAAGTCTATGAGTGTCATAGTGGAATTGCATATTTTATGGGAATTTTCCCACTTTTATGATTATTTTCATAAATATAATTATCACCCATGTTCCTTTTGAATCTATTATAAGTTCTCTTATTACTTTTGTTCACTACAAATATCCCTCTTTCTTTCATCTTCCCACAATATGTTTGTATGTGGCTTATTAGCCTCTAGACTATAACTTAGTGTCTCAATCTTCTTCAAAAAGCTTATTGGTACTATGATAGCCTTTTGTATGTGTTATGAGTTTTGATCATGTTAAATTGATCCACCACAAGTATATTCTACTCATATCTACCTTAGTAGGTTTGTATCTGCTCATCTACAACTAATATTCCATGTAAACATGAGAATGACCCTTCTATTGATACCCCAAATAAGTGTTTTCAATGTGTACATATATATCATGGTTTCTTAGACCTTGTTCTATCTTTTAAATTCACAAGTTAGTCTTCCTTTAGAGTCTATATCTTGCAACCATAACTACTCAAATGTATGAAAATCATGTTAAAACTTAAGACATGGAACCCATCCATGGATTTCATGATGGTCTTAAAATATGTTTAAAGTCTAGAGGGATGTTTTTAGGTCTATACCATAGTATATAAATTTTATACATTCCATAATTTAGGTTTATGGGATAAAAATTTCAACTATTAAACAATGAGAAACTTCTTCCTTAGAGTTGCAACAATGCCCCAAGATAAAAGCACTGACACACTGAGTTGGATAAAAATTTTAAATTGGATGGTAAATGAAAATTAATGAAGGATATTCAAGGTAGTGATAACTAATATAAAAAATTTATAACTTTATTCACAACCTTTATTTCACCATTCCATGTTCTTAAGAAGGTTTGCCTTGGAGTATCATGTGCAATTATTTCATGAAATGTATGATATTCTCTCTTCCTTCAAGTTCATGGCTCATCTAATTCATAGAAGTGATATGAGGAATATTTTATAATTAAAGAGGGGTTGATTGAGAATTTTTATAGCCTCTTTGAAATGAATACACCCTCTATCAAACACAACACTTGTCTATAATCTCTTAAATAAACCATAACTCACCATGACTAAAAGTTTTATTCTTTTTGAGGGTCACACATGCTAAGTAGGTGTTTGAAAATGTTTTTAAAGGTATATTTAATCTATGCATGACCTCTTCCCATCACAAATTTCATTCATGATCTCACTCATGCTCTGAAAGCACTGGGAACCATTCTCTATAAACAATGAATAGGCATTTTGACTACCTATACTTCTTAACAATTGTTCATAGAGGAGGGGAAATGAATTTGAAAACCAATGACACAAAATTTAAGGTACTTAATGTCCCTATCATTTCCAAACACATTTTAACATGAAATTCACTCTCTTGGTTATACCAAGCACAAACTTTGACCTTCTTCGAGCTGACAAAGAAGTTGATAAGAGAGAAATGAAGGTTTTCTTCATTTTAACACCTAAAACTTACTCCAAATGATTGATTTTACCTTTAGGAGGATAAATTAGGTAATTCATGTACCTTAAGGTCAACTATACCTTATAAAATTATATAGACACTTCAAAAGAGCCCCCTTTTAACACTAAAAATGTTATAATAACTTAAGAAACCTAGTAGAAATGCTATATAAGGTGTTCATAAGACATTTAAATGTATGAACAGATGTATCATGATGTGTTTCAAATTTATTATTATACTTTAGTACCATTACCTTGTAAAATCTTCTCTAGAATGTATAGAATGATCCTAAATGTAATACAAATGTGTTATGATGTTAGCCACAAATATCACCAACCTATTTGATCATTTGTAAGGAATGATATGGCATTAACACATGATATGACGCCTATCAAGACACCCTATACTCCTTTCATCACTTGAAAAAACTTGAAATAGGTCATGAATTGACTAGACATGCACATAACTATGATGAACAAAACCTTAAATCTATCAAATCTACCTTAAACTCTATTAATCAAGGTTTTAAGTGACCATTCCAATGATATTATGAGACCAACACAATGATAAATAGGGTAAAAAATCATGAAAAGTAATGTTTTAATATATAGGGGTGAAAATTTGACTTGGGAGGTCAAATTTATCAATAGTTAGGTGTGTAAACTCTGTAATAAAGATCTTGATTGGTTGTCATGCTAAAACTATGCTCTCAACTCTATGATCTTAGGAAAATATATTGATCAGATAATGGATTATTTTCTAATGTATATGATCTCCTGAAAATATATTTATTGGTGTTCAAATTGATATTATACTCTAATCTTTGTGAAGGTTTCCAAATATCTTATTTGGTGTGAAAATTAAGATTGGGTTATGATCTTTATGGTCATTTCCAAATATATTAATTGGTGTGTGCACTAAGGATGTGCTCTAATCCTTGTTATTATTTACAAATATATTAACTAGTGTTTGTGTTGAGGCTATGTTTTTAACTCTATGGTCATTTGCAAATATCTTAATTGGTGTGCAAACTAAGGTTGTGTGATTGGTGTTCAAATTGATATTGTACTTTGATCTTTATGAAGGTTTCCAAATATCTTAATTAGTGTGAAAATTAAGATTATACTCTAACATTTATGGTCATTCCCAAATATATTAATTTGTGTGTGACCTAAGGATGTGTTCTAATCCCTATGAATATTTATAGATATATTAACCAGTGTGTACATTAAGGCTATGTTTTGAACTCTACAGTCATTTACAAATATCTTAATTGGTATGAAAACTAAGGTTCTGCTCTAATAACTATGATTATTTACAAATATATTAATTAGTGTGAAAACTAAGGTTATTCTCTAATCTCTATGAACTATATGCCATCGTTGATGAATCTATGGTTCATAAGATCACTCATAAATAAGTGTCATAGAATCCACATGGCTCATACAATAATTAACTAATGGATCCTAAAAGGGAACGTCTTGGGATAACTCTATCATAGAGGAGAGTGATCTAGGATACTATGAAAACTAAGATATCAGTGTCCCTTGTGTAAATGTTATAATGCCTCAATTGACATACTAGTCAATATGGTCTCAGAGTGCATAACATTAATTGTTTGATGTCTATTTATCTTATGAAAATTATAATATGGATTATTTTGTACCCTATGAAAATGGTATGCTATATGATGATTAGTAGGAAGAAGTGTGATCATATCCTTATCTACTAATGTAATCGATATTTCATGAGGCATATCCCTATTTAAAATTTATATAGCCCCTCTATGTGTGTCATGTGCTCTTCTTACTATATGAGGTGCTCTGTGAAGTGTCACTTTTCCTTTGTTGAGTATTTTTATTAGTTGTTTCTATTCTAATATTTTATTAATTATGAATGGAGTAGGTTATTTACCATTTTAGATTACTATGACTGTGAGAGATCCAAATCCAAATCTATCTCTGAATGTGTCTCAAAAAGTCCCAACTCTTTTTCTAATCTCAAAGAAGTGTAACGTAGATGTCTGAATGATTTACATGTCTTATAAAATTATCTCTTTAAGAGGAATAATGAGACCTCTAGAAAAAATGTATTTTACCCATAAATCTATAATTTGGTACATAAGTTAATGCATACATGTTTTTAATCTTATAATGTATTCATTTACTAGTTATGATTTTCCTAGTGTAGTGAAGGCAACCTCTCATATGTGACTCACGGTCCCTTGTTATGAATATAATACATGAGAAATACCTCTACAAACTCATCATATGTGTGTAATGTACCACTTGGGAGAGAACTATGAAACCACTCTATTTCCCAACCCTCTAGAGTCTTAGGAAATAGCTATAAAAGAATCAAATTGATAGTGACATGTGTCATACCTTTCTTGTAATATTAATTATGAAAGTATGGGTATATATGCCCATTAAACTTTGGTAATTATAGTATCTACAACTTTTATGGAAACATTGCATTGAAAATTTTACATAGGATGGGATTATTATGGATGGCATTGGAATCTACCCATGAGTGATATGCTTTACTTTCTAATATGAGATGGTGTACTTGTTGTTGTAAATTACCCATGACATGCATCAATGAGATTACCTCTTATGAAGGTATATTATCATCATAAAAAGGTTCATTTAATTGTTGACTTTTGTTATTTATCTTATCCATTGGTATATTGCACTAGGAACCTTTTTATGGAGGATTGGTTTTCTCTTTGTAACCTTTGGAGGTGTAAGAGTTTGGACCTAGTTAAATGGAAATGAGTTATTACCCTCATTTAGGTTAGGTTAAGAAATAAGTTATATTATAGTAAGGGGGTTAAGGGATATTCATTAGTATATCTTATTTTGTTAATTTACAAATATTTGTCAAATGCTAATGGACTAGAAGGTACCTTATTATCATGTGAATGTAAGTTATGTAAACTATGAACATAATAATAAGTGTGCATTTAACATGTGACCTAGAATTTGTTTGAAAAAGATAAATAGATAAAGTAAGAGAAATAAAAGATGTATAATCCATGTCTTCTTCACTATAATTATAGTAATCATCATTACTCCAAGGTTCATAAAAATTAGAGTTTAATTCCCTTGTAGAAGTAAGAGTAGAAGAGTTATCTTTTGCATGCTCACTAAAAGAGAGAGTAATAGAATATTTGAAATTTTTACTACTATGTAATGTGTCATCATGTGTGGGTGTAATGTAATGCATTTCTTCCCAGGTTATGTGTGGATTGCATGAATGATTATTACTTTCAATCTTGGAGTCATGGGTATATGAATTTGTAATAATGTTTTCATTTCGCATATAATGACATGTAGGAGAAGAGTTAGAGACATTTGTATTATCAATATGTTAAAAAGAATAATTACATTGAGATTGGAATGTAAAATAAGGTGACAAAATATTTTTATCTACCTTAGTTTGTGCATTGGTACATTTTTTTTTAAAAATTCAACTAAGAAGGGTAAAGAATATGCATTGGTATTGTCTACTTTACTTGAATCATGTAAAAGTGGATTTCATGTATTGTAATAATATTAATTTATTCTGAATAAAGAGGTAACAAAAGTAGTTAAAAATATAGGACTACATTGGAACAAAGCACTACCAAAAAGAGGATATTTTGGAATTTTATTGTTAGTTTCATTTTCAGGTGTAAGAGGAGAGGGAGAGGAAAGACAAGAAGATAAATATAGTAGGTCCTCATCAACATTTTCATTTTCATGATCATAATAATAATAATATTCATCATTAAAGTAATAGTCATCATCATCATAGTAAATAAAATCATTATCATGTTCTAATGTATAAGCTTGAAAAAAATTCCATTCATTATTATAATTATGAGAAAATTTAGAAATTCATCAATTGGGTGAGGGTTAGAAGGATTATTATATGCCATTTCAAACATGGAAAAGAAGATAATGTAAATAATGAATACAAATCACACAAGAGGTAAAAATTAATATAACATAGGTATATGTAAAACTATGAGAAATATTGAACCCAATGTGTAGAATAAATTAGGATTTTAATTGCATTTGGATGTATAGGGACCTAATAGGTGGATATTTCATACACGTAATATTTAATAATTTATCAATTACTGATGCTTTCTCTCTTATAGGAACCCATTGAGTCTCAATATATCTTAGTTCATGCCTTAAAGGGTACACTAGGAAAGGTGTGGGAAGAGAATTGGTACTTCATAAGATTGTTAACTCTTATGCCACCACTTGTTATATACACAACTATATCTTATGCACTTCCCTAAGCCTTTCCTCCTCTCTTACGCACTCCTCAAATAAATTTCTTTGCATATCGCCTTTATAAATGTAAAAGCCCTTTTTGACAGATTATAGGACACTATAGATCTAGGCTAACCCTGTATTCAAATTTTTTAAATAACATTATAGGTCTAGGTTGGCCTTGGCCAACCTTTATTCAAACCTCACTTGTTTTTATCAAATACTGATATAGAGTTGAGTTGGGCCAACCTTATAAGATATACATTCAAAAAGGTTTAGGATTAGATTCAACTATATATACACATCTATTTTTAGTCATTTAAAAATAAGAGAAGAAGAAGAATATTATATTGTGAATCTATCTATCCACCATTATACTTGAGTATTAAAGCTTCCAGTTTCAATAATTTCTTTGGAGTTACATATTTTGTCTTTTGGATAATTATTTTGGATGTATAGAGAAGTTGTATAGCTTAGATATGACTTATCCTTATTATACTTACATATCACAACAACCTCTTGTGAATCCCTTTGGACAAAGGAGATATTGAGGCTTAGCAAGTTCATTTTCAAAGGTAAGTACTCTGAACTTTGTTCTTCTTTTGTATGAGTATGCAAACTTGCATTTGTACTTCTCTCCCATGCATTATAATTTCTTATACATTGAAATGAGTATATATATTCTATGAATGTTTATTTTTTATGTTTATTACCCCCACATTGTGCCATAAGCTTTGGTAAACAATAGATCAGATTTTACATTAATTGTCATTTACTTAGTGAATATGAAAACATAGGACCTAGATAGGGTTACTACGTGGTGTTTTTTGACTAGATGATTTGGAATCCTCTCTAGTGATGTTATTATGATAAGATATCTATTGGTTAGGTCTAGTAGATCCATTTTGGTCATGAACCTAAATATATAATTTATCAAAAGTTAGAAATTTAAGTAGTATTTATCTTCTTTAATCTAGGATTGATTAATAGATTAGTTACATTTTCCTTTATATACATTTTGGTGAACCTAACATGAATCAAACCCTTTTGGGTTTTATTTAATACATTAATTTTATCATTATATTATATATTTATATTTATATAATATTGTATTGAACTTGTTGGTATAATTATAACAATTTATGTGCAAGTTTAACACATAGTCTCCCCAAAATGACTTTGATCTGTATGTGCATGTCTTCTCCAAATACAGTTGGTTGAATCAACTAGATCAACATAGTCTTCTTTTTAAGTTACAGAATTTCATACATAGTTGAACCAGTTAACTTTATTTATAGTTCTTCTTTTTAACATATACATTTTTAAACATACTCAATTCAGTTGATTATGTTTATAGAATTATTTTTAGTATATAGGTTTGAAAAACACTATCGATCTAGTCAACTTTGTTTGTAGAATATTTGAACTAGAACTTGAGAATCACAACATAAAATTTTTCAACCGAAGCATCTTCAAACCCACTAAGGTTCATTATTACCTTATTTATCATTTTAGTTTTTCATTTCCAATATAATTTTTCAAAAGTTTACAGTCTATAAAACTGCATTCCTATAACAAACCTAGTTGACTAGCTCAACATAATTTTGTAGCCTATTTTTTATTTAGAATACATAGTTGACTTGTTTGATTGTGTTCTTTCAGATCTTGATTTCACATAATATTAGTGACCTAGTTGACTTTATTCTACATTGTTTTCATATAATGTCACCTAAAATGACTCTTTACTCTTTAAATTCAAATGAATTAACCTATTTTTGAGTAATTATTTCACATTTTATTTTAGTTTCTTGCATTATTAGAATAATAAACATATATTAATTAGGTGGATTTTCAATGTACCAATTTAGTCACATTATTTTTCTCTTTTAAACACACTTCCAAATCACTTTATACAAAAAATGTTAAATATTTGTTTTCCCAAGGCCTACCTACTCGGATTTCATCACCAAGGTAGAAGTTGACTTAGTTTTCTAGACAAGTATAAATATGTGTTTTATGGTATATATTTTTAAAGAAACTGACACCCTTATCATTGAGGGATTGTGAGGTGAGAGGGTAGGCCTCAATACCAAGCTAGTGCCATCACCAATATAGATCCCTTTCAACCTAAACTTCCTAAAACTACCCATATATTACTTTCTAATTCATAATTATAGCCAACTTCCTATCACTTTAATTTCAAAATTTATTATAATTTAAAAACACTTACGAATGACTAGTTAGTTAGCATTTACTTTCAAGTTGCTACTTGTTATTTGATCATTGTATTTTGTATTTTAAAGCTTGTATTAGTTAGCATTAATATAAGGTTTGTTTTGTGTATTCCAATTGGATCAATCACATTGACCTAATTGCTTGTGTTTCATTTCATTTTCTTAGATATTATCTTTCAAAAAAATATCTATTTTTAGAATACTATTATCCCTATCGACATAGTCTCTTACAAATTATTCATCTTTTTTGCCTTTAGTACACGGTCACTATGTCTAACTATGTATCTTTATCTTCTTGTCATATTTCTTATCTAGTAGTACATAGTTGACATGTAGGATTGTATCCTTTGTTTTCTATTATGTCTCATGTCTAGTAGTACATAGTCAATCTGTATGACTATGTATTCTTGTTATCTATTTTATTTTATAGAACATAGACAAGCTATATGATTTTGTATCCTATCAATTGATTCTTCTTTATGTCAACTTGTTAGCCTCATTTTATCATCATGAATTTACTATTTGAGGATAATACAAAGTTAAATCTAAAAAAGATGATGAGTCTTACCAATCCTAATAGGTTTCCCAAGGAAAAAATTGTGGCTTCCACTTTGGATAAAAGCAATGTTTATTTTTCCTCTTGCACTACCAATTATGGGACTCTTCCTCATTCATCCTTAGTTATTAATCCTTTTTTCTCTTTATATGATGAACATGAGTTATAATACACACCTGAAATGATCTTCTTCATTAAAAAATTTCCTCAACATATAGTAAAGGACCCCTCAACCGTTTATAACCTTATCATAAGTCCTCAAGTAGAAGAACCTCTTTCACCCTCCCCTATTTTCTCTCAGGAATTTTAGGGAGACACTTTATTTTCTTCTCAACCTTTTATTTATATTTTATATCCTTCACATACCATGACATCTTCTTATAATGGATTCTTCAACCTCTATGCTAAGTAGCTCCACTAACATGGCAAGTTCAAACTCTAATATTACTTTTCCAAAGACCCTTCTCCTTAATAATGCCACTAATGCATCTTTTGATAGAGATCTTAATCATGCCACTAGTGATTATTTTTAATAAAATGATAATCATGTTACTAGTGCTTCCTTTTCTACCAATTCTTCTCACACCACTAATGTGGTGAGTGTTACTAATCATAGTGTAACTCAAGACACTAATATGAATTCTAATACATAACATGATGCATAGAATACTCAAAATAATACTCAAACTCATCAAATTTTATTAAAAACACTCAATCAAATGTGATACCCCCATGGGTTATGATGAATAGGATCCCATTATAGAAATTTCTCATCTCCCATCTCAAATACCTTTTCTCAAATTAATGTGCAATTCCACCCATTATCAAAATTGTCTAATTTAATTATTGTTTAAAATGAACATCCCTCAACCTCCTCTAGTAGGATGTGAAGCTACCTTGTCTGCGTCTAAAGATAATATCCTTAAATAATGTGAAGTGATGTCGATACATGTTAAAATAATGGACACTTATCTTTCCCTTAAGTTTCTATCCCTTTCATGATTCAATATGAGATTATGTGTCATGTGTATTATCCTCCTCTCTTCATCAAATTCTAAATTGGTGATATCCAAGTTAATCCTACCTTGAATGATGAGTTTTTAAGTACTTGTGTTTCTTCTCTTGATTTCATTAAAACTCTTAAACATTATGAGTGTAATCTCAATTCCACATGTATCACATGTCAAGGTTATGATAAAAGGAAAATGCCTTCTTTAGGTGACGTGGATTATCATTACTATCACTCTTGTCACCATTTGTGTGAAATTTATGATCTTTAACTTTCTAATTTCTTATAATATCTTTCTTGGTATACCTTGGAATCATCGTATGAGGGCCACCACCTCATTTGTGTGCTAATGCATCACATTCCCCCATAATGATGTTATTTTTAAGATTTAAGGAGACACAAAACCAATAAATTTTGAAAAATTCCATAAACATGGTTTCTTTAAAATTCCTACCCTTGAATATTTGCCTAACATCCCATTTATCGAATCTTAACTCTTTAATTATCATATCAATTCCACCTAAGGTTATAATGGTCATCAAAAAATAATTGGGAACATACCACCTAATCTCCTAGATTTTGATTATGATAAGCCAAATAAAATTATCCTCAAGATCAAAATTTTTGATCTATCCCCTCATATCATCATCTAACTTCCTCCCTATTTACAACTTCAATCATATCAACTTATTATCAGTGATATACCTATGGTCTTAACTAATACTAGGCATTATATTAATAATGTGACTTCTGATGATAAGTTCATACCTACATGTACCATCAACTTAATTACACTCAATTATAATGATGGTTATGTTTTAGATGACCCATTCTTAAGAGTAATCTTCCAAGCTATAAATGTTGATATTTTTTGATTTTGTACTTCTCTATTTTAGTATTTTCTTTTATACTATATAATTCCTTCCTTAATCTTGCCTAATTCTAGTATTTTTCCTATTTTTTATAGGGTATATGTATAAATTTCCATGACACACCTCTAGTTTAAGTAGATTTTCTTAGAAGATTATCAGTGGATTATGCCATGACCAATCCTTGCTATTTTTATAGATACCAAGATCCTTCTAGTTTACTCCCCCCAGAGATGCTAGCTATTGCTCTTAAGTCTTCTATGTGTCTATCCTCACCTTTAGTTGAGCCTAGTCTAGTTCCTACTCTCACTCTACCTTCAACTGAGCCTCATAATGTTTCCAATCTAGCTTTACCTTCAGATGAGCCTAGTCTAGTTTCTACTTCAACCCCACCTTCCCTTGGTGATGGCCTTCTTCCTTTACTACAACTTGATCCCATGCATACCCAATGGGATGATCAATCTTATTGTGATATCCAAAACTTATTTGTCATTGAACTATATATTTTGATTAATATCAACCATACCCAACTTCCCTTTCTACCTCTTTGATTAGTAGACCTCCAAAGTCTACTAATAAGTGCATATGTTCCTTCCACAAGACATAAAATTCTTTAAATCATTGATAAAATCTTCAAAAATATATCTAAACCTTTCATCCCACCCTTGATCAACCTAAATAAAAGTCTATACCTCCTCTAAATTTGTTACCTAAGTATATCCCTAAATATGGGGAGGTATATTGCCTTTGACATGAGTGTGGTACTCATTTTTAGTCATATAAAATGTCCAAACTGGTAGCTTGAGTGTGGCTTGTGACACCCAATCAATAGGGCCCTCTTACATGCTCTCATAACCCTTTTAGACACCTTTTTTATTATAATTAGTCATCCATAAACTTCTGAGACTTGATTCTAGCTCAGTCATGCTACATTTCCAATGTTAATTCCATCCCCTAGGTCCGAAGCTTATAGGATAGGAGCATTGAGGTTATACTATAGTGTTGGACCCTAGGGTGTCTTATTTTTATCACTCCTATCCAATCACATTTCAAGCCCAAATGATCATTTCCTTCTAATTCATATTCTTCATTATGTCAGACTAGTGCGAATACATTTAACCCATGACCAATAGATATCTATAAAAGCCTATTCAAAGTTCATTTAGAAGGGGTTGGAAAATATTACAAAGAAAGTAATAATTTTTTAAAAAAACCAGTAATTCAAATTTCCCTATTCTCTACATACAATCATCCAATATAGCTACAAGCATATTCAAACCCTCACACCAATCCCTAGCCACCTCAAGCACTCTCAGTTTTGTATTTTTGCATTTGCATAACACTGTTGCACAAAGCACATCAAGTGGGAGAACTACATATGGCTTGATCTATATTTAGAGTATTGATATGTAGGTAGTGTGCCCAAATAAGTGGTGTGGATGCATGTTAATTGCATCTTACACACACTAACCCCCCCTCCTCTTTCTCAAGTTTTATAAAGCACAATGAAGATCTAGGGTTTTGAGATTAAATCATCTCTATAAGGAGCTTCGTTAACACTTAGGGCTTGAAATTTCATAGGTAGGCTCATATAGAGACTACAGACAAATCCCAAAAGAAATTAGATCTCTATGACTAGTTTGGACAATAGTGGTAGGACTTGGACTATAACATCAGACCTCGAAATGTCCTATTTTAGATGCTCCTATCCTTTTACCAAACAAAATATATATCTAGATTCATGACACTATCTAAGTCTTACATATCTAGTTTTAGCCTATGTCTCAGTCATCTTAGTCTAGTTTTAAGCTAAGTTGCATTTCTCCTTATTTATTTCTTTTTTAAGAAAGGTTTAAAAGGCATAATAAATTACACAAATTAGTACTATAATTGTTTCAATATTATTTACTAATTTATTTATTCTTTACCCTTAACCAAATTAATAATAAGACTCTAATATTCCCAAAAAAATTAAATCATTTCGTGAACCTAACTTCATTTGTACACAAAATCCCTAGAAACCCTAGGGAAAATTCCTTGTTGATTTTTTTAGTATTTTTTATATTTTTCCTACATATTAAACATTAAAAATTCACATTTAATTTTTAAATTTACCTTAGTAATTTTTAAAATAATTTCATTCAAACACTAGTTGCCTATACTAGGTCATGTTATTTTTCTAGTATTTTTTTGATTTTTTCCTACATATTTAAATCAAAATTTCCTTCATAAATCTAAAACCCTAGACACCCTTAGGGTTTTCCTTCAAAATTTTGTGCAAAATTTAAATTTTATATTTCTTATTTTTGTATATTTTTTTGTGCATTTATTTTATTTAAATTTATTTTAGAATTTAAATTATTTCAATAATTTTCAAAAAGTATAAAACCCCAACCCAAAACCCTAGATTTCCAAACTAGGTCCTTAAACCCCAAGCCTTCCTTACAATTTTTAGATTAAAATTTTGAATTTTTTGCAAACTGTTTGGAGTGTCAAAAATATTTTCAAAATCTCTATGTTAGTATTTATTCTTGCATTTATTTTCTTAATAGTACTTTTACATATTATCTTTGGTGAAATAAATAAAATGGCCATTAAGGCACTTCTTCCCTCTCATCCCATAGATCAATTTATAATGTTTTCTCATAATTATGACAATTAATAGACAAATTTACAAAATTACACATTAGCTAAAAATGTGGAAAATTATTTCATTTACCATGAAGATAATTAATATTGTTTTCATGAGGATATGATGATACACATGAATTTTATAGTGAAAAAAATTAGATGCATCTTATTCTCTCAAACCTATCTCTTTTTTTCCCTCTTCTAAAGAAAATAATTTTGATAAATGGGAAAGGTAATTTTCACTTCATTCGCCTAGGAAAAATGTATCAAATGAAAAAAATAGTCATTCATTTCCAAGTGAACCTCTCATTGGTGATAAATTTATTCCACTTGAACCTAATCTCTCTCTCTCTCTCTCTCTCTCTCTCTCTCTCTCTCTCTCTCTCTCTCTCTCTCTCTCTCTCTCTCTCTCTCTCTCTCTCTCTCTCTCTCTCTCTCTCTCTCTCTATTTTGGTACTAATATGTTCAAATTAAAACAATATAAATGCAATAAAATAAAAATACCAATGCATAGTTCAAATGATACATCTCATTTTCTTAACTCTACTTTGTCATCTCAAATAATGGCAAAATAATGTTTAAATGATAACTCTCTTACTCTTAATTCTCATATTTAAAATGAAAATAAGGCATGCACTCCATTCAAGGATAACATAAATGCACATAATATTCCAATTACACATGATAATTTTTTGCATATTAAAAAATAATTAACATCTTTTCTTACCCCTCTCCCTAGTGATGATGGAAGTGATAATGAGTATGATAGTGAACATGAATATGAAAATAAGAATGACAATGAGAATGAATATGAACAAAAATTTGATTATTATGCACATAATAAATAATAAAATGCATCTCATGCTTCTAACTCTTCTCTCACTCCTCTCTCAAATATAATGCATTACAAAATGTTTCTTCTACTTCTATACATGATTCTATTTCAAATTATGCGCATGTTAATGATAACATCAGATCCTCTACACAATTTAAATGTGATTTAATAAATAATAAAGATACCAATGAATCTTCTAAGACACCTTTTAATATATTAGCACATGTTTGTCACTCTTCACCTAAAGAGAATGGTATCCCACATCCCTCTATTAAGGTCCAAGTTACCATTCCTCCAAAGGTTCAAGTGAGCATACCCCCTCTATGATATTTATAAATTTAGCATTCTAATGGATAAAATAAATGATCAAATTCAATAATTAAATGAACCACTTCAAGATACTAATATACCATCCCAAGAGATTATTTCTTTGATGCATGTAGTTGATGAATTACAACACCAAGTACATCTACTTACTTTGGAAAACAAGGCTTATAAGTCTTGGATGGATTCCATTGACTTACATGGTAACCCTCTTCCAAAAATATTTGTCAAAACTTCATTATCTAAGCATTTATAGATACCATCATTGCCTCAATTTGATGGAACTAGAAGTATATGTGTACACCTTCAGGACTTTCAAAAGGTTTTACAATCTCATGCGAGTCCTTTGATTCTACTTAAGTTATTCCAATAGACATTAGTGGGTAATGCACAAAATTGGTTATTCCACCTCATGCATGTTGGCTCCTTACACACATATGATGATCTGGAGGAGGCATTTCTAAAATATTACATAGAAAACATGGGCTCTAGTGTTAAATGTGAGAAAATTTCTACATTACATCAGAATTATTTAGAATCATTCAGTGATTATATCTTACAATTCAAGACACACATGTTACGATTGATCTATAAAAAAACATATCTAGAGATTCAACATATCTTTATCAAGGGGCTTCACCAACCAATCCTAGAGCATATATTATATTAGATAGAGTTCTCTTTTAGGCACTTATGTTATATAGTTTTAGCCTTGGAGAAGAAATTAGGATTGATTGAGGTAGAATTAGTTGATTGGCTTACCCTAGATTTCAAAGTAGTACCTCCATATATAACTCATAACACATAACATCTACCATGTCCTAAACAAGATAAGAGACCACAATTAGAAAAGCAACTTTTAAAAAATAGAGAGCTAGTCTCCAAAGCACCACCTACAATATGCACTACAAAAAATAGCAGCAAGGCACCACTATAGTTTGATTCAAAGTGAGATAGCCCATATGTCATACTATCATCACTACTAGATTTTAGGTTAATAAAATTCTCTTATACTCATCAATGAGATCCACATATTTTACATAGATGGCCACATTGAACCTTTTATAACTATCATCATATCTGTAGACACAAAGATAATGATTGTGATACACTCAGGGATTGAATTAATATATGTGTTGATAACAACATCCTAGCATTCACATCAAGGGTACTGAGATATCCTCCATCATGGATCCATAGACCTCATTCCTCCATGATTGATTCATCCCAAGACATTCCTTCATAGGAATCATCAGTTACTAATTGTGAGAGTAATGTAGTTTATAAGATAGAGCCTCATAAGAGATCTCCTATCCCACCTACTCAGAGGGTTTGGAGACTAATACAATGAGAGTAGCCTACATATAGCCGTGTAGTCCATGGATTACATAATGCATCACCATATATATATATATATGGTGATGCATTATGTAATCCATGGACTACACGGCTATATGTAGGCTACTACCATATATATATATATATATATATATATATATATATATATATATATATATATATATATATATATATATATATATATATATATATATATATATATATATACAACATAGTCATAGGCACCATAAGTAAGTTTTTAGGGTCCTATTTCACATAACAAACTATCATGGTTAAGATTAGATGAACCCATAATATAGGGTACTGATCTAGCTAGATATTCACTATAGTTGAGTTTTTAGGGTCCTATGTTGGGTTAAAATATAGAAAGTTTAAATATTTTATTACATATAGTATTACTCAATTGCCTAGATTAGAATAATTGAGTTTACAAATCTATATTAAAATCTACTTTATAACCCATAGATTAAAAATATTCTAAACATGTACTTGCAAGTTAAAAAACAAATATGGAATAATAAATACATGAAAAAAATAGAGAAATAAGAGATGCTAAAAAAGACAACATATAAAATACTGATAGAGTATTTAATGTGGTTAACCCAAATGTTGGGCTACATCCACCAAAAAACTTAGAAATTCTTCTATTCAAACTTCCAAAGTAATTTATACAAGTGCCTACCACTTCCTACCCCTCAATCTCTATATAAAAGAACTTTGGTAACACCTTTGTCTGAAGATAATTTTCTTTTTTTTATAATTACTACTCAACTGCATTCTCACCTTTTTTTATTTTATCTACAAATCACATCTACATAATTTTTCTACCTCTTTTCCCACTTTTAAAGGGATGATGACTAAAAATAGGGAAGTAAAAAATATATTCTAATTTCTTATAGTTACAATCTATTAAAACTTCCTTGTAGAATAAGAAAGTACAAAATCTACTATAAATTCCTAAAGTTATAATATTTTATAGATATTAAAAATAAACTACTTTCAATAGACATACGCCTATGACAATAATGCATGAGCTATTGATAAATCATCATCCAATCATCCTCAAGTTTATCCTGAATTCAATTAATGCCTATAAGAGCATCATTAACAATAGACCTTCATGGCCCTACCAACATAGATCCACGGCCAATGTAACCATGACCACATAGTCCTTATATCAATCCATAACATTAAAACTAAAAATTAAAATTAACCTATTCATATCAATTTATAATAGCATACTTATATATAGAATCCCATAACAATAGTCAAGTTGTAGGATTTCTATTTTTAGGTTGCCTATAGTAACTACAGGGTTCATCTACAGGTTGCCCATAGCAACTGCAAGTTTTCACCAATAGGTTACCCATAGCCACTATAAGTTTCATCTATAGGCTTCCCACAAAAACTATAATCTTCACCTATAGGTTACCCACAACAACTATAGGTTTTCATCTATAGGATGCCCATAGTAACTGTAATCTTCACCTACATGTTACTCATAGTAACTATAGGTTTTCATCTATAGGATACTCATAGAAACTACATGTTTCTTCTATAATTTTCCTGTATCAACTACAAGTTTCAATATTTTCATTAAAATAAAATGAGGCATTATGTTTCCACATCTCCAACAATCTTCCATTTGGAGACATAAGGCCACAATACCAACTGCTATAACCTCCCACTTAAACTCAAAACTACTAATTTCTTCTTCTTCAAGCTCATGCTTAAAGTCCCATGGAAGTTGAGTGTGCCCTCAACTTCACTGCTGAAATTACCTTAGTAATCTTATCTACAATATTCTCCTCTAAGTGAATCTTCTTGATCTTGAACTACCCACTTTCCAAAAATATATGTATGAAGTGGTAATGAATCTCTATATGCTTTGTCCTGCTCTAAAAAGTAGAGTTCTTAGCTAGGTGAATAACACTTTAGCTATCAAAATATAGAGTTTACCCATCTTTCTTCACTCCCAAATCTTGAAAAAAAATTATTAACCATAACTAATCTTTACTTTCTTTAGTGCAAGCAATGTATTCAGCCTCAGTGGTAGAAAGTGCAACAACTTTCTACATCTTAGAAACCTAAAAGACTGCAGTTCCTCCAACTATGAAAATATAGCTAGTGGTAGACCTTATACCATCCAAATCACCTTCCATGTCACTATCCAAAAAACCTTTCAACCCACTATTAGAACCTTCAAAACATAAACACATACTAGAGGTTCTGCACAAATATTTTAAAATCCACTGAACTCCTAACTGGTGTTACTTAGCAGGGTTACTCATGAACCTACTCACTACTCTCACTACTTGTGATATGTCTAGATGGATGAAAATCATATCATATATTAAATTTCCCATAGATAAAGCATATGTAACCTTTACCATATAATATTTCTCCTCTTGTGACTCAGGAGACTGTGTCTTACTCAACTTAAAGTGGCCAGTTAACAGTGTAGAAATAGATTTATAGTTTTGCATACCAAATCTTAACAAATCCTTTTCAATATATTAAAATTGAGATAAAGTTAATTTCTTACCCAATATATCTCTATCAATTCTCATTCAAAAAAATTTATTGGCTGGTCCAAGATCCTTCATGGCAAACTCTGAAGAAATAAATTTCTTCAATTCACTTATTCTCTGCATGTTAGCTCCACACAACAATATGTCATCAAAAAAAAGTAGAATAATAATGAATTCACCATTTTAAAATTTATTAATATAAACACAATGATCACTATGAGTACAATAATATCCATGCTCCAACATGAAAGTATCAAACCTTAGGTACCATTACCTAGGTGCCTATTTCAAACCATATTAACTTTTCAGCAATTTACAAACCTTTCTTTCTTTTCCCTTTACCTCAAAAGCTTATGGTTGCTTCATGTAGATTTCCTCTTCTAAATATCCATGTAAGAATGTTGTCTTCACATACATTTATGCTAAGTGGAGATCATTAGAAGAAACAATGCCTAATATAGTTCTTATTGAGGTAATTTTGATAACAGGAGAAAATACCTCTGAGTAATCAATTCTAGCCTTTTGTGCAAAGCCTTTAACAACAAGCCTTGATTTGTATATTTTCTTCCCACTCTCATATTATTTTAAATGGAAAACCCATTTATTTTATAGTGATTTCTTATCAGGTGGAAAATCCACCAATTCCCATGTTTTATTATGTTTCAAGGCATCCAATTATACTTTCATGCCCTTTTCCCATTGCACACAATCTTTGTCCTACTTAGCTTCTATAAATGATTTAGGTTCCCCATTGTTAGTTAGTAATAATCAAAATAAAGATGGAGAATATCTATTAGGAGGTTTACTTACTCTTGTTGACCTCCTTACCATAGATGTGACTAGTTCACTTTGAGCTTTTCTTGGCCCAATATTCTCAAAATACTCCATTGGGTCATTAATGACATTATTCCCATTCTCTAATTTTGTAGAGGTAAATGGAGTATTCTATAACTTCTCTTTTCTTTCTCCAAATACACTTGGAGGTATGACAATATTTTATTTACCAAATGGACTTTCCACTTTCATTTTTTCAAGTTGGTCCCTATACATCACACTTTCATTGAAGATCACATCACATGATCTCAAAATCTTTCTATCATCTAAACACTAGAAATGATAACCAAAATATCTATCACCACATCCAATGAAAGTGCATCTCATTAATTTAGCATCCAACTTATTTCTATTTTCTTAATTAATGTACACAAATGCTTCATAGCCAAAAAAAATTAAATGACTAGGAAACACTTTTACCTATCCAAGCTTCCTCAAGAATATCACCATCTAAAGAACTAGATAGTCCTCTATTAATCAAATAAATAGAAATGTGAACCACATCTACCAATAAATTAGGGGACAAACTAGCATTAAGTCTCATGCTTCTAGCTCTCTCCATAATTGTTCAGTTCATTCTCTCACTTACCCCATTTTGTTGAGTTTGAGGCACTATTACTTCCTTTTGGATTCCTTCTTGTGCACAGTAGTTCTAAATTTTTTTTGAGGTGTATTCACCTCCATTATCATATTTTAATCATTTTAGCTTCATGCCTGACTCATTTTTTTGTAAGGGCTCTCCAAATTTTAAAGGTTCTAAACACATCAGACTTATTTTAGATACAATAAACCCACAACTTATGAGTTACATCATCCACAAATGTAACATAATACTTTGAGCCTCCCAGTGATTGTACAAGGGCTAGTTCCCAAACATTAGAATGTACTAATTCTATTCTATTTTATTTTCTTTCAGGCCCAACCTTTAAAAAATAAACTTTCTTTTGTTTACTTAAAATGCAATGTTCACATAAATCTAAATTAATAGACTTTAAGTTTGTTAACTTCCCTTTTTATGTAAAACGCTCATTCCTTTTTGACTCATATGACCCAATATTGAATGCCATAAATTAGTTTCTAGATTAGAAGTAGAAACTAATGTATTATTACAATCAATAATGTAATTACTCAAATACAGTGTGCCTTCCTTTTCCCCTCTAGCTACAACAAGATTACCTTTTGTTACCTTCCAGTATTCTACATTGAAATTAATAATACATCCACTTTATACCAATTGACTTGTAGAAATAATATTTTTGGTAAGACTTGGCACATGTCTTACTTCTTTGAATATCCGATCATTTCCATTATGTAGCTTAATCTTTATTGGCCCTTTGCCAAGAATATCACAGGGTTCATTGTCTCCTAAGAAAACTTGTCCAAACTTGCCACTTAGATAGGTTGTAAAATACTTGGGATTGAAAATAGGATGAAAAGATGCCCCTGAATCAATCACCCATGACTCAACCTTTGTATCACATGACAAAAATAAATCATCTTGATACACAATAGTACTATCACTTTAGGCAATATTTGCTTCCTAGTTATTATCATTATTTATTTGCTCCTTGTGACTCTTTTTAGGATCCTAACACTACTTTCTCATATGGCCAAACTTTCCATAGTTTTAGCATACAACACTTCTTCCTTTTGACTTGGATCTATGTTTGGAAGATAAATATTCTCTTAGATCCATGGATCTTACTCCTTTGTCTATTATTTTATCTCCCTCTGGATTCAACATTTAGTGAATTACTTGTTGAAGTCTCACCAGATGTCTTCCTTCTCATTTATTTAGATATTATGACACTAACAACATCCTCCATTTTAAGAGTATTGCTCTTAGACATGCTGTTACTCATAACCATCATAAGATTATTCCAAATTTAGGTAGGGAACATAGTAACAATAAGACCATGACTTATTCATCTAGTTTCACTTTCAAATTAGTCAACTTATTTGTAATAGTTTTTTAATCATTTAGATGTTTAGCTACACTTGAATTCTCATTCATTTTTAGGTTGAATAATCTCTTAATCAGATACACCTTATTTTCTACTAAAGGTGTCTCATATAACTTGCATAAGGTGGTCATAAGTTCTTCTGTAGTCTTTTATTTAGATATATTGGAGGCAAAACTTCATCCCAAGTAGATCCTTATGGCTCCCAAATCTTTTCTATCCAAGACATTCCATTCCTCATCTATTCTCTTTCCATATCCTTTTGCCTTTCCATCAAGTGGTATATAAAGGTCCTTTTGATATAGCTAGTCAATCATCTACATCTTCCACAGAATAAAATTTTATCCATTAAACTTATCAACCACTCTTCTTCCATCATCTACCATTATTCAAGATCTCCCACTTGAGAATATATTACTTTGAGTCTGAGATCTTGTAGAGATTTATAACTTGAAAAATAGTACATAAAACCACACAAATATGGATTTGATACCACTTGTTGGGTTAAAATGTAAAAAGTTTCAATATTTTATTACATACATTATTACTCAATTACCTAGATTAGAATAATTGAGTTTAAAAATCTACATAAAAATCTACTTTATAACCCACATATTAAAAATAATCTAAATGTGTATTTACAAGTTAAACAAATAAATATGGAATAATAAATACATGCATAAAATAATGAAATAAGAGATGATAAAAAAACAACATACAAAAATACGGAAATAGTATTTAGCATGGTTCACCTAAATTTTGGGCTACATCCACCAAGAAACTTAGTAATTCTTCTATTCAAACTTCTGAAGGAATTTATACAAGTGTCTAGCACTTCCTGCCCCTCAGTCTCTATATCAGAGCACTTTGGAAACACCTTTATCTTAAGATAATTTTCTTTTTCTATCAAATTATACTAAGCTACATTCTCACCTTTTTTTATATATATACAAATCACATTTACACAATTGTTTTACCTCTTTTCCCACTTTTAAAGGGATGATGACTAAAAATAAGGAAGTACAAAATCTATTCTAACTTCTTATAGTTACAATCTATTACAACTTCCTTGCAAAATAAGAAAGTAAAAAAAAAAATCTTCTTGCAATTACAATCTTTTAAAGATATTAAAAACAAACTACTTTAAATAGTCATACAACTATGACAATGATGCATGGGCTATTAAGAAATCATCATCTGACCATCCTTAGGTTTATCTTACATTCAATCAATTCTTACAAGAGCATCATTAACAATAGACCTTCATGGCCCTACCAACATAGATCTATGGCAAATATAACCATGACCACATAGTGCTTATATTGATCCATAACATTAGAACTAAAATTTGACATTAACCTATTCTTGTCAATTTATAATAGCACACATAAATATAAGCCCGTAGCACTAGTCAAGTTGTAGGATTTTTATTTTTAGGTTGCCCATAGTAGATGTAAGCTTCATTTATAGGCTACCCATAGAAACCATAGGTTTTCACCTACATGTTACCCATAACCACTATAAGTTTCATCTACAAGCTGCTCATAGAAACTATAGTCTTCACCTACAAGTTGGTTGCAACAAATATAGGTTTTAATTTATAAGCTACCCATAACAACTACAGTCTTCACCAATAGGTTGCTTGTAGCAACTATAGGTTTTCCTCTACAAGCTAAACATAACAACTATAGGTTTCTTCTATAGGTTGTCTATAACAACTATAGGTTTTAGGCTTTTCATTAAAATAAAATGAGGCATTATGTTTCCACATCTCCAACATCCTATCTCATATAGCAACCCACTACGGTTAAGATTAGATTAACCCACATCACAGAGTATTGATCTAAATAGATATTCACTACAACTAATTTTTTAAGGTCCTATATCACATAACAACCTACTATAATTAATATTAGATGAATTCATAGTGTAGATTACCACTTCAGATTGATATTCATTATATCTATGTTTTCAAGGACCTATTCACATAGAAACTTGTTATGATTGATATTAGATGAGCCCCCATCATAGGTTATAGTTCCATCTCGATCTATTGCTTAGTCATATGCAGCACAACAAAGGCCATATGGTGTTATTTCACGTAGAAATCCACTAAAATTATCAATAGATGAGCCTCCTTCATATCACATAATTTTAGTTACACATATATTGAAGTTACATCATATATAATCTCCACGTACATTTATAATTAGTACACCATAGACAACATTAGATACAAGGCATGTTTCTACACAACATGAGAAAAATAGACACTTGTTTAGTTGGCCATCAGGATTTAGATAGTGATACAATAGCCATGGGGTTGGTATGCATAGAGTGATATCGTATATCCCCTTCTACTGACATTCCTAGTTCTAGATACAATATTCACACCTAGGGTAGTATCATTGAGGTATCATGCCTCTATACATAGATTACATTATCAGAGACCTTCTTCAACTACTATACGGATCCTTAAGAGCCCTACAATTGCATCCACTATTTATATTTATAAGGGAACCCCACAATCATTTTTCACTATAGAGATTTTAGAGTATTTATAGCATAAATAGCTTTTAGAGCCATAGTCTCAACTCTTCTATCATGCTTCATGATCATGCATGATCCATCTCCTTGATACAAGATACCATGATAGGGAGCCTCTCATGAGACTCATTGATTAATATCATTTTTTCTTAGATTACCTTTACATAGATTATTTTCAATTTCTTGTACATAGTCTCCTCATGATTGATTATACATAACTTATATCAAAATAAAAAAATATTCAAATATTTCAAAATTTGAAAACATTTCAATTGTATGCATTATCCATGCTTTACATTTATACTACCATACTAGACTTAAATTTACTATTTTATGCTATTGTTTATCAATTTATCTATATTAGCATGATTCACTTGATATTCTTTGAGTGTGTGTAGTGACATCTAGATCCATGATTTCTTCACTCTATTGATTGAGGGGGGTATCTTACTTCTATATTTGAGACATACATCAATATATCTACCCCCTTGGGGCATCTTCGACATGACTACACCATTTAGGTAATATCATTTCTACATGAAACACTCTAGTTATCATGATGATGTATATTACTTACTAGCTTACATAAATTACCCTATTAACACCCACTATTATATAACACTCATGTATTTCTTAGCATATACCTAGTCTTGTACTACATGTCTTGTATACTTTAACTTCTTAATTTGATTAGTTATATGTGATTGTATTTATAATATATTACATTCTTTCCTTCCCTAATTTACATAGCTAAGTATGATTGCATTTCTTAGTTTTTATTCCTATGTATGCCTTAGGACATTTGGCATTGTCCTTTGCGTTTACTCTTCTATATGCATGTGGCCCTTATATCAACCTTGCTTGTTTTCAATTGTGTGTGTATGTGGAATTTGAACATACCTTGTATGCCTACTTTATATTTTGAGTGACATGTGCCCATGTCCCTTATTTTCTTGGCCCATTTGTCACTATTTTATGCTTCTTGCTTCTTGCCTTGTGTGTTTGTTGCTTGTTTGCTTCTCACTATTTACAATGCCATGATCCACATCATGTATTTTCTTACTATCTTAGATGCCATGATGGACATCATGCACCATCCCTCCTTGAAATATAACAAATAAAAACTAACAATTAAGATTTCTAGTTTCAATTTAATACATGTCACATGTTATTACATTTTTATATATATCTAGGCATGCACTTGTTGATCTAACAATCTCCAATACAAACTATGCTATATTTTGAGACATCATTTTGATTATCATTACTATATCATGTATTTCATAGCATAACACACTTGCAAGGATTTTTATTTTGAGGGTAGTCATTGCAAGGTCTTCATTCCCACCCTTAGAAGAGGGGGTAATAAACATGCATTTTGTCATAAAGATCAGAGCTCCTACCAATCAAAAAATTAGTTTTCAAAACACTCAAAACAATAATCAGAGGTCAAAATAGGTAGAACATAACAAAAAAATAGTGAAAATTATAGAATAGTTGTCATATTTAGTAAAGGAAAATAGTACCAGACATGGATAATAGCATCAGACAATAAGGTGTCCAAATTTTGGTGCTCTTATCCAAACAAAAAAACTAGATTTTTGAAAATAGTAAAAAAGCTAATCTCAACTACAATTTTATTAGATACAATCTAGTTTAGAACCAATAGTTTTAGTATATTTTTTCTCAAAGGATATATATATAGGAGCCATCATGCATGGAATGATGGTTCTCACTTCCAATTTTAGATTGGGTAGTTGGTATAAATTCTAGATATGAATCCATATTACAGACACCAATGATTGGGGCAATTTGTGTGGCACATTTAACTTATTTTATTTTTGAATTTAGTATATCACCTAGGTATTCTCAGTAGTTTCATTACTTATTCCATTTTTAGGTGGTTGGCATCATTTTGAATTGTATTTCATACAAACCTAACCTCCACATTCCTAAGTGGCTTCCACATAAGCATAGTTACTAGTTTTAAAGTGGCTTTCATACAAGCCTAATCTCCTCCTTTTAGAATGGCCAAGATTGGCCTAGTTTCTAGTACACAATCATCTATCCATGTCACATTATAATATTTTAGAGAATTCATGGGCTTTAAGAACTATCTTATATGACACACATTCATACTGATATCAGTTCATAGCTTCACTTAGTGGGAAATGATGGAGCTAAAGGACTATCTAACCTTTGTATTGTTGAGCCACCTACTTAGAGGGATTGGACACATAGTCCAAATAACAACTAACAAACACATGATTACATAGCATCACTTATTAGGTGATGATGAAGCCAAAGGGCTAGCCTTTGCATTCTTGACCCACTCTCAATGAATTGAGCACACAGCTCTGTTTATGCTATTACTTTTGGTACAACACATACCCATCATCAATTAATATCATAATAGGTTTTATATTGGTCCATGTACCTAGTGAGGTGTATTTTTTCCTTTATCTTCCTCTCTATCTTACCCAACTTTTATACATTCTTATTTTAGATATATCATATCTAGTAAGAACTGATCTACTCTTTGTTTTCTATTGTATATTTACATTTCATAATGTTCTCTCTCTACACACACTCAGTATCACATAGCTTCATGGGCTTCACCCTTTTATGTAAGTTTAGGTATACTTTCTACTTTCCTTTATCCTAGTATTTCAATTTTTTGTATCATTAGAATAAACTGGGGGGGGGATGTAGTCATATAAAATGTCTAAATTAGTAGCCTAAGTGTGGCTTGTGACACCCATTCCATAAGACCCTCTTTCATGCTCTCATAACCCTTAAAAACACCTTTTTACTTATAATTGGTCATTTGTAGACTTCTGAGACCTAATTCTAACTTAGCCAGGCTATATTTCTCATGTTAATTCCATCCCCTTAGGTCCTGAGCCTATAGGATAGGAGAGATAGGGTTGGAATATAACACCAAAACCTATGGTTTCCAATTTTCAATGCTCCTATCCAATCAAATTTCAATCTTAAATGACCATTTCCTTCTAATTCCTACTCTTCATTATGTTGGTCTAGCATGAATACATTTAAACCATGACCAATAAATATCTATAAAATCCCATTAAAATTTCATTTAGAATGGGTTAGAAAAATTTAAAAAGCAAGAAATAATATAAAAAATCACTACAAAAAAATTCCCTATTATCTAAATACATACATCTAATATATCTACAAGCATATTTAAACCCGCACACTAGTTCCTAGCCACCTCAAGTACTCTGACTTTGGCATTTTTGCATATGCATAACATAATTTCAAAAATCACATCAAGTGAGAGAACTCCATATGGATTGATCCCTTTTTAGAGTATTGGTATGTAGGTAGCATGCCCACATAAGGGGTGTGGATACACAATCAGTGTATCTTACACATACTAACCCCTCCCCTCTTTCTCGAGTTTTATCAAGAATAATGAAGGTCAGGGTTTTAGGATTAAATCAACTCTACAAGAAGATCCATTGGAATTCATGGCTCAAATTTTCATAGGTAGGGTCAAACAAATACACCAAATAAAACCCAAAAAACTTAGATCTCTTTAACTAGTTTGGATGATAGCAAAATGACCTAGACTATAACACTAAACCCTAAAGTGTATTATTTTTGGTGCTCCTATCCTTTCACCAAATGAAATACAAATATATATTCACAACATTATCCCAATCCTACAAAACTAGTTTTATCCTTTGTCTCAACTATCTCAGTTTAATTTTAAGCTAAGTTGCATTTCTCATTATTGTTATTTTTAGAAATGTTTAAAAGCTACAATAAATTATACAAATCATTAATATAATTATTACAATATTATTTAATTATTTATTTATTCTAGACCCTTAACTAAATTAGGAATAAGATTCAAATATTCCCAAAAAATTTAAATCACCATCATACTATTTATTATCATATTATTTAGTATCACATTTGTGATCACCTTTTGTTGATACATGCACCAACTATTCATCCTTCTATAGGTCACCCACACAAGAAGGATCCTCCTTCTTCACCAATTTCACCTCATTCCCCACCTATATTTCCTTCCCCACCTATGGTTCCTTATCTACTAGTGGTGCCTCCTTCTCATCCCATATATACCATTCCTATTCTAGCACCTATTCCTCTCCTTCAGTATTCTATGCACGAGAACCCTCATGATCATGATCCTTCAACTGCACCCATATTTTCTATTGATGAGATTTGGAAAGAAGTGTTTTCATAGATTTTCATGAGGATTTATGAGACTCTAGTTTCCATTAGGATCCATCTTCGCTAAGATGTTTTAAATGTCATGGATAGTTTTTGTGGGTAAATTTATCAATATTTATGAACACGACATGGTTTTATTTCACTTTGTTCTTCATTATGATTTTGGATTCAACTTGTGAACCAATTTTATATATTTTATATCATTTGAATACATGTCAAATTTGGTTTCATATATCTATTTCACATGGATCTTTATATTATGATTTATGTGTTGTATATGGTTTCATTTACTTTCATCTTTTCTTACGATTTAATTTCATTTTTTCCATGATTGCACAATTATGTCTATGAATTCCTTTCTTCCATGGATTTATTTTTTTACAATGATTTTTTTATACCTTATCTTAATTAAAACTTAGATAATTATTATTGTGACTTTGTTTATACAAACCTTGATCCCCTTCGTAATATGTATTCACCATATGATCAATTAGAAAAAAAGACATCTCATTTTATATATATTTACCAATTTAGTTTGGATCTCCCTATGTTACTTTATTTCCTTTCACATACAAAGCATACATATAGTTTAAACTTGATATTACATACCGGGTCATAGGTAAGACTAAATGTTTAGTCAGTCATATCTTTAGATACTTAACTTCCTTTAGCCAAAGTCTAAATCTCATTAATGTGTATCAATTCTGTCACTAATGTTATTTATTCCAAATTTTTATGGAGGAGGAATCATAACAATCATTAAAAAATAAATAAATAAATAAAAATAAAATAAAAAATCATTTAAACAGAAGGAAATGATATAAAAGGAAACATACAAATTCAAAAGTCAAATCACACTAAAAGAGGTGATTCATAGCAATCTTCTTTTTATAATTAAACCTCAAATTCCATAGTTGGCCTCATGATAGAGTTTATGTCTTTTGGGGTGTATTAGGCTTGTATATTGGTAAAGGGGAATATAAAAAATATATTTTAGTGCTACCTAATTTCTCACACAAGTACCCAATATTCACAATAGACCAATGAATCTGTAAGAGGTCCTAGGTAATGTGGAACATGTTGTGGGAAGGTATGTCCATTTTAGTTTTCTTATTCATATAACCAACATGAGTCAATATTAGTATCTCACATATTTGTCTATACAGCTTTGTGCTTATTATGAGAAGGTATCCTTTGTATTTTTATGGTAATTATACTCTTAGTGTCTCTCGTTTGTACCTAGTATGCCTCATGTTTCCTAAGGTATTTTCATACATGCCTATGTCATGATTTTTACATACCCTCTTTCATTAAAACATTCCTAATATTTCCCATTGATAAATATTATTTTGTTAGATGATCATTCCCCATAGGGTTTCCTTTCATGAGTTGTAGTGTAATACCATAAATATAACAAGTCTCTCCTCACAAATTAGCATAATAAATTCTTTATTTATTACCATTCAATTCATTTATGTTACCCTTGTGATTTTAAGTGTAAGACCATGGGTAGTAATAAGACCTCCTCATAAATTGCCACATTACAAACATATTTTAAAATCATTCCCATAGTTGTTTTCACCTCATTGGTGTTCCATTTATGAGTTGTAGTGTAATACTATGGATAGGACTAGGCCCTCTTCACAAAATATTACAATAGCCAATTCCTACTATAACCAAGTCATAATGAAATTACATGTGTCAAATTTGAGATAAGTAGTGTTTGATTATGAGTTACACATCATTGATAGGCTTTCCATCTTGATTTAGTATTTTTTATACATAATTCATAAATTTTTCACGTTTATCTTATTATTTTGTAATTATGTTTATGGTTACAATGATTTTATTAAATTTTTCATACTTCCCAACATGAATTGGTGTGATTAATTAAATTTTATTTTACATTTTTGTCTTTATTTTTAGACATCCCAAATTTAATTAGTATGGTTGATTGACTTAATTTTTTTTGTTTTTATACCGTTGATTTTCATTTGCTTTTCATTTTATTACAATATTTTCACAATTCCCAATGTGATATAGTGTGATTTTATTTCATTTTGATTTGGTGAAAATATTTAAATGGTTTAAACACATTTGTTCCCAATTTTACCATCTTTGGTTTATTATATTTATTCATCTATTATTTTTTACACATTTCCCATTGTGATATAGTTTGCATTACATTTTTTTACTTTAATTATACTTTTCAAAAATCATTTTGGCTATTTTATTTTAAACCATTCATAGGCATCACATAATGCTATAAAATAAAAAACACATATCACATATTTTCCATAGCATATACAATAAAAGTTAAATACATGTGCTAGAAATGAAATATATCCACACATCCACATATAAATCCAAGTACAACTCATGAGATCAATGAATATATATATATATATATATATATATGATGCAT
Organism: Torreya grandis; assembly: GCA_037957365.1. NCBI lineage: Eukaryota > Viridiplantae > Streptophyta > Pinopsida > Cupressales > Taxaceae > Torreya > Torreya grandis. Next base: position 1,264,855 of record JARHVA010002468.1, on the reverse strand, counting down.
TTTATACAATACAAATAAAAAATATAATATCTATAGCTCTAAGGCTATGATCCATCATGTCTACCTTGTGGTCTATACATGCCACCCATGGACACTTATGATTGACCCCTATGAATATTGAACTATAAAAAGGCAGTCTGGGATCTCAATCTAGTGACCTATCCCTTCAAATTGGCCACCTGGGCATGTACCTATCCTAGTTATATGGTAGTCACCATATGCATGGATCACACTTATGATAATGCCTATCAATCTTGTGCCTCTCTAGTTCCAACCCTTATCAGTGGTTGTAACCCATGACAACATGTATGTATTTTCCTTGTGTTCTTTCCCACCAATCTCAATTAGCCCACTTGGGATGAGGTAGATGGAACCACAAGATCATATAGCATGGTAGGGTCATATGGTGCTATCACCCCATCCAAATTGTCATGATATTAAATCATAACTAGGGTTCCCCATCTGACCTCCTCTACTATAGGATCTTCAAAACCAAAACTAGATAGGCATCTAATTTCAAATTGAGGATAGGACCATGGTGAGATCATATAGCGATTCATGGATTTACATTGGTGCAGAGGTAGCTAATAGTGTATGTGCTCAGTGGGTGATAAGATGGGGAGACAAAGATTGATGATAGTAACATGGGTAAGAAATGGTTTAAAACTTTGATTTTAAGTTTGGAATATGGAACACTAGTTTCATTGTGCCTTTATGATAGATAAATGATTTGATATATATATATATATATATATATATATATATATATCAAATCATTTATCTGTCATAAAGGCACAATGAAACTAGTGTTCCATATTCCAAACTTAAAATCAAAGTTTTAAACCATTTCTTACCCATGTTACTATCATCAACTTTTGTCTCCCCATCTTATCACCCACTGAGCACATACTCTATTAGCTACCTCTGCACCAATGTAAATTCATGAATCGCTATATGATCTCACCATGGTCCTATCCTCAATGGCCTCTCTATGGACCAACTATGTCTTGGAGATGCTACTAGATCCTCCTACATAAAAGCTAGTTCCTACACCTCATCATGTCAATGGTGTATTCATCTTCAATGAGTGAATAGTGGATGTTGCCACCTTTGATATGGCACCTATTATGATCCCTCTTTCCCTATATCCACATATATATATCATTTCCTCTTCTTGGTCCCACTATGTCCTACTATTGTGCTTGACCAACCCATGGTTTATCACGTTGAATCTTGATCACTAGTATCTCCATAGGTACCCCTTATCCTCCTCTCCCTCTTAACTCTTTAGCATTTTGTGCCCAATAAGAAAGAACTAATATAGGAACTACTAGATGGGGAATTATTAGATTTCTAAGTATGTGAGCCACTAAATAAGGCTCCACCCATGAAGTTTAGTGACCCATAATCCATACACATGCTACTAAACCTATATAAATAGTAGACCAACTAGGTTATATGATAGCTATGTGAGTATATGACTGTTACACTATCTTCCCTCATGTGATAGTATACAACACTAACACATGAGGCATGAACCATGTTACATGGTATAACCTCCATCATGTAACTTGAGGTAACCTATCATCAACTACATAGGGCAACCTAGCTAACCAATACATAGGGAACCTCTCATATATCCATGTGCTTGGTAAAATCACTGGTCATATCATCTTCTACCATCTAGACAACATCTTATATATATCATTCATGAGTTGGACCTAGATAACTGAAATAAAATTATAGACCCTCATTGATCCAATATCAACTAGTACAAGGTTATCATTTAAAGAAATACATTTCCATCTGACTTATGACACAACACTCATGCTATCAAAATTCTTATCACATCCTTCTACATGTCTAAAATAGCCACTAGATATACATAAAATAAGATCACTCACAATCTTGGGTATATCTTATTTAAGTCTATATCCCACTAGGATAAGGCTCATGTTTCATCCTCTAACTTTGGTGTATTAGTGATCATCAATGTCCCACCTATCATAAGTCCAAACAATACATGGACATCCTCCAAAGTAATAAACACCTCAATGGTATTCCCCTCCACCTCCCATCAAAAAGTGTTGGTCAACTATTCCCATGCTCCTAATAACATGACAATGAGATAAAAACTCAAAGGGATCCATCTAATCTCTATAATGTCATTGAATCCCAAATAAACCCATCAATCTCTATCCATGTTAACTAACCACTCTAATAGATTTGGTAACCATGATGCATCCACCAAGTACCAAAATCTGTAGTGTCTCTATAAAATATCAAACAATAGAGGATGTATCAAATCTCATAGTCATAATAATTAAAATACATTCTCAAAAAATTACAAAATAACTACTTCATCAAATTTTTTGATTTAGTTTCTTATGTTTTCTTAATTTTTTACACAACCAACCTATTTGATACTAAATTGACCATGTTACAATCATATTATACTATATCAACCCACTAATACATAGTCATCCATTTTCTTCAATCTTGTATCAACTTATTTAATACTAAATCATCCCTTTCCTAGCTTTAGCATATACCATTAGCCCTCTAGTAAACATTTGACCCCCTTTAGCAAATTAAATTGGCCACATATTACCAACTGCATCAGCCAAAGGGTGTTATGTCACCATATTCCAATTCCAAACTATGTTGACCTACTACTACATAGTTGGCCACCTTTAATAATACTATGTCAACACACTACTATGTATTTAGTGCCCTATTTCCCTCTCACCTTGCAAACTGAGCTGATTAGCTCGACTCTTTTCTTTGTCTATGGTGAATTTTTAACCATTTACCATAAATGACTTAGGAATTTATTAGTCTGATCTCTTGCTACTCAGTACCCCATTCTACCCTTAGTATACCTTAAAAAATCCTAGGGTTAGTTTTAGTGTCTAGATGTTTCCTAACATTCACTTTTCTATATTTAGATCAATTTTAAATAAAATTATTCAAAAGTTTTAAATTCATGTTTTCCTACTTATGTTACACTAGATGTGACCACTATACATCTTCCCCATTGTAGTTGTCATATCCTCACTATGGTCACTCTCTAGGCTCAATATCAATCTCTTAGAGCACCATTTTCTAAGAATATTAAAATTAATAAATGAATGGTTTTTTACCTTATTTATATTTACTATTTAAAATTATTTACCTATCAAATATTTATAACTAGATTCTATTTTTCAATCATATATTTGTTTCTACTAGATATTTATATGAATCATAAGATGTTTTAGAATCCTGACATTGTAGAGAATATTTTCATGAATCACGTGTATTTTTCAAAAAAAAATCTCTTTTTTCAATAATTTCTATAGGTTCACCTAATGTTCCCTACATTGGACACCTTCTCATTTATTTAACTTCATTCCTTATCTACATCACTAAGGTAAGTGTTTTTCAATTCTATCTTTTCATTTATCTTATTTTGTTCTTATTGTAATTTAATTAACTTCAATGTTGTGTGTTGCTATATTATTTTATTGAATCATCATCCCTTATTACACCTACATGACAAGTGATGAGCTTTGAGTAGGGCATATGTATACACATAATATTTTCAAACTTCATCAATTATAAATGATTTCTATCTTGTAGGAACCTATCAAGTCTCAATCCCTCTGAGTGCATGCCTTAAAGGTGCACCAGTAAAGGGTGGGTAGACCATTAGTGTTTCATAGGATTATTAACCCTTATACCACCACTTGATATCTACAAAACCATATCGTATGCACTTCCCATAGCCTTACCTCCTATCTTACACATTATTCTAAGTAATTATACACTTTACTTAACCCCTTTCTAAACCTTAAACCCCATTTTAATATTTTATAGTACACTATTGATCCAAGCCAACTCTGTATTAAATTTTTGAAAAGCATGATATTCATCTAGTTTGGCCTAGGCTAACCTAAACTAAGACCTAACTTGATTTTATCAAATAATTATATATAATCAAATTAGTCTGACCATATTGATTATACATTTAGAAAGGTTTAGGGTTAGATTGATCTATATATACACATCCATTTCTATTATTTAGATAGAATATAAGAATAATAATATTATATTTCATGTCTACTTATCCACCATTCTAATTGAAGATCATAACTTAGGGTTCTAATAAATTCTTTGGAGATACATATTTTGTATTATGGATAAGTCTTTTGGATGCATAGAAAAGTTGTGTAGCCTAGAGCTGACTTATCCTTATTATCCTTACATACTAAAATAACCTCTTGTGAAACACCTTGTCCAAAGGATAGATTGAATCTCAATAGGTTCATATTAAAAGGTAAGTATTCCTATCTTTGTTTATCCTTTATAGGAGTATATAGATTTACATTTGTACTTCTCTCCATGCATTAAGGTTTCATATACATTGGTGTGATTATATATTTTATGCATATTTATTTATTATGTTTATTACCTCCACTTTGTGTCACAAGCTTTAGTGAGAACTAGAATATATTTTACTTTACTTGTCATTTACTTAGTGAATATTAAAACATAAAATTGAGGTAGGGTTAGTGCATGGTGTTACTTGACTAGAGGCTTTGGAACCCTCTTTAGTGATGTTATTTTGGTAATATATCCCTTGGTTAGGTCTAGAATATCCATTTTGATCATGACCCTAAATATCTAATGTATTAATAATTAAAAGTGTAAGTAGGATTTATCTTCCCTGAGGTAGGCTTGATTAATAGATAAGCTATATTTTACTTTATATATATATATATATATATATATATATATGTATATATATATGTATATATATATGTATATATATATATATATATATATGTATATATATATATATCTATATGTATATATATATATATGTATATATATATGTATATATATGTATATATATATGTGTGTATATATATATGTATATATATAGGGTTTAAATGAGGGTTATTTTGAAAACAAATAAACTACATTAAATTAACAAAACCCTAATATATGATAAATTTAAATAAGCTAGGTTTTACCAAAAATCATGAAATAATATAAGTTTTTAACCCCATTTTAGTGCATAAAATTTGGAAGAAGGTAAATGTATGCAATAATAAATGCATCAAATTTATAAATCAATCCTAGCTCGAAGAAGATAGATCCTACTTACACTTCTGATTAGGGATACATTACATAATTGGGAACATGACCAATATGTGGATCCACTGGAACCAATTAAGGAATATTTTAAAACAACAATATCACTAGGGAGGGTTCTAAAGACTCTAGTCAAGAAAAAACATATAATAACCCTAATTAAGTCCTATATTTTCATATTCACTATACTAATAATAAGTAAAGCAAATAAATCTAATCTAGTGCTCACTAAAGTTTGTGGCACAACATAGGGGTTAGTAGACAAACTAAATTAAATATGCATAATAGAATCCTAATTAAGATAAATATAGGTAAGACCTTAATGCATGGAGAAGAAGAGTAAAATTATTTAAAATCCAATACATATTCTCCTTCTATATACTAAAGAGAGGAGAAAATTAAGAGATACTTATCTAAAAGATGAACCAATCAAGATTCAATATTTACCTTATACAAAGGGGCTTTGAAATAGGTTTTTATGATTTATAAGGATCACTAAGAAAGGCCAAAATATCCAAGACTTCTCCATAAGACTATATTCTCCAAGTAGAAACCCTAAGATAAGACTCCTCAAGTAGAATGGTATAAGAGCAAATTATAAAGAAGTGTAAATGAATACTCAATCTTGATGTCTCTTCAAATAATGGAGAAATGATCTTGTATATATAGGTATATTTAACCCTAAACTTTTCTAAAAGTTTTAGCTAATAGGGTCAACCCAGTCGACTTAGTATCATTATTGACAAAAACTCACTAGGTCACTATCTAGGTCAGCCGAGAGCTGACCTAGACCTTAAATGAGTTTTACTAATAAGAGTACAAGCTCGACCTAGTTGACCTAGTATTGTAAACTATTGAAAAGGTTTTTAGGTTAGGAAAATGGGTACAAAAGGTGGTAAAAAATGGGAGGAGTGTGCAAAAGAGGATAAGTAACTTAGGGAATGATTTTAGGAGCTAATTTAATTGGTAATAAGTGGAAATAAGGGATAAAAACCCTATGAAGCACCTATGGTCTACCCACCCCTTTCCTATTGGACCCCTTAGAGCATACACTCATAAATATTAAGACACTATGAGTTCCTGCAAGATAGAAAGCATGAATATTTTATAAAAATTTAAAAATATTATATCTATACATATGCCCCATTCGAAGCTTATCACATGTCACTCAGTTGCAATAGGGGATTGTGCTTCAAGAAAGAACATATTAACACATAATGTTGAGGCCAAATTTTTTTTTAGTATTTTAAAGAATAAAATAACTAAAATTAAATGACTGATAGGTAAATAACTAAAAAAAGTAAATGTAATACATAGCTTGACTTATCTTTATCATTGGATGGTTGTTTACTATGTTTATAGTTTTGATTTTGGAGGGCACAAAGACTGATTTCAACAAACCCAAGAATACAAAACTAAAGAGCAAAAACAAACAAACGTAGGAAATCCAAGATAACTGATGCTATGTAGATGAGACGTACTTGGAAATTTGGCAAATTAGGGTGATAAGTGGTATGTTAGACCAAAATACCAAGTCAAAATTTTAGATTAAATTAGGTACCAAAAATCCAAGGCTATTAAAGACTGAAAAACTCAAATAAGTAAACCTTAAGTAAGAAAGGCAAACTAACCAAGTACAACCAAGGATATATGTAAAAAATAATGGTAATCAAACATCAATGTGAAAATAATAACAATTCTTAAACAAATATGGGAAAGTGAAAAAATGGTAAAACAACATTGATGAGTGAGAAGTAATAATCCTTACTCAATCATCAATGGAAAAAGGTGCATGAAAGAGTAAACAACATTGATGAGTGAGAAGTAACAAACCAACCTCACTCAACAATGGAAAAAGTACATGAAAGTAGAAATAAACTCAGGTGTCTACAAAAAGGGTGGTAAAAATATGAAAAATGGTAAAAGAAAGCAATGTAAGTATATAATTTTAGAGCAATGGTGTAAATAAAGTAATCCATAGTTACTCAAACATATTTTTTTCTCTAAGGATAGATAAAACTAAAACAATGTAGTAATAGCATATTTTTGAGATGTGAAGAAGAAGGAAGTATAGAAGAGGGAAAAATATTTGGAATCACACATAACCTATCAAGGGGGGAAATCAAATGGGTGGAGGGGAGGATGAAGGAAAAACCAAGGTATAGTAACTCTTTATCAAAGTCAAGATAATAAAATTAGGTTTGTCAAAACAAGAGGACTTTCAACCTTAAGGCCTCTAAAGAACTTCTCTTAGACACACAAGTCTTAGGTCAAAAAATGAAGTATGTAGATTATCCCATGAAGGCTATATTCATGAAAATTAAAATAGACCTACCTTCCTATAATGTTTTATCCATTCCTTAGGACCCATTACATATCTATCGATATATTATGAATATTGGGTACTTGCATGAGAAAGTAGGTAGCACCATAGAGTTTATTGAATTCTCCTATTCCAATATAGTGGTCTACCATTCTCCAATGTACCTCAGCTTTATTGTGAGGCTAAATGTGGAGTTTGATATTTGATTAGAGATAGGATATGTGATTGTAATCATGTTTTTGGTGTGATTTTGAATTTTGATATTTATATGTTTCCTTTTGTATATCATTTCCTTTTGTTTCAAATGATTTGGCTTTTAAATTTCTTAATGGATTTTTCTATTCCTCTTCCATTTGGATTTTTAAAACCAAACATGGGTGATAAATATGACTTAAAATTGAAGAATTGGGACTTGGTTGCTAATAAAGATAACTCAAAGAGCATGGTATCTAAGAGTGTCATAAATTTAGGTAAAATAAAAGTGTTATCTTGACTTCAACCTTATTTTATACAATGTGGAGTGAAAAGGAAATGAAATTACGAGGAATGAAACATGAAACAATTTGAATTACTTCAAATTAAAAAAAATGTGACAAAGGGTGATAAAGGGATACAATGATATAAAATTGTCATTATTTATCATCATAATGAGGGAAATGTAGGAAAAATGCTAACATAGATTGTTATATAAATTTCATCTATCAAAAGAAGGAAGAGTTAAAGATTAAGAATAAAGGATCAAGAACTTATAGCCATTGCAAACACATTCTAAAAAAGGAATGATAAAATGGTGATTTTATGAGGAAGGCCAAGTCCTATCCATGGTCTTACATTGTAACTCATATAAGAGAAACCCACGAGGGTATATAAATCATGTGAAAAATTAAGGGGATAAGAGAAAGATGATATTTTTGAGGAAGACCAAGTCCTATCCATGGTCTTATACTGTAACTCATAAAAGATAAACCCAAGGGGTGTCAAAAAGTGTGTAAAAATAAAATATAAAATCAAACAGGATAAAATTAAATCATGAGGAAGACCGGGTCCTATCCATAGTTTTACAATGAAACTAATGAGAAAAAGGGAAACCAAAAGACCAAAAGGAAGGACTAAGGTTTGTGAAAAGAGAGAAGTACTGTAGAGGGTGTGACCCATGTGAGTAACCTACAAAAAGTGTTAGATAGATATCATATATAGAAAGCATGGAAAAGAAGGGAAGGATTTAGGCAAAATACTTCTTGAGGAATTGTGTATTGGTAGGCTATTTGAAAATATGGACTTTATTTGTTTGAAGGTGACAGGTACTTAGACCAAGAATATCTTTGACTAAATAAGGGCCCCACCATTTTTGGGCATATTTGCCTTATTTGTCATGAGTGTTGTCTAATTTAAGGACAAGATCACCAGCATTAAATGTGTGAACATTAAACACTAATGTTATGTTTTTTGGTGATACAATCTTTGTATTGGTGATTGTGTTGCAAATCAAAAAGGTTGTGTTCATCAAGGAGATTGAGAGCATGAAGTTGACCCTTTCATTTTCACCTTAGTTCTAAGTCGGTAATTTGGTTAAATAAATTAAGTCAGCAATAGGGTACTAAGTCATCCCTCTAATTAAATAAACTAATTCAACCCATACTAAGTTGGCCATGTCAAAACCTAGTTTTCAACCTACTAGGTCGATTGGGTCGACCTAGTTCATTCAAATTACCAGCTCTTTGACCCACTTGTAATAAGTGCCTTCAACATTTATTACTCCTATTCCTTTCAACCCATTTCCCCATTTTGACCTCTAGTTCCCTCAACAATTTTGTAGGGTTAATTATAGTTTCTACAATTAGTTTAATTTACAAATTTCTATCAAACACTTAATTTCCAACAAAATAATCAAAAGAAGTTTCAAATTCTTGATTGCCTACCTATGCTACACCCAATGTAGCCACTAGGCACCCTCCTCATTGTAGCTATCATTTCCTCACCATATTGGCTCTTTAAAATTTCATTAGGTCTTTCAAAGCTATATTTTTATATTATAATAGTCAAATAATATAAAATTACTTTCTTTTCACCCTATTTAAAGTTACTATTCACAATCTTTTACCTTTCAAATAGTTATCATTAGATTCCTTGTTTTGATCATATCTTTATTTTTACTCACTCATTTTCCAAACCATAAACATTTATATAATTATGATGTTGTAGAGAATATTTTCCACTACTATATGCTTATATTGAAAAAATTTCAATTTTTTTCTCTTTTTTGTATTAATCTCTATAGGTTCACCTAATATTCCTTACATTATATGCCTTCACATCTTTCATAGTCTCATTTTTATTCTAAAATAATAAGGTAAGTAAAGGTATGTGTTTTATATTTCCATCCTTTCATTTATCTTATTTTCTACTTAATACATTTTACTCAGCACCAACATTATGTGTCATCATGTTATATTCTTGAAGCACCATCCCTTGTTACACTTATGTGACATGTGATGAGATTTGAGTGGGGAATATGTATACACATAATATTTTCAAAATTTTATCAATTATTGGTGATATTTATCTTTTAGGAACCCATTAAGTCTCAATCTCTCTAAGTGCATGCCTTAAGGGGTGCACCAAGAAAGCGGTGCGTAGACCATTGGTGCTTCTCATGATTATTTTCCTTTTTGCCATTTTTTACCTACACACTTATCTCCTAAAAACCATTTCCATAAGATTGTTCTTCTCTTTTTCACACTCCTCCAATATTTTACCACCTTTTATACCCCTTTTCCTAACCTAAAACCCCTTTCTATAGTATACATGACTAGGTCGACCTTGTACACTTATTGGTGAAACTTATTTAGAGTCTAGGTCAGCCCTTGGATGACCTAGCCCATGACCTAAAGGTCAATTGGGTTGACCCTATCAGCCAAAACTTTTGGAAGGGCTTAGGCTTAAATCCACATATATATACAAGATCATTTCACCATTATTTAGAGAATAGAAGAAGAATTAAGATTTATTGCACATTTGCTTAGCCACCATTCTACTTGAGGAGCAAGCATAGGGTTTCATAATTTCTTTAGAGATACGAATCTTGTCTTGTGGATAAGTCTTTTAGATGCATTGATAGGTTATGTAGCTTAGAGCTAATTTATCCTTGTCATACTTACATATCACAACAACCTCTTATGAAGCACCTTGGCCAATAGAGATATTGAGACTCAATGGGTTCATTTTCAAACGTAAATATTCCTAATTTTTTTCTTAGTTTGTAATAGTAGATAGATATGCATTTTTACTACTCTTCCATGCATTAGGATTCTATATACATTGATGTGAGTATATGTCTTCTCTACATTTTTAATTTTATTGTTTATTACCTCTAATTTGTGCCACAAGATTTGGTGAGCACTAGATTAAACTTTTACTTTACTTATTATTAGTATAGTGTTTGCCACATTTGTCCCACATAGATATCTTGCCTAGTAATGGTTTGAGTAGGTGGACCATGTTCTAGATGGAATGAGTGGTCCAAATATCACCCATTACTTGAAAAGTTTTTTAAAGACTTTAAGCTTGCTTGAAGTGTATTTTTTCAATTTCTGAGGGATAGGTCTATAGAGTGATGTAAAGGGTCCTAGCAAGTTCTCATGATGATCAAAGAAGTTCTAAGTTATGGAGTAATTATACACAAGTTTTAGGGTTTCATAGTTTATTCAAGAATTTAAAAGTCAACTAGTAGTTTTAAGAACAAGTTTATAAAATATTATAGGCTTTAAAAAGCTAAGTACAAATTCTTTTAGACCTTCTATTTGAATAAGTAACTAATATTTTCTTTGGGAGAATTGTTTCAAGTTTTTTGGCTAAGTGTTGGGAATTATTTTGGACATTTTATCTGAAACAAAAAATGTCAAAGACCCAAATTTCTTTCAAACATTTTATCCATAGAAAAAATCCTGATGACCTAAATTATTTTGGGAAAAATGTTCCTAAAAAAAGCTAAGCACAAATGTTTTCACAAAAATTGTCTTGTGATAATTTCCTTGAAGACCAATTTCTCTCAAACATTTTGTCTAAAACATAAGTCTTGAAGAACTTATTTATTTTGGGGAAAGTGTCCCAAACAAAAGGCCCAAAGAAATCTATTGGAGTAAAACTTGAAACAATATGTCAGATGCAAAATATTTGATAAAATTATTTTGGGAAATTTTTTTGATACAAGCTTTCAAAGTTGATCTATCAAGTATGACATTCATAGAAGTGTCAAAATCAAGCTCAGTAATTAGTCATTTGAGTTCAAAGTGTGACAGACTCATATACATCAGTGACATTTGCATGGATGTGATTTGATGGTTATGTAAACATCAAATTCAAGCCATAATAAATAACCATTGAATTTCAAATATCTCAATGATGGTCATGTAGACATAAAATACATTTTCATGGATGTCAAATATAGTCACATGAATGTCAAATTTAATCCCTATGGAATATCCATTTGGATTCAAAAGGTAGGATCAATAATTGACATTCAATCATACATGAGATCCAATGGCGAGTGACAAATGATAGTTTAATAGGCCCAAGTAGATCAATGGCTCATATTAAATCATAGATTTAGATCTAGTAGCAAGAAATCAAGTTAAATAAGCTGTATATCCTAAGTGAAAATGTGTGATTAACAAGTGTTACGAGTGTGTTGAACTAGTAGAGGATTAATGATTAGTAGTCATCTAGAAAAACAAAGATTGGATTGTATAAGATGAGACATAATGTCAACATGTTGAGTTGGTTTTTGATAGTGAATGAGTGAAGGGGGCAAGCCTAGTAATTTCAATGGAGGTTGAAGGAAACTTTTTTGACCAAGGCAAGAAAGTATGAATGAAACCTAGCTCAAGTATAATTTAAGCTAGACCAAGACTAGATATTTTGGGATTGAATGACACCATTAAGACTCTTCAAGGATAGAATAGGTTTATTTAGACCTGATAAAGATCAAGGTGGGATACTAGATACTCATATGATATAAATATATCCTGATGGATATCTCAACTATAGGAAAAACATTATTTTAAATTAGTTTTCAATCTATAGTAGGCCTAGGTTCACATTTTAAAGTAGAAACAAATATATGTAATTAATGGAAGAGCATCCCAAGCCATAATATTAGCCACTAAAATAAAACACTATCATGGCACTGAATATGAATATTTTACACTTGTAATAAAGGAATTTGATATGGAGGAGCTTGAGAAGGTTCATGTGGTAGTTGAGATTGTTTCCTATAACTTAAATTGATTTTCATATTTTCCATCACACCAAAAAAAGATTAAATGACATTAATAAAGGAGTAGGATCAAGGAGGATTATGATGATGGTTATTCTAAATGGGATTGGGATCACTAATGATCCCTTTAGTACTATATTTCTCTCTCTTTCCCTTTTCCTTCTTATAAATACTGGCTTTGAGATCTTGTTTTGGATCCCTCAACTGGAGATAGTGAAACTCTACCAAAATCACTATGAAACACTCTCTTGAAGAAATATAAGATAGTTTTCATGTTTTATTTGAATTCAAAGTGTGCTTTATTAAAGTCTGATGTGTAGAGCATATGTTTTTATTCATCATCTGTATGTTCTTCATGTACCTTAATTCAATTTTAGTGGTTTTTTAGAGATTGTATGAAGTGTTATCTAGTGACATTCTTCTTAAAGTGTCATAAGTACATAGTATATTATATATACCTACCTCTTCCTATCCTTAAATTCATAGGTCTCCCTTCATCCTTCATACAAAACAATCATGCTTGAAACCTTTTCATGAAGTCTGACTAGTTCTTGTCTTTGATTAAATTCATTAGTAGTCATAGAAGTGTCTAGGTTGAAAGTAGATCTTTGAATATTTGGTGTATAAACATATTTATTATAGATTTACATTCATGTATTTCTCTCCCTTTGCATCCCAATATCATAGCTTTAGTAAAAATTACTAATTGTTATATATGAGGAGCTAGTCTCATTAAAAAATCCTAAAGGTCTGACCCAAGTTTAAGTAACCCACATCCTAGGGTCATTCCCATGTTGGACTAGATTTGAGAGTAGTATTTGAAAATTTATACTTTTATCTAGGGTATAATCTAAGTTATTAATAGTTTTGGCATGCCTGGTGGGACCAATTGAAGAAGAAGCTAAATAATTGGTGATATATTTGGCTAAAAAGTGTAGTAGACACTTGGTAAGATCACTTGGTGACTCCAAAGGTTCATAAAATCCTATCCCTTACATACATTCCAAGAAGTAAAAGATCATGCAAAAAGGGTATCAACTTCCATTTTAGTGAGATTACAATTCCCTCAAAGAAGAAGAAGAGTAAGAACATCATATTTCATATCAAAAGGTGCAGTGTAAGAGTGTAAGGCACTCACCTTATAGAGCAGCATCCCCACTTTCATTCAAAAGGTTTTATTATAGGTGAGGCTTATTTCTCATTCCATTCATAATGTTGCTAATGAATTAGGTTTTTGTACCATTTAATGGGTGTATCCCTCTTAACCTTCAACAATATTTTGATATCATTGCTACCTCTTCTAAGAGTTTGCCATACTTTATAGGAAAAAACTCCACCACTCTTATAGAGAACATTTCTGACATTTCAAACCTTTGTGTAATACATCACATTACAAAAGATAATGTATCCATGAGACTAATAGCCACATACTTGAAATGCAAATCCCTTTAATGGTATATAGGTTTAACTCCTACCTCAATCAATACTTGATATGAGTTTGGTGAGTGCCTATGTAAACATTTTGAGGATAGAAGTGACCATGTATCACTTTTGGAATAAATTACCTCAATCAAAAGGGTACCCCAAGAATCTATGGTTTATTTCAATTATAAATTCCAAAATATTTGGGATAGGATCCATGTAATCATTAAGACCACAACCAATTATGCTTTCCTTTACTATTTTAGAGCATTGAATTCAAACATTGTAATCATGATCCAATTTATGGGTGGGACAACTCTACCTGGGGCTTATGAGATAGATATAAGGGGAAAAAATTATTTGATATAATAAGGGAATATCATGCCAAGACCTATTATTCCACATTTTCTTGAACTTAAACCAACCCCACATACCATTGTTCCACTACCCACTCCAAACAATCGAGCCCAACCTGATGATGGCCAAGTGGATAAATTTGTAAGGATTGAGAACTTAATAATGCCCAAAAATAACAAGTTAATGGATCTAGAGAGATACTGGTAGACTTTATATAGACCATACTCATACCAAGGTCCATTCTAAACCCAATACCCTACTCAATCCTATAATAGACCCCATTATCCATCACACTAACAAGCCCAATTCCAAATTACTCAAGGTAGGTATTATAATAGATACAACCCTATAACTACAAGTGGCTTGAAAGCCTTGGTCCCCACATAAAAAAACCTTACATAAGAGGGTCAATGGAAATCAAGGGAATAGTCTAATGAGATAGTAATGGTTATAAGCGGGGAGATGTATCAGGACCCTAGTTGGTAGCATGTTCCTTCATTCCTAGTCCATGATGTCATACCTCCACCATAAGTACCTCCCATGAATCAAGGTAATATTCCTTCCACGACATCATAAAAATCTCAAATTCAATAAGGAAGCATGTGTAACTCATGAAATGACACCATGTATGTAAAATTTAAATAAGGGGAGTATATGTTTGAACATGTAACAACAAACATGGGGTAGACTACGTAAAGGCTAGATAAATCAATTACAACCCATACAAGGGATAAGAGGAGAATATTAGATGACAATTTGAGGTGGCCTATGGCTTCTTAAATACTTCCACAAACCAACCAACATCTAATCACTTTAAATTTAGTTGTTAAAGCTCCTACAACTCAATAAGTACCCCAACATGATAGACACTAGTATAATTCTCCTTTTATTCCTCATGTCATTCAAGTACCAAGTGATGCTTCTACTTTCAAGGTGTAGTCCAAAGGTATTAGTTTTACTTTCAATAGTATGGATCATATGAAAAGGGATAACGTTACTATTTATATGTATAATACTCTATTTATTTTGGGATAGAGAGAGATTCTTCAACAAGAACTCTATAAGCCTTCTCATGTGAATGAGGTAGCTAAAAAGGTGAATATTATTTTCACACATAGTAGTCATTCTGGTCAAATTCAAGTTCATAATATTATTCATCCCCTCAAGTTGTTAAACCCCCTTCATTTTATTTATCAGACATCATAGGAGATTACATAGTGTACAATTATATGATATATTCAGGTACTTCAACCTTAGTAATGTATAAATCCATAATAGATAAGATTGGGCTTAAATATGTACCTAATGAAAAAGGCATCCTCTAGTTGATTGGTTCCCACACTAAAATGGTTGGCATAGTGAAAGATATTAATATCACATTACTATTTTGCCCAAATTGTGTCATCACTCTAGATGTAATAGTCATAAACCTACCCCCATATTTTATCCTATGCCTATCTAGGGACTTTACTACAAATATTAGGGGATATTTGTCCTATAATTGGTCATATATGGTTTTTAGAACTAAATATGGGACTAAGGTCACTATTATGTCTAAACCTATCTCTAGGTTCCATCTAGAGACTTATATGCCTAACCTTACAAATGAAAATGGCACCATATTTGAGGAGGATGAAAAATTTAGTTAACAATAGCCTCATGATCATCTTGAATGCATTTTAGACCTATATATGGATGAATGGGTAGATAAAAACCATGGATTTGATCATTTTAACAATCATGAAGAAGCAAAATTAGGGGTGTATTATATGCATGAGGAAGATGCTACTATACCTTACTTAACTAACACCAATCAAGAAGAAGGTGGTTTATAGACCTTATTATTTGATGGCTCAAGGTAAAAAAATGGTAGTGGATTTGAGGTCATGTTTGTTTCACCCTCAAGTCATAATTACTATTTAACTACAAGATTCTAATTTAGTTATACTTCAAAAACAACTAAATATGAAATTCTTTTACATGGTTTTCAAGAGGCAAAAAGAAGAGGTGTCAAACTTATTCAAGTCAAATCCAATAGTGAGATTTTTGTGAAATAAGTAAGAGGTATATCTATAATCAAAAACCATCATTTGAAAGCCTACAAGCATCATGTATGGGATCTCATATAATACTTCTTAGTGCTTGATATACAATCCATACCAAGAGAGGCAAATCAACATGATAATAGGCTTGTAGTCAGAGCTTAGTATGAATTCATAGATGGATTCAAAGGAAACTAGATCCAAGACAATGTCAAGGTCATATGTAGGCCATATGTAACTAAAAATGAGGTAAGTTGGAAGCTGTTTGATAATGATAACCAAATTATATGTTTTTTGATGCAAAAGGCATAATTTTTCTATAAAAATAAAAATAAGTTCCAACACCACTATGATGATCAAATAGTAAAACTAAGATCTAACAAGCTACTTAAGGTGCTTATGACATTGAAAATCATCTTCAATGAATATGACTAAGTGAGAAGAGGCAAGGCATGTATCTCATCTAAAGAGGAAATTATGAAAGGATAGAGATATTCAAGGGCAAGTTGTTGAAGTTATGAAATATTAATACAATATAAGAGAGAGCTACATTTGTTGCTCTATGCCAAGATTTTTTTGATGTATTTTCATGAGAATATAGGGATTTGAAGGGATTTTACCCCAAACTCATATAACATACCATTAAACTAGAGATAAATGCAAGACCAGGTAGGCAAAAGTAAAGGCTTGTCAATCCAAAGGTCAAAAAATTGATGAGAAGGGATTTATTTAAGTTGATTGAGTCAAGCATAATATTTTGCATCAAGCATTCCTCATAGGTGGCAAACCCTATGCTAGTAAGGAATAATAATGGGTAAATACATTTATGTGTTGATTTTAGGGACCTCAATAAGGTGTCTATGAATGATCATTACCCACTACCCTCAATAGATCATATTTTTCAAAAGGTGGTAGGTTTTCAGAGATTCTCATTGCTTGATGGCTACTTTGGATATAATTAGATCATGGTCAAGGAAGAAGATAGGAATAAAACTACCTTCACCATAAAGTGGGGCACTTATGCATATATGAAAATGCCCTTTGAACTATCCAATGCTAGAACAACATTTCATAAGGTAATTAACATTGATTTTAAAGGTCTAATCAATGACATAGTGCTCATATATCTAGATGACATCACTATTTTCTCAAAGGACCCATCTGATCACATTGTTAACTTAAGGTTTGTATTTGAAATATGCATAGAGTTTGGTGTGTCACTGATTCCAAAAAATGCATATTTGGTGTTCATGAAGGTAGATTATTAGGCCACGTAGTGTCTAGGGCTGGTCTTTCCATAGACAATAAAATAATTGAGTACATATTATCTCTACCCTTACCTAAGAATAAGAAGGGTATACAAAGTTTTTTAAGAAATATTAATTTTATAAGAATACTTGCTATAGGCTTTATGAAGATGATCAAGCCTCTTACTTGCATGTTAAGAAAGTGAGAGTTTACATGGGCAAAATAAGGTAAGAAGAGTTTTAAAGCCATCAAGGAGGCTATATATCATACCGATACACTTCTTAATCCTAATTTTAACAAGTAAATATACTTTTATGCATTCTCTACATTGAATGCAATCTCTACCATGTTGATGCAACAAAATGAGAAAGGTTTGAAATAGCCTATTGCTTTATTTAGTCAAGACTTAGAGGGGTATGAGGAGAGGTATAAATTTTAAGAGAAGCTTATTATTAAAGTAGTGAGAGGTTTTAAAAAATTAAGACACATGGATCTCTAATAGTAAGATCATACTCATGGTGGTACACCCAATTATTAAAGAGTTTATACCCAATAGAGACCTTAATGAGAAAAGGGTTGGATGGGTGACAAAATACATGGAGTATGACCTTAAGTTAAAGTTAAAAAGATTATGAAAGGTAGAGGGTTGTGTGATCACCTTGTATCAAAAGTAAATCAAGATAAATATCAAATGTTGGTAGTCCATGATAACCAACATGTAGTTGTAGTCAACGCACCTTTCAATTGAACACATGACATAATTAGATTTCTTGAGTCAAGATAATGTCCTATGGGGCTAGATAGATATAAAATAAGGCACTTCAAGTTTAAAATTATACATTATGTACTAATATATGGAATGATTTTCAATAGATACATAGGGGAGATGTTTTTGAGGTGTTTTTAATCATGTCAAATAGACAAGTTGCTTGAGCAGTTGCATGATGATCTAATTGGTGGGAATTTTGCTAACAAAACCATAGCCTAAAAATAATTAGATATAGGAAATTTTGGCCCATAATTTTTAGACATGATCACTCTTGGGTAATTAAATTCCCAAAATGTCCAATGTTTATTAGCAAGTAGAAGCTAATTACCCTTCCCTTGTAACCCATATACGTAAAGTATCCCTTCCTGCAATGGGGATTAGATTTTATAGGAATGATAAACCCACATTAAATAAAAGGGCATAAATGGATAATTATATTTGTAGAATACTTTAAAATGTGGGTTGAAGTATTTGACCTCAAGAAGGCTAAAAACGTTTCTATTTTAGACTTATATGATAGCCTTGTGACTAGGTTTAGTGTTCCTTCTATAATCATTTATAACAATGCATTAGAATTTAGTAGTATCAAGGTATCTGAGTGGGCTCTATCACATGTAATTTATCTCAAGGAATCCTCTAACTATTACACATAGGGAAATGAACTAGTAGAGTCCACCAATAATAACCTACTAAAGATTATCAAAACAACTATGGAGGATAGTTAGAGGGAGTGGCATAATACATTAAGAACTACCCTATGGTCAGACATAGTGACACCTAAGGTAGCTAATAGACACTCCACATACCTCTTTTTCTATGGGAAGGAATTCAAAATTCCCATATCTCTTGAGCTTACTACATTAGATCTTGTGCATCAACTTGAGCTTCTAAAGGATGATGTTATATAGGTAAGGTTGAATGAGCTGAGATAGATAGAGGAGACAAGGGACATGGCTATGCACATCATTTAGTCTAATAAAAACTAGGTCAATAAGACATATAATAAGAAATATTCCTCAAAAACATTTTAGCAAGGTGATATAGTCCTCAAATGGAATGAGGACCATGTAAAACCCATAAAGCACTCCAAGTTTGATAGTATTTAGAGTGGAACTTATGTTATCATAGCTTTCAAGGAGAGAAATGAATTTAATCTTTCTAGGTTGAATGAATACAACCTCTCCATTCTTATAAATGGGAGGTATATCAAATTATGTTACTAGTACATAGGTGGATAGGTCTGTCTTTTTCCAAGTGCCCTTGCATGTTGTTGTATTTATTTTTTACTATGATTTCAAGTAGTTGCTCATCCTTTTGTTACTTCTTGTGTTGTTCATGTGTGTTTCATTTATTCAAGATGTTTCAAAGAGAAAAGTAGAGTATTTTTGGAAATAATGCTTCATTTTTCTAAATCATCATGAATGAGCTTGATCAAATTCTAGGTTCTATGACCAATAGGCTAGTCAAACCCACTGAGTCACCAAAAATGTTGTCCACATTTGGCCAACATAGATATCTTTCTTGGAAATGGTTTGAGTAGGTGGAATAAGTTCTAGATGGAATGAATGGTCTAAAGATCACCCATAGATTTCAAAGCTTTTGAAACACTTTATTCTTTCTTGAAGTGTATTTTTTCAATTTCTAAGGGATAGGTCTATACAGCAAGGTAAAGGGTCCTAACAAGTTCTCATGGTGATCAAAGTAATTTTAAGTTATGGAGAAAGTTTACACAAGTTTCAATTTTTCATAGTTCATTTAAGCATTCAAAATTCAAGAATTAGTTTCAAAAAAAAGTATAGAAAAGATTATAGGTTTTAAAAAGCTAAGTACAAATTCTTTCAAACCTTCTATTTGGTTGAGTAATAAATATTTCCTTTAGGAGAATTGTTTTAGGTTTTTTAGCTAATGTTGGGAATTATTTTGGACATTTTATCTAAAATAAAAAATATGAAGACCCAAATTTATTTTGAAAATTTTGTGGGAAAAAAAAAATCTCAATGGCATAAATTATTTCAAGAAAAAACTTCCACAAAAAATCTAAGTTCAAATTCTTATGGGAAAATTATCTTCTGACAATTTCCCTGAAGACTAATTTCTCTCAAACATTTTATCTGAGCATAAGTCCCAAAGACCTTATTTATGCTAGGGAAAGTGTCCCAGAAAAAGGCCTAAGGAAATGTCCTTTCACAAATCCCATAACAATATACCTGATATAAAATCTCTAATAGAATTATTTTGAGGAAGTTTTTTGATCTAAGCCTTCAAAGTTGATCCAACAAGTATGACATTCAAACAAGTGTCAAAATCAAGATAAGTAATTATCCATTTGAGTTCAAATTATGATGGGATCATATATGTGAGTGATAGTTACATAGATGTTATTTTATGGTCATGTGAACATCAAATTCAAGCCATGATAAATAACCATTGAATTTCAAATATCTTAGTGATAGTTGCACAAACATCAAACATATTTGTATGGACATCAAAGATAGGAATGTGAACATCAAATTTAATCCCCATGGAATATCCATTTAGATTTAAAAGGTATGATCAATGATCAGTATTAAATCATATAGGAGATCTAATGGTGAGTGATAAATGATAGTTTAATGGGCCCAAGTAAATCAAAGGCTAATGTTCAATTATAGATTTAGATCTAGAGGCATGAAAAAAATTCAAAGAGTCAGTGGATCTTGAGTGAAAATGTGTGATTGACAAGTTTTAGTAGCATATTGAACTAGTATAAGATCAATTATTAGTGGTCATATAGACAAACAAACATTAGATGGTGTGATATGAGACATAATGTAACAGGCTGAATTAGTATTTGATAGCCAATGAGTGAAGGGTGCAAGCCTAAGACTTTTGATAGAGGTTGAAGGAACAATTTTTTACCAAGGTGAGCAAGCATGAGTATAAATAATCTCTATGATGATCCAAGTTGGCCTAAGAATAAATATTTTGGGATCGAATAGTGACATTAAGACTTTATAGGGACAAAATAGGTCTTTTTATACCTGATATAGATCAAGGTGAGCTACCAGCTTCTCATATGATATAAATATATCCCAATGGATGTATCAACTATAGGAAAACTAATATTTTGAATTGGTTTTCAATATATAGTAGGCCCAAGTTTACATTTCAAATTAAAAGTAGATTTATGTAATTAATGGAGGAGTATCCTAGGCCATACTTCAGTCACTAAAAGAAGACATGAGCATGGTAATAAATATGACTATTTTTCCCTTACAATAAAGGACTTGGACATAGAGGAGCTTGAGAAGGTTCATGTGGTAGCTGAGATTATTTCCTACAAGTTGTCTTAATTTTCATGTTTTCCATCATGCTAGAAAATGATTGAATGATATTAATGCAGGAGTGGGATCGAGAAGGATTGTGGTGATGATTATTCTGAATGGGATTGGGATCATTAATGATCCCTTTAATGTATTTTTTATCTCTCTTCACCTTTTATTTTCTATAAATATTGGCTTTGGACTCTTTTTTTGGATCCTATAGCTAGAGATAGTGAAGCTATGTTAAAATCACTTTGTAACACTCTCTTGAAGTAATATAAGATAGTTTTAAAATTCTAGTTGAATTACATGTGTGATTTATTAAATTATGATATTTAGATAATATGTTTCTATTCATCATCCATATGTTATTCAGGTACCTTGCTTCAATTTTATTGGTTTCTTCCAGGTTGTATGAAGTGTTAGCTAGTTACATTCCTCTTGAAGTGTCATAAGTCCATAGTGTCTTATATATACTTACTTCTTCATATATTTCAAGTTGTAGGTCTCACTTCAGCCTTCATATAAAATACTCATACTTGCAACCTTGTCATAGATTCTAACAAGTTCTTGTCTTGATTGAATTCATCAATAGTCATAGAAGTGTCTGAGCTAAAATTGGATCATTGAATATTTGGTGTATCACCACATTTATTATAGATTTATATTCATGTATTTCTCTCCATTTTCATCCCAATATCATAGGTTTAGTGAAAAGGACTATATTTTTATATCTGAGGAGCTAGCCTCATTAAAAATCATAGAGGTTTGATCCAAGTTTAGGTAACCCATAGCCTATGGTCATTCCTATGTTGGACTAGATTTGAAAGTAGGACTTGAAAATTTATAATCTTAGCTAGGGTGAAATATAATCCCTTAACATATATTGAATATGAAAATATAGGATGTAGTTAGGGTTATTGTGTGGTTTTTCTTGATTAGAGGCTTTGAAACCCTCCCTAGTGATATTATTGTGATAAGAGATACCCTAATTAAGTCTAGTATGTCCAGATATTTCTCATGTTATTGATTATCTAATGTATCCTAAATCAAAACTGTAAGTAGGATCTACCTTATCTGAGCTAGGATTGATTTATAGATATGATGCATTTCTAATTGCATATAATAAACCCTAGAAAACTAGGGTTTTAGCTAATAATAAATGTAAGATAGGTTCAATAAATGTTTTAATCTTTTAAGACTTAGGGTATGCAAATACTATGTTGTTAAAAGGATGACTATAATAATAACCTAGAATTAAAATAATAAATAATTGATTTGACAATCCTTTCCCAAAATAACAAGGATATAGATAAAGAGTACTTATTTAGAGTAAAATAGGTATTTTTGTGGGTCAATAGGCTAAAATAGGTTGTAAAAATAGTCAGACACCTTTCATTTTATGAATATAGCTGAAATATGGCTTTATAAAATAACACCCTTATATGGAAAATAGCTCCATATGGTAATAGTGTCTGATTATGGTACTAGTTTCCCTCTTGGAGGAGTTGTCTATAACTTTCAAGGAAGTTGTAAGAGGTTTTGGGGGAACTGTAGGTGGTTTTATGTCTAATTAAATCTTGCATGTGTCATTATTTTTTTTGAATATTTTCAAAAAACCTAATGTGTACCTGCACACACGAAACAAAAATCGAATCAAATGCAAAAGAAATGGAAAAAATGGATTATGGGATATTATGATTGTGTAGAATAGAACCCCTATTATCTTGGCCACTACCTACATTAACCAAAATTTTATGAGTTTTAGATCAGATTTATTTATCCATTAGATAATGTGTATAATCAACTCGCATGTTATGCTAGAATGACTTTCAATTAGGCCCTTATTTGATCAAACATGTAATGTCTAAATGTAATAGATAAGTAGTATGCAAAGTATTGAGTTGTACTATTGATTAATTTTATGTAATTATGTGCTAAAATAGTAAGTGTGAGATTTAAAATTCCTTGTGAGGATATTTACATATAAATAAATTTGTTTATAAGGTAATACATTGTTCACTAGTTAACAAGTCATAAAAGAGGGATAAAATGTAAGAGAAGGCTCAATATAGGGTTATGATCTAAAACATGGTAGAAAATGACTGTTAGACACTAGTTCTGTATGGAAATATTGTATTGATAATGTTTTTAGTGTCTTCAAGCTTAAAAATAGAGCTGAGACTAGGCATGATAGGCTAGGGGCCCCTGTGACTAAAAGAAGGTGACTTAGGACCACTAGGGGTGCAAAAAATAGGGAAAATATGATATTAAAAAGATCAAAAGACCTAAAATGACCATGAAAATATGGGATATATTCATCAATAATACCTTCATGTTAAATAGAAATAAACTATATATTAATTATGGTTTCTTAACCAAATTAGGGTGTATATATAAGGAAATAATTATGCTAACTGGATCAATAATAAGGGTATTCTTAGTTAGAAATTTACAAAATGGATTAGAGGTGAATACGTATCATCATCATTGATGATTATGGTGATGATTTAAGATAAGATCTAGGGTCTCATTTTTATTTTTATTTGGTGTGGAAATATCTTCGCTTCTCTTTATGATTATTGTTTCTTATGATGTTAAGATTACCCATGGAATGGGTAATAATTAATTAATAACATATGTGTGGGTTATCCACATCATAGTTATTCAAATTATTTTCAATATGTTAGAGGGATTTGGATTAATTAATTTTAATTCATTGGGTTTCTAATTGAATGAGATTAGTGGTGTCATTAATATATAATGTCAATATATTGTAATTACTATGGGAGGAGATATAAATAGGGGGTAACTTACCTCCTATAAATCCTTTAAAAATAACACTTAAATTTGGCACATTATGTGGGCTGGGGGTTTAAATAATTTCATGTAAATAATTTTGGGCTCTAACATTGCTCTATATTTCAAAATTTCTAGAGCCTATAAGGATAGGTGGGTTACTATTCATGACTTTACTCTAGAAGTGTCTAAAGACTTAAGTGGGAAGGTATCATATATGTTAATGGAATGAGATTATTGATGTAGTTTTTATGCACAATAAATATTTAAATGAGATAACCTCTAATGTTTTAGGATCTCTATGGGATAAAATCCACTCTAGGGCATGATTTTTAGGTATGGTTAATCATTCAAATGGTGGAATAGTAGGCTGAGCATGTAGGTTATTAATCAGGTGTAAATGTATGAGTGAAACCAAGAAG
The DNA here is from genome assembly GCA_037957365.1 of Torreya grandis. Lineage (NCBI taxonomy): Eukaryota > Viridiplantae > Streptophyta > Pinopsida > Cupressales > Taxaceae > Torreya > Torreya grandis. The sequence goes on along the minus strand of JARHVA010002468.1, from coordinate 1,239,757 downwards.
AAAGTTAAAACCTAGTTGAGTTGGATATATGTATTTTATCCTAAAGTGGGTATTTCTCAAAAAAACTCCAAAAAGGGAAAGAGGGTTATGTGATCTTAATATGGATTACTTCTAGGTTGTCTCTTTATTGACAAGTGTCTAAAGCTAATGCTTGCAAACATAGTTAAGGATTCAAAAGAAAAGATAATATAGCATACTTTGTGATCTCAAATAAAGGTTTATCTTGTTTAGATTTGTGGTTTCATACCTTTGTTTAGAAGATTATAGATTAGATCAAAGAGGTATCTAGGGTATTTATTTCTCACTCCTAGAAAACTATATCATGGGAGACACTTCTACACACTCAAAGAAATGAAACAATCAACATAATTATGTAAAATTAATGATATTTGTTTGTCATTCAATAGATATTCACATCTTATAATATAATACACCTTTATTAAAAAAAAGGAATTCTACATAGCTTTTTCAAACTTTGAATTACTGAATCAACCAACCAATAAAAAAATCACAACTAATTACACATAATTGAGAGAGAAATACATCAACATAGTTACATGACAATCAAAAGATTTATTCTTGTATTGATAAAAAAATTTCAATAATCCTCCCCTCTTTAAAATTGAGAGGATTATAATATATATAGATTTGGGAAGGGGTCACCTCACCCTCCAAATCCATGCATAACTCTAAAATTACATGCTAATGATAATTAAAATGAGAGTTATAATTGATGTATGTTATGCATGAATATTTAGATTAGTCAAAATTTAGTCTTTAAAATATGACTTATTCTTACAAAACCATGCAATGTGAACATGTTTACAAGATTGCGTAGTCAACTGTTACATTTTTTAGTTACATTGTTAATTTACATGAAAAATACATATAAAAATAACCAAATACAAGTAAGGTTTATAGGATGCTAAGGCATGCATGGTTAAACTTGAAGTTATCAAAGGGATTATACTATAAGGTGTAGTTTAATTAGATGATCCAACCATAGCTTGCTTATTATCTTCTAGTTCTTGATAGTGCTTATATCCAAGCCTATGTTTCAACCTTATTATATCCATGTTCAAAAGCGAGGGTTTGTGTACCCTAGTGATTTGTGATAGTAAGCATGTATGCTTCATCTTGGTGGCTCTGAACTCCACCCAAAATATCTCTACCTATGTAACTTTATTCTTTGAAAATCCCAGTTCCTATTCAGTAGAGAAAGTTTTTAAGGATAGACATTGTAAAACTAAGGTGGTTACTAGATTCATTATGAGGATGATAAAATTCAACATGTCAAAAATGGATATATAATCCATACCCTACCATATCTTTGCATGAAGTGTGTCATCAAATAATTATCTACATTACTCTAGATTTTCAGTGCAATATTATCTACTCCCACCATTTATTACTATTGAATCACTTTATACACAATAATATCATCAACATATTGAAATATATAATCATATCTTTGGAGAGTACTATTTTAGCTTGCTAGTGTGATATGAGTGATGAAATTATACATTAAGGTCTCATTTTTATTTTAATTCAAGATAGTTTAGATACTATGGCCCATTCCCTTGGTAAATTAGGTAAGATAATTCTGAAGGGGGAGTGGTTTGGTAAATGGAAGGGTTTTTTGGAAGACCTCAAGGATTATGATGAGAATTTGGTATAGTTTTCCAAGAAGTTAAAAAATTCCAAGGTAAAATCCATTACTAAGGGTGTAAAAAAGGTGGTATCTTTGAATATTAGTGATATCAAAGGATTTCCTAATAATAAGGTTGGGGATTCTTTTTTTAATCCAAATGAGGACCTTAGTGGTTGATTGATGAAAATTTAGGAGAATTTGAGCCTTCATGATGCCATGATGAAGGAAATTATCTTTGATATCAAGGAGAAACATAAATTATTTAATAAGTTGAAGATTAGGGTTGAAGCTACCGATATTAATCGAGAGGGAACCATGTCTATTACTAACTACAAGTCTAGTGTTGATGACATTTTGATCTTTGATATCAAGTAGAATAATAAATTATTAAATGAACTAAAGATTAGGGTTGAGGTTACCAATATTAGTCAAGAGGGCACTAATTCCGTTACTAATTAGAGGGTCAGTGTTGATGACATTATGATTTTACCTATTTATAAGGAAGTGTATTTTGAGGGACCTATTCCGATTGGGAAAGCTAAAGATACTCTCATAAAGATAAAGAGAAGAAAACCTATGGATGATGAGGATGATCTAAGTAAGAGGACTATATCTAATATTTTTTATCTAGGTTCAACCTAAAAGGGGCACAAAAATGCTCATAAAGATAAGGAGTAAATTTTTGGGGCTAGTGGTCGGGTGTTAATGATATTAGTTATTTTGGTTATGAAAAAGTTTTGCTTCCTTATTTATAATGTTATAACAAATTTTATTGCTTGTTGGTTCTTTTGGGTTGCATTTTATCTCAATTTTTCTTGTTTTCTCTAGTTTTTCTATTATCTCCTTTGAACTTGTACTTGGTTTTAGTATCCAATCAAACCCAAATTTTACCCATACTAAATATTTATGTATGTATGTATGTATGTATGTATGTATGTATGTATGTATGTCAACCATGTATTTAAAAATTAAGAATTTTAACATATATTTAAATGGGTATAGAAAAAAAACACAATAACACAATGAGATCATAATGGTTCAAGGTTTCCACCCATAAATGGAAACCTTTAGTGAGTCATGTTCCAATAATATTTTATAGCCTTCTTGAGAATATGATAAAATCAATCATCTAATCCAATAAATGAATATTTAAGGGTGGAAAATAAAAACTAGGGTTTCAATATCCAAGCCACATCATCAAGATACACATAACCAACCATGTTTATTTAGAAAACAAATAATAAAGGAACAAGAAAATTCACATGGATAAGGAAATTGATAGTGAGAATAACCTAAAGTATAGGAAAGGATATGGATGTATTGTTGAGACCAACACCCCCCCATCTTTATTTTTTGAAGAGAAGACCATTGTGATTGTTTCCAAAACAACTATATTCTGGATTGAATGTGAAATATTATTTTATCTTAAATTTTAAAGGCAAATCAATTTTAAAAAGGACATGATCTTTAGTGTATCTGATTATGATCATGTGTTATGGATTAATGTTGCTAATAATCATTTTCAAGGTGATTAATTTTAGGTTCCATAGAAGAAGCCAACGTTCCCAAGTAGTAAAACCTAAGGGTTTCAATTTAAACATTCACAAGAAAATTTAGTGGGAAATATTATTTCCTTTCATTTAAAACAACCTTAATTATAAATTTATATTAATCTTTAATTATGTTTTTAAACATGATCGAATATTAATGTAAAATCATGACTTAAACCTAGAACTTTTTTCCCTTTTAAAGCCTAAGAGCCCTTTTGGATTAAATATATCTTATTAAGGTTTAAGTGTATTTGTGTTTGTAAACACAAAAAAAATTTAAAGGTATAAACCTTAGGCTAAACATTTGTATATATCAGGATTAACTTAAAACCTGTGCACTTTCATAGATCAGATGTTTCTCACTCAATCAAAAGATTTGATCCAATGGTGTGAATCAAAGTTGACACCGAAAAGGACACTAATCACTATCAAGCACTCATATTATGATCTAATGGTCCTTTCTTACCTCAAAATATTTAATCTGATAGCATGCATTGACCCCAAAGCCTCAGGAACTCATCGAAGCTCGATGTGTGACACTTAATCATTAGATTAAAAAAAATATTGTCTTAAATTTGACAAGTTCTCTCCCATCATTTGATGTCTGTGAGGATGTATTTGACATTAATGAACCCATAAAATTTAACATAGATAATTTTAAAAGCCTAAATAAAGGGTGTATTTATAGAAAAACCTTTTAAGAAATTCCTAGATTTTTATGAAGACAAACCTAGTATATAAAGATCTTAGCCTAAGTCATTTTGTGTTTTTTAACATAAAATTCTAAATGTCATTTTTAAGCCTAAGAGTCATATAATCATAAAAATAATTAAAATTTACACATCTTGTACGATCCAATGGTGATCACTTGTTCACTAGATTTGATCCAATGGTGTATCAAGATTGAAAGCTTTTTAAAAAGGCATACTGTTAATGATCTAGCCCTAGCCAAGATCCAATGGTGATCACTTACTTGCTAGATTTAATCCAATGGTGTAAAAAATTTGAAGAATTTTCAAAGGCCCTGTGAGCTTGACACATGACATAACTAATGGGCTTAAAGGTCAAAATACCAGTGAAATGTAAAGACCTAGATTCAGATTTTCAAAGCAAAATAAAGAGGACTTTTGAAAGCTAACAGCTAGTCGTCAACTAACATTTATGAAATTTTTAATGAAAGGCATAGAACCCCACCACATAGGCTCCACATAAGTATGGAGGATCAAAATTAAAGATATATTATGCTTGAAATTTTATAATACATGTGAATGAGGTCCCATCAAATCTAAGGCACATATGAGATCAAGAGTTGGATATTTCTACCATTAAAGCTAAAAACCCTAAACCCTCTATAAATAAAGACTTGAGCTAGTTCAAATTGATCATATAGAAATAAAAATAAGTGAAAATCAAATTTAGATCAAGTGCCTTAGTCAAATATTTAGTAACATTATGACTATAATTTAGTGTCATCAATGGTAGTGGGTAGGCAACAGATGAAAATTGAAGAAGAGCTCTATCTAACTTCAGATGGTGAAGGAAGGGTATTTAGAGACATAAAGTTAGATTTGATAGCCTTGAATGTACATGGAATCAGGAATTAGTCTCAATTATTCTTCTTTGTAGATGAGTTGCAACCAATTTCCTAGGAGGAAAAGATGAATGCTAGGTGCACCAAAGATACAAAGACCTAGTATCAATTCAACTAGTAGGATTTCACCATGTGGATACTAAACTAGAGGTAATGCATTACATTGACCTTATTTTTCTTATTTTTGTTGACTGAAGAATAGATGTATAATGGATTATTTAAGAATTACCAAGAAAGTTTCATGTATAGCTCCCATGGCCTTTGAGGCTTACTATAAGCTCCCTTTGCCTCATGTTGATCTCTCATCCTTGAGAGAATGAAAAAATTCATAAAACATGGATTTAGTCCTCTTACCTTGGTTAATCCAAGATTCTAATGTTTTTATGTCTTCTAATGGTGAAATTATTATTATCTAATTTAGGGAGGGATTTAGGGTAGTTATGACCTTATTAAACAGATCCTTTGGTGCCTCTTCTACTACATATTTGAGTAAAGTCTGGGTATCTTGTGTCCATTGCATATTGGAGTGGAACTTAACCCCTCCCATTAGAGACCTAATAAGTTTTTTATTGGATAATCAATTTACAACCATCAAGAGAAAGACCTCCAAGAAATTCCTTATGATGTCTTACCTCTTGGATTCACTCCAAGCCTTTATTAATTTCCATGGCATCCAAAATTGGTCCCCTGATGGTAGAACTACCATTTCCCACCATTAATCCACATTGTATATATTAAAAGATAAGAATCACATGTAATTCATATGTGATGGTATATTTCCAATCTTTTTTGAGATAATCAGTGGTATCCCTATGCCTAAGCTTCATCCTCTAATCAAGAGACAAGTGGAACATGGGGGATGTGTGGTTCTATCCAGATTACACTATAATAAGGATAGAAGTAATCATGGTCCAACCATATAGATTGCCTATATATGTTCCCAGTAGGCTTATAAAGTAAGAAAGTACTTATAAAATCATCTAACGAATGGATTAGATATGCAAGAAGAATAAGAAGGCTCAGGTTCATCCCTTTCCACTAGACATTAACATAATTGTATCAAGGATTGGAATAGTTAGAGATCATGGTGGTATACAAGAACTCTTTTGATTTCCAACTATTGACCTTAAGATTTGGGCCCTAATGATAGAGTGGCTAACCATATTCAGGATAAAAAGCTCCCAAAGATTGAGTAAAAACATCAACTAGGTGTGGGAGATGGTATTTACACAAAGGCAAGGAGCTTTGAAGAAGTCATATCTAGGGTTAAAAACTACAATATCAAGTCAGATCATAGACTTATTAGGGATAATAATCCCTCAAGAGAAGTATGGAAAATACATCCCTTGCATTATCACTTATTGTCAAGACCATCTAGGATTGCACATCAAGAGCCACCTATTGGAGGACAATCTTCTGAGCCATATCAGAGAGAATTAACAAAGTCACCCTAGGTTGGGAAGCCTAAGGATGTAAAAGGAAAAGGTAAATATGTGATTCAAGAGTCTAGCATATAGCATAGACCTAGTTAAGGTCCCTAAATTTAGGCATCCCCACCAAGGCCTTCTTCCTTAGTAAAGGTTATTAGCATGATTTCTTTAGAAATTAGAAAAATAGTGGTAAGTGTCCCAATTAACATCACATCTACCTATGGTTACAATAAGGAAAAGGATCCATATGAGTAAGGAAATAAATAATTAGTTCCATTGGATGGAGGAAACAGATAGGTATAATTGACTTTAGTTCCTTTGGCACAAATAAAGAGGCCTAGGTTAACTTTCACTCACCCTACTAGTGAAATTAACCTCTTTAGTGATGAGAATCTTATTTATGGACCAACTATTCCTAATTGGTTTGTTTATGGGAAATATCAAAAAATCCCATCTCTTTCTCCTTCACTAGCTTTGACTCAAGTTGACATGGATGTTCAAGTTAATGTCAAGCCTTGGATTTAGGATATTATGAATAGACAAGTAGAGAGAAGGATCTAGATCCTTGGAAATAAGGAAAGCCAAGGGATTGACACCTAAAGAGATTCTAGGAGTTCAAATGCAAATATTCCTAATCAACCATAGGTAAAGGAGTCTAACCCTTATTGTGTAGACTAATTACTCAGTAAATACTAGATTTACCAATCTAATTAAATGTTAATTATCAACCCTAGGTGTGTAAGATTTTCAAGAGTGTTAGAACTATATATGCATTACTAATTCATAAATCAACTTATTTTTCTAGTTGTAGTACAATATATTTATTTTGTATTTTTTTGAGTAATTATATTATGAAATTATTGTGATATAATTATATAACTATTCCACACTTATGTATCACACATGCATCACACTTATAAAATCAAACTTAATATTAAAATCTACTTACACAACATACTAAAAATCAAAGAGGGTCAAGATATTCATAGTAGGTCATTTTGAGGGGTCTTTCCTCATTCAAAACTAAGATTCAATCCATCTTCAAGAGAATTCACAACTTATTACAAATTCAACTTTCTCATTACTCAATTTTGGATACAAAGGATATAGTAAAACTTCTATTAATAATTCCACAAAATTATCTAACTCCTAATCTAGTCTAAGTTCTACCTTTAAATAAAAAAGGTATTTTATTAGTTATAAAATAAAAACACCAAACTAGGAAAGAATATAAATACTTATAAACTAATCCAGTCAACCCTTAAGTAGTTAGTAACTGAAATTACTTGTTTTAAACTTGACTAGGTTAGATACAAGGCATATTGTTTTGTTGTTTTATCTCCTTTTATATTTTCTCATTATCCTTGTCTTTATAATTTTTGATAACATATATAATAGATCCTTTAATTTAGGGAATCCATATAACTATGATTATTCTCAATTGTTTGTTAGTTTTCCAAAGATAGTTGGATGTGTCTACAAGGTCTCCTCAATAATGACTCTACTTTTCATGGTAGTTGCAAGCACCTTACAGTGGCTATAGGCAACTTGTAGGTGCAACCTTTAATTTCTATGTGCATTCTATAGTGGATACATGAAACCTATAGGTGAATCTTATAGTTTTTAAAAGCACTCTACAGTGGCTATAAGCAACCTGTAGGTGAATCCTACAATTGCTATGGGAAACCTAGAGAAACTATGACTATAGCAGATTCTAAAGCTTTAATTACCCTTCAAATGCTTGTTAGAAGAGACACACCAATATAATTCTTTCAAGGAAAAACATCCATAATTTATTTCTCTCTCTCTCTCTCTCTCTCTCTCTCTCTCTCTCTCTCCTCTCTCTCTCTCTCTCTCTCTCTCTCTCTCTCTCTCATCTCTCTCTCTCTCTCTCTCTCTCTCTCTCTCTCTCTCTCTCTCTCTCTCTCTCTCTCTCTCTCTCTCTCTCTCTCTCTCTCTCTCTCTCACACTCACACACACACACACACACACACACACACACACATTAATGAACATACAAAATCATAACTTCATTCATTCATTTGTATTAGTGATATATCATTATGGGATTTATATAGAAAAAGGGCATAGACTAAGCATGGATGAGGCTATAGCAATAATAAATTTGTGGCCTCATCACACCACCTACTTAATCTCTTACTTGACCTTGATCAGGCCTTGGTTGCATTTTAAAATGAAAAAAAATTCTAAAGTCTAGGGCCTCATGGTGGCTTACCCCTTAAAAGAGATAAAAACCTTTAGCTAGCATTCTCAATGTTCCTCCATCTTTTCTTCTCTACCTCTCTATTAGCTGGAACATTTTCTTTCTAGTCAAGGATTATGAACCAAAATATAGGGGGTTGAAACATCAATCCCAACCACTGTACTCCCCATTTATTGAAAAGTTTAATATACAAGTATACTCTATGGATGGCCATGAGACTTTGAGGGGAGTATGGTTCATTCATTTTTAAGGCATCTGAGAGTTATTCCCATCTATGAGAGTAGGTAAAAAAAAAATTTCCATCTCCTTCCATGAGACTCAAATAGTGGTTTTAAACTTCTACATGTTTTATGGTAACCCATTCCTGTAGAGCATCTATGTTTATAAATGAAATCCATTCATCTAATATAGCATCTAAATTTTTGGATTCACTCCTGATCATCAAGGTGGCTTATTTTTTTTAGATATCCTTCTATTTGTTTTCTTCTTTCAATTTGATTCAAAACATATGAATAAAATGTACTTAACAAGACATCCCCCAAATAAACATTGGGGTTCCATTCTATATCACTAGGAACAACATATTGGTGAATGTAGAATTCACTTAGCTAGGCATGAAGATTAGGATCAGCATGTCTATATTCTTCAAAGAATACTTTTGGGTCATAGACCATACAAGATTGATCATTAAAAACCATATAATACTTGGATTTTAACCATTTTTATTTCAAGTACATGGCATACACCCTATGAGGTGGTCTTCACTCCATTATCATTTCAGTATTTTCATGCATTTTTCTAATATTTTCTTTAGATAATTGATCCTAGTTTCAATAAATTATAATGTTTCTTATAATTCGTAATGTTTTTTTTTTAACATAACCCTTGAATCTTTGCACCAATTCTTTGTGGCAAGTTTCAATATCACTATATTTTTATTTTAGAAAAATCAAAATATCATCAGTTTCTACTAGAGTGTTCATTAAGAAATCTACATTAATAACTTCTTTTATAGTAGGTATAGGTGTAGTGGGAAATGGAGGAAGAAATCCCTAATAAAAAGGTACAAATCTAGAGCATACTCTACTATAGGTTCATCCATTAGTATAGTTTTGGGTTCCTCCATTATCTTCCCTTTATCCTTAGAGGGGTCTACAAACTTTGTTGCTCCTAGAAGCATTTCAATTCCTTGTTTCCCTTTCAGTTCTATCATCTCATGTCTGAGTTTTTATATCTCCTCCATAGCTTGTTCCAATGTTTGGAACTCCTGATCATGAGAAAAATTTCTTATTCTCTTCCTTTTTCCATACCCTCTTCTTCTTTCAATTCTTCTTCTTCTTTCTCCATAAACTTTCTCAATTCATCCTCTATGTATCCAATTTTTTTGAGGAGATCAATGTCCTCCTCAGTGAATCTAATGGAAGAGGTGACCATTCTTCTTCTTCTAATTTATTAGATCCTTCATCAGTAGACCATTCCTATAATTCAAATCCATCAGTTGTTTTATTAAGCCTAAGCTCTGTCTTTGATTTTTAATCATCAATGATATCTATGGTTAAGGAGGTTAAAGAGCTATTTTGTTTTTTCATCCTTTGAGATATCTTAGGAAGAGGTCTCCTTATTTTTGACACCATGAGTTTCTTCCCTTTATATTTCATTTTCCTTGTAGGAGGGGTGTCTGATGGAATTTTTTATTCTTGTACATCAATTGACAAGGGAACTTCTTCTCATGCAATAAGAGACGGGAGCTTCTTCTTAAGGTGAGGACATAATGGGGGAAGGGCCAAGCTACTATGGGATTTCTTCCTCTATGTCAGAAGGGGATACGACTAGTCTTTTCCTATTCTTTTTTCTTGTAGTATTCCGATATGGCCCTTTACTAACTACAAGCTAACTAGTATTACTATTGCCCACTAAATCTTCTTGAATAGTTTGTTGAGGCTTTTCCTCAAGAGATTCCCTCTCATTAGTGCCCTTTTCTTTTTGGGGTGCAATATTTTCTAGGGCCAAAAATTGCTCCCAAGTGAGATCAAGCCTAAAAGAGGCTATTCCTTGCTTAATTATAAGCCATATGAGGTAGTGGTGAGATAGGGTTGTTCTAGTTCCTTTTTGATATTCTTTAAACATTCTTTTTAAGATATTCCATAAGAAATCAGGAACATTAATGACTCTATTATGTTTTAAATTATTCAAAATTTTGAACTAGAGAGTCTAAATGAGGGAATACCTTCCCTCATAGGTCATGTACCTGATAATATATGCTACTATTTCTCTCCATTCTATAGTTAGAATAAATATTCCACACCTCATTTCTTTAATACTAATCTTTCACCTTCTTGGCAAAACTATTGCCTGGCCTCCTGACCATTTGGTCTATCCTGCCAATTTTCTCCAATGCTTGGTAGCCTAGTTGTTTGGATCACCAAATTATTAGTAACTAGAAATGTGATGCTACTACATTGTCTTGGTTCCCATAAAAATATCCTACAAATTCCCTATTAAGTATTTTTAAATTTTTTTGCAACTGCTCAAAATAGGTAGTCTAACCATCCCTATGGAAAACATACCAACTAGTTTGGTCTCCTTGTAAATGCCTATGGTTCAAGGGATCTCTCCATATAACTGACCCTCCCACTTTAACTTCTCCATTTTCCTTTTAATCAATATGTAATTGTACACACTTTGAGATTTATGGAAGTCTACTGATAACAAGTTTAGGTCCAAAAATGGCAAACTATAGGGTTTGTAGGTTACAGGGTTCCCATGGCACATGAGGCTTAACCCATAGCATATCCCCCCACTTGAATTATCACATGTCCTTAGGTGATGTGGATGAATTAGGAAATACAAGATGAGATAGGTAATCATGAGGAATAGTGTGGGTTTAGTGGTGAGGTGAAAGATTTTTGAATGAATAATTAAAGTCATAATTAGATATGCATTATTAAAACCATCTAGCTAGAATAGAATAATGAATGACATTTTCCAAGATGAAATATATGATGTACCTTACAATAGTGGTGTTTCAGATGTGACACCTAGGTAGTTACATGTGTGTTGGTATGAAAATATTTGCATAGAAATGATTAATGGTGTAATGAGTGGGTTGGCAACTAGGGCTGGAGTGAATTGTATCCTTTTTGAAGTCATTATGAGATCACCAATTGGTAGGTGTTATGATGCCTAAAATGCATGTGAATGTAATGTAGGGTAAGCTACATGAAACAAGGGTCTTGGACTTGGAGTATAAATGATTACTGTCATACCCTCTAGTGGCAACTAAAAAGTTGAGTGATGTAAGTGGCTTGAAGAACCTAAACAGGTAACTAAGGGAAATATTGACTAGTGACCTTCATCTAGATGAACTAATTGATAGAAGTCTAGATGTTTTGCATGCCCTATAAGTTTTGTGCCTAGTCTTATATATAATAATTAGTAAGGTCTACAATATGGAACCAAAGTTGTAGTTGAAGCATTAGTGTCCCTAAAGGAAAAATTCTAATCTACAACATTTCCACATGGAAAGGGAATTTATATGTTGTGTTGAGGCTCTATAGATTGATAGTCAGTAGTAAATTTAGGTAATAAATATGACACATGCTACACAAATCATCTTATATTCTTACATGAGGTTATTTGATGACTTTCATGTAATGCCCAAAAACCAAGAGCCAGACCATCGATGAGAGATATAAGAGGATCTATCTTGCATGCTCTATAAAAAGGTGAAAAGAGGCATGAGTGGATACCTACAATAGCTACAAGAGGTGCTTGTATCAAACTACAAAGTGATGGATAATTATGTAGAAGGTGCCCATAGTAACTTTTAGGAATGCCTGTAGTAGCATAATGAATATCTATAGTAGCTCTAAGAAACTTGTGTAAACAATTGGGATTTGATGGATTTCCTTCTCTCTACTTCTATATTCACTTTATCCTTTTTAGTTATTTATATTTTTACACCTAAATAACCAATAAGCTAGTTTTCTATTTAGGTGCTTTTTATAGATCTGGGTAGCCACATGCTAGTTTTCTACCTAGAAGCTACCAATAATGCCTAAAAATGGGTTTTCATTCATGTTTTTTAAATTCTAATTACTATTTGTAGTAGAATGTTTATTTAGTTGTCTTGGCCAATTCACCTAAAAATGTGACTTGTCAAGGACCAGTGGAAGGTCTCATTCACCATGCCATAGGAGGGCAAGGATGTCCTCCTCTCCTTCAAATGAGTGTGTACTAGTGATTTTATCTAGTGGGATAACCTACATAACCATGACATCATTGTATCCATCTTATAATTGCTACTGTATGTGATTGGTAAATTCTTCCTCAGTAAATGGATTTTTGTATAACTTGAGTCTATTGTTGTTAACAATAGATGGAATTTTATTGGATCAATGGTTTGGTTTTGAACTACTCCATTATCAAAAATATGCTCAATCTCAAAAGGACCAATCCATCTAGTTTGGAGTTTACCCATGTGGTCCTTGTATTTAGAATCAAAGAGAAGGGCCCAATCTCTAGTATAGAATTGCCTTGTCTTAATGTGTCTGTCATGCCATAAAATCTATTGCTATTGTATAATATTTGTGTTATATAATGCCTATTGTCTATATTCATCTAAGCCATTTAACTTTAGAAGCCTTTCTTTTTGGGTTTCAGATATATCCATCCCTATTTCTGATGTTATCTGTTCTGATGTTAAATTCAATGGGAAATATAGGTTTCTCTCCATAGACCAACTCATATGGAATAAATCATGTAATGTTCTTCCATGTGATTCTATAAGACTACATAGCTTCAAGAATCCTAGCCTCCCAATCCATATGAGATAGACTAACAGTCTTTATCAAAATATTTTCTAACTCCCTGTTGGTGACTTCTTCATATCTATTGGATTGTAGATGATATGGAGTTGATTTTTTATTTCTAATCTCATATTACTAGACTAAGATATTAATTAAATTAATAATGAATTGGCGTCCCTAATCAGTGACTATTTCATGTGGCACACCATATCAAGTAATTATTTCTTCATAGAGTGAAACTACAACTTTCTCATCCTTGGCATGTGTAAGAGCCTTGACTTCCACCCATTTAGTGACATAGTCAGTATAGACAAGGATGTATTCTTTGTTTTTGGATTTGGGACCAAAAGGTCTGAAAAAGTCTAGGCCCCACTTTTCAAATGGTTTAATCACCATTTGAGGCTACAAAGTCATTTCATCTATTCATATGGGTCTCCCCATACGTTGACATTTATCACAATGTGTAGTATATCTTATTGCATCTCTATGGAGTGAGGGCTAATAGTATCTTGTATTCAAAATTTTGAATATATTACGGTTGGCTATAAAGTGTCCTCCATAGGGTTCATCATGGTAGGCTTTGAGGATATATAAAACTTCATCTTCTCTAAGACATATTCTAATGATAAAGTCAAGCCCAATATATAAAAATAATCTAGACAACCATGAATATCTACCACTTTTGTGAATTAATGCTCTCCTTTGTTTGGGGAGGAAGTGATGTGGACACGGCCCCATGATAAGGTAATTAGCAATATCAACATACCATGGTGTGGTAAGGTTGAGAGAGCATAGGTCATCATCTAGAAATGAAGTCATCTACTTGGTATCCTCTTCATGGGTTTACAAGTGTGATAAAAATTTAGCCACTACATTGTCCTTGACAGGCTTATCAATAATGGTGATATCAAATTCCTATAATATGAAAAATCATCTTATCACTCTGATTGGAAAAATTGGTTTCTTTATAAGGTACCAAATGGTTGCATGGTCTATATGGACAAATACTTGATACCCTATGATGTAGTGATGAAACTTATTGATAACATAAAATACTACTAAAAATTCTTTTTCAATAACTATATAATTTAACTCTACTACCTATAGGTTTTTGCTTATAAAATAGATGGCATTGTTGAGTGCTTCCTGTTTTTATCCAAGAACTACTCTAAGGGAAATATCTAAAGCATCCATGTGAATTTGGAAGGGTAGCTTCCAATCAAGACCATTCAGAATAGGGGTGGTGGTCAATAATTCCTTCAATTGTTTGAAGGTTGTATCATAAGCAAGATTCTAGATAAATTTAGCATATTTGGTCAAAAGGGTGAATAATGGTCCTGCTACTTTACTAAAATTATTGATGAATATCCTATAGTAATCATCGTGGCCTAAAATATCCTAACATCTTTATTATTTTGAAGAACATGAAGGTTTTAGATGATGCTAATTTTTTACAGGATCAACATTAATTCTTGCAGTAGATATGTGGTAGCCCAAGACAATACCTTTTGTCATAAGCATGTAGCATTTCTTGTGGCTAAGAGATATATGGTGCTCCTAACATCATTACAACACTTTTTCTAGGTTGTTGAGGCATTCATCAAATGTCTCTCCATAGACAGTGAAGTCATCCATCTATATTTAAGCACATTCATTGGCCATATCTATAAAGATACTCTAAATAGCCCTTTGGAATGTAGCTAGAGCATTAGATAACCCAAAGGGTAATACATCATAAGCATAAGTACCCCATGGACAAGTAAATGTGTTCTTTTCTTATTCCTCAAGAGTAATTCTAATCTAGTTCTAACCACTTAAGCCATCTAGAAAGGCAAAATATTTCTTTCCTATTAGTGTGTCCAATACTTTGTCAATGAATGGTAGAAGAAAGTGATCCTTCTTGGTTGCTATGTTGATTTCCATATAATTGATGCATACACACCATTCTCCATTTTTATTTGATATAATTACTAAAGGTGACACCCATTCACTATTAGAGGTAGGATATATAAATCCAATAGTCAAAAGTTTTTGTAATTCCTTTCTAACTATTTCTCAAAGAGCTAGATTTATCTTACATTGTGGTTGTTTGATTGGATGGTACTCTTATTTTATGTAAATATTATGTTTGTACATTTTTGGGTTGATTCCTTTCATATCCTAATAATTTCATGCAAAAACACATTAGTGAGCATACAACATGTTGACTTGTTGATTTTCCTCATTTAGTTCCAACTTGTTATTAATAAGCAATGTTTTCCTTGGAGAGATTTCAATTTGCTATGAGAGTGATTTCATTATTTCCATATTTATAATGGATATAGTTTGGATATAACTATGAGGCAATATCTAGTGGAATGTTTCCTAAATAGATGAATTAGAATTATCTAATTCATAAAAGCTAGAAAAGGGGCACTCAATACTTTGCAAATGGTTGAGATTTATAGGAGTGTGGTAATTATGCTGAAGAATATTGGAAATAATTGTATCTTATTTTTGATTAGGCAATGTGCATTCATGGTCTATGGTAAATACAAGAATCAAAGAAGGTTGATCTTCCTCCTCTTTTTTAGCCCATAATGTAAACTCTGGTGAAAAAATTGGATGTGTTGGGGATAAAGAACCAATTGCTTAGTGTGGTATCCATTATATATCATCATGTTACCTATTCTATAGCTGATGAAGGCATATACTATGGTAATCCAAGGTTATCCCAAGATAAGGGGGTATCCACCCAAATTAGACTTATGTTGTAGCATAATGAAATCTGTAGGATACTCCCAAGAATCTACAATGATGATAATATCTTCAATGATTCTCTTTGGTCTGGTGGTAGCTCTATCAACCATTTGTAGCATTATATATGTGGGATGAATATTATTCAACTATAGTTTGTGTATGGTTTTAGTTGTCATTACATTTATTATAGCCCCCAGGTCTATCAATGTGTTGGATATTTGGTGATCATGGAGTTGGACTGTAACTACCAAGCATCTAGGATTTGAATACTTCTTTAGTAGGGTATTCCCCAACATGATGTCTACTAGTTGGCCAATCACATGCATAGTATTGGGATATTTTTTCTTCCTTCCTATTTTTTACAAACAGAGGTCTCTAATAGCTTTGGAATATATGAGTACATCTTTAATGGTTTGGAATAAAAGTATTTTGACACAAAGGTTCGTAAGCTATCAAATGAGATCAAACTTAGGTTCAATTATATGGTGTTGAAGGTTGATACATTCTATAAATGGTGGGGTTGTTTCATCAATATCTTTATGTACTAGTTCAAAACATTATTGAGGTGATGGTAGTGGGTTAGCATGTTCTTTTAGGGTTTCATCATCTGACTCCCTTATTATGGGTGGTGTTTGAGGTGGTAGAACCTTTCCTGAATGGAGGTGAACTTCACTAATGTTCACAACATATGTCAGGTACTGAATAGGCTTATTACTAAAAGTGGATTGCACCAGCTTATTTTTAGGATTCTATACAGGTTGGGTACATAGCTGATTAGTCTTGGTTTTAGCTTATATATTGGTCATAATAGAATGAGGTTTTTGTTGTTGTGGAATACATCCTCTTGGAGAGATACCCCATGGTTAGTTAGGTCTCTAGGGTTATTGCCACTAGTTTATGAAGGGTGGGCCTTGGGGTGGTTATCAAGCTTGCATCCAAGATGGGGTTACATTTTGTTGAGGCTACTAGGAGGTGGTGGGGTATCTTTCTTGAGGTGGTTTCCAACTATAATTAGGATGTGGAATGTTCATCAAATAATTATTCCAATTGGGAATAATATTTTCAAATTATGAATTAAAGAAGGTAGAATTTGAAAAAGGTGGATTTTGTCCCATACCTTGATAAGGTAGTCATTGAATTTATGGCCTTATTTATGCAACATATAAAACTTGATCACCATCTCCTCCTATAGGTTTTAGATCTAATATTTTTGGTTCTTTAGCTGTTATGTGAGCTACTATACCTCAAACCTCATGACATCTATAATCAGTTTTATCCTTCTTACAATCTAAATAGTAAATGGCCAAGGCTTGACCCAAATTTGATTGATTTTATCTTAAATGTAGGCTATCTGATTAGGTGGCCAAATGGTTAATGATATCTTATTTCATATCTTGTAACAAGTTACTAACCTTTATTTTTGATAGGCCATTTGTAGTTGCCAATGGAAGATTATTACCTCTGACTTTATTTATGGTAGATTTATAATAATTCTTGCTTAGCTCTTTGATGTCTGAGAATGGTAGGTGATAAATATTTCCTCCACTCATTAGATCCAAGGGTTATAAATAATCTTCTCTGACTCCTTTTAGGAATATGATTTTCAATGGTTCTTTTCCAAGTGCACTTTGCTTGAATTTTTATACACTGAACATGAACCATTTAACATATCCTCCAAGGATTCATCTCCTTCTTGAGTCATTCTAAAGATGTCATTTATTTTATAACTTCTTCCTCTTCCATATTCCTAATACTTAGCCAAAAAATTATTTTTCATGTCCTCCCAAGTGCAGACCGAATTACTACCTAGTACCATAAACCAGCGAAGTGTTCAATCTTTGAGAGTAGATAGAAAAAATTTCATTTTTTTTGCATCTTGCCTATAGTCATAGCTTCTATAGAGGATATAAAATTTGAGTAAGAATGTGTCTGGGTCTTCTGATAGTGTACCTCTAAATTTGGGTAAGGTTGAGGGTGGGATGTTTTTCATTTATGTTGCTCATATTGCATTTGGAATAAGAAACTCAAAAGTAACTATGTCTGAAGTTCCATTGTCTTCCATAAAGTCTCCTTCTCTACTCATGATGGATTTTCTCATGATATGGATACCATAGGTAATGAGGATCTCATCCTCAAATTCTATGTCAACTCCTTGGTTATTATGATAAAAAATATTGATCTACTGATCATGAGTATTTTTTTTGGATGAAGGGTCTAAAGATTATCCCAAACTTTCTTTGATTTGGTCAAGAAATCCTTGCTAAAATGTTGTAAATATGTTACTTTCTAGAGTGTCTGGTTCATGTAGTTCTTATCATTTCTTTCTTCTTATCAACTTATCTAATGCTTCTTATACTTATATTTCCTTTCTTAGAGCCAATATTGCTTCTTCTGTAAGCTGCCTCCTTTATTTTGTAGTGTTCTCTTATTCACAAGCCTTCTGACACTCAACATGGGTTTTAGTTACTATAGGTAATTATGGTTCTTTCTCTATAAAAACTTTTGGTTTGTTTGGTATGAATCTCCCTTGAGAATCTCTTTTTTTCTACATAAATGTTATGTCACTCCTTCAATTATCTTGTTCTTTTTTACATAGAGTTAGTTATTTTTTTTCATTTTTATGTGTTTCAAAAAGGGGTCATTTCAAACCAATTTTTTTAAAACTAATGCAGAAATAAAAGAATGCTAAAATAAAAAAAATAGGAATTGAAATTTTACTTCTATAAAGAAATAAAAATTAACTACTAAAAGAGGAAAATTTAGTCTAAAAAATAGGAAATGAAATCAAGAAAATATATTCTATAAAATAAGAAATGAAAGCAATAAATATATTATATAAAATAGGAAATAAAAGCAAGAAATTTATTCTAAAAATTAGGAAATAAAAGCAATAAATTTATTCTAAAAATTAGGAAATAAAAAACTCATGCACTGTTTACTTCCAAAAACTTAGACATCTGGCATAAGACACTGTATGCTCTCACTTGACTTACCCAACTAGAACTATATGTTTAGGAACTTAGAAATCTATCATAAGACACCATAGTGTCTTCACTTAACTTGACCAACTAGGTAGAATAGTGCATTAACTGAGAAAATTTCAATGATTGATTTTAGAAACAATAATTGACACCTTCCCTAGCAATGGTGCCAAAATGTTGTGCAGACTAATTACCCAATGAAGACCAAATTTACCAGTCTGATTAAACATTAATTATCAACCTTAGATGTGTAATATTTTCAAGAGTGTCATCACTATATATACATTAATGATTTAAAAATAAACTTTTTTTTATAGTTTTAGTATAATATATTTATACTAAATTTTACTAAGTAGTTATATTATAAAATTATTTTGGTAGAATTATGGAACTATTCCACACTTATGTATCACACATGTATCACACTTATAGAATCAAACTTAATAGTAAAATCTACTTACACAACATAATAATAATAATCAAATAGGGTCAGGATCTTCACAGTAGCACATTCTGAGGGGGCTCTTCCTACTTCAGAAATGAGCTCCAATCCCTCTCTGAGAGAATTAACAACTCCTTAAAAATTCAACTTTCTCATTACTCAATTCTGGGTACAAAGGATATAGTAAAACTTCTAAAAATATTTCCTCAAAATTTTCTAACTCCTAATCTAGTCTAAGTTCTTTTAAATAATAAATGCAGTTTATTAATTATAAACTAAAACACCAAACAAGGAAAGAATACAAATACTTAGAAACTACCTCAGTCAACCTTCAAGTAGTTAGTAACTAAAATTACTTGTTTTAGGCTTGACTAGGTTAGAGACAAGGCATATTATTTTGTTATTTTATCTCCTTTTGTCTTTTCTCATTATCCTTGTCTTTACTATTTTTGACAACATATCCAATGTATCTTTGAATGTAGGGAATCCATACAACTATGATTCTTCTCAATTGTTTGTTGGTCTCTAAAGATAGTTGGTTGTGTCTGTAAGGTCTCCTCAATAATGAATCTGCTTCACATGGTAGTTGAAGGCACCCTATAGTGGCTATAGGCAACCTATAGGTGTAACCTTTAGTTGCTATAGGCATTTTGTAGTGGCTATGGGAAATATGTAGGTGAAGATTATAGTTTCTACGATCACTCTGTAGTGGCTATAGGCAACTTGTAGGTGAAGCCTATAGTTGTTACAAGTAGCTTAGAGAAGCTATGATGTAGCAAGATTCTATAGCTTTACATTACCCTTCAAATTCTTGTTAGATAAAGTCACACCAATATAATTCAATCAAGGAAAATCATCCATAATTCATAACATAACACACACACAGATATATATTAATGAACATACAAAATCATAACTTTATTCATTCATTTGCATTAGTGATAGATAGTTATGGGATTTATATAGAAAAAGGGCATAAACTAAGCATGGATGAGGCTATATGAGTAAGTAATTAGTGGCCTCATCAACCTTCAGGTCCATTTCAATATAGATACATCAAATCTTGAGAGAGTAGTGACCAAGAAATTTAATATTGATACTGAGGAGTTCACCTTTCAAACGTTAGAACCATTGTAGGCTTAACTCCTATTTTAGGGCAGGTAGTAGGGGAGAATCCTATATTTGAAGAATATGTAGCTAGTATGGTACTGGCCCAGTCAATAATGACCTTAGCTCGAGTTTAGGGAATAAAATAGAAGATTCTCAACTTAGTGAAAGAAAAATAAGATTTAGAAGCTTAGGTCCTCCTTTCAATTCCTAGATACATATTACAAGTTCTAAATATATATTTGATGGATGCATTTGAGAATTTGAAAAGCATTAAGCTTAGATTGAGTGCTTTAAACCATCAAACTAAAATGGCACAAGCCTTAATTATCCAATGGTAGGATTCTTAAGCTCAAATAGAGGAGCTCATCAAAGTACATAAGACAAAGTAGGCCTTGGACTTCAAGATTATCCAACTTAGACATCTAGACATCTTCATGGTAGTTTTGATGGATAAATAAGAGGATTTGATTTGATCACCTAGAGTAATGATTGTCAATAACTTCATCAAGAGAGACATAGGCTTGGTAACTTGGATTGAGAAACTTTTGGAGAATATATTAGATAACCCTTCTCAAACCATTACTATAGGCCTAATTAGTGATGAAGAATTCAAGCAAAGATTTGGTGTTCACATCCAGGGAATTAGAGATAATAAAGGCCATTTGGCAAGGATAACTAGAAGATCCTTGATATAATTATTTATGTAGGGAAGAAAATTGTAGAAGCTTAATGTATCAAGGAATTTATATCTCAAGCTAATAATGAATTTAACAAGTTAGTAGATCAAGAAGAGGATTGTCTAATCAAGCTTGTAGTGTATTTTGAATTAATCAAAGAGAAATACACCAAAGTGAAAGACTTATTTAGATAGGGCTAATTGAAGGGCCCACTAATGAAATTCTTAAAATAATATTCATTTTTTTAAATATATGCTAGTCTGTTAGCATATAGTTATTCTTGTCAATTTGTCATGAAAGCTTTTCACATTATGTCTTTGTATCAATGATAGTTATCTTTATCCACATGTGAATATTTTGAAAGTTAACTGGTTAACTACCTGTGTTTCCTATAAATAGGTAGATGATTACCATTTTAGAGAGAGAGAGTTTTTGAGAAATTGTATACCAGGAGCATTTAATACAACTAAGGAATTTTGAAAAGATTGTTTGTATAGTTTTGTTGAATGTCCATGATACCTCTCAATTGGAGATATTCATGTTGAATTTGAATTATTTTTCTTATTTTAAGTTACATTCTTTGTCATAGAGTTGTTAATTTATGATAAATGCTAAATTGATTGTAAAGATATCAAGTATAATTTGTTTTCTTTACTCTATATTTGGATGTACTTAGGTTATTTAGATCAAATCTTTAATGTAAATTTGGTTCTTACCTATGATTCATATTTTTCCTTTGAATTTTGCCTCATTTGTGATATAATTTGAGCTTATGTTGTTTTATAACATAAATTGGTTCGTGTGTGTTCAAGGTAATTAGAATCTTGTCATAATATTTAGGATGAAAATTTGTAATCATGTTTCTTTCTTACTTTACCTTTCTCTTCTCTTATTTTTATCAAGTTTCACTTTAGCTTAAAGATCATTGTTAATACTCATTTAGTTTAGCCTCTAAGTCATTAAAAAATATTGAATATATAAATATTTAAACTGTAGTGGCTTCCAACCACTAAATTAAACAAATATTATGGATAGTTCTCATACTTTGTGTCTATTCCACCACAAACATCATTGAATTGTCACAAACTACAACTCATGCATTGGATTTTTTCAAATCCTAAAATGAGTAGTGTTCATGAGCACTGAAGAGCACCTATGGTACATTTTGAAGCATCAACAAGAGTATCTCCACTTGTGCTAGAAGGAAGGTCAATATTTAAAGATACTTAATATTATTTGGGAGTATTAGGTCAAAATTACTCTACATTTTACATGATTATGTTTTTTTGTGTAAATTGTGTAAATATTGATTAATTTTGTAGAAATATAGATTTTGGTGCTAAGAATTTATTAGTATCTAGAGTTGGGATGGCTTATTTTGATTAAAATTAACAATTATTTGACAATAAGAGGTTTATTTGAGTCATAAGTTGTAATGACTGATCATCTTTGCATAATTCAGTACATCTTTGAACTTTTTTACTTAAAGATTGATGTCTTTTATCCTCTTATGACTAAAATTTTACAAATTAAGCTTAATGTGAATATTTGTCATTATTTGTAAATTAATGTGTTACACCATGTTTCAAAATAGGATCCTTAATCTTTAAGCTAAAATTACTAAGGATAAGGACCATATCATATTTAGAGACTAGAAAACCCTTGCTCAAACTAGAAATCCACAAAAGGACTAGGAAAGATAGAGGTAAGCTTAGGTATTCTAAATATCTACCATCATCACCTTTGAAAGGGATTCCTATACTCTATCCTCATCAAAATAAGGTGTGGTTTGGAATTTACCCTATCAATATACTAGGTGTAGTTCATGTTTTACCGCGTAATCCTTAAAAATATTTACCAATAGTTAGTCCAAATGGTATTACGACTATCAAATAAAATGTTAAATATTTGAAAGCTACATTAATATTATTAAATATTATTCATGAATATGTAGCATGTAGGTTATTCCTATTTACATCCAAAGATGCTACATATGAATGGTTCCTTAATCTTCCTGACAATTATATTATCTCATGGAATAAACATTGACACTATTTTTATTGATCAATTTGGAAAGATCATAAGTCCTTATGTCATTTATCATCAATTTGCAACTACTAAGAGAGATACAAGTGAACCTATTATGTCCTTTAATGTTAGGTTCTAAAATATGTTTAGGCAGACCGTGGATCCATATAAACCTAACAAAGCTTTAGGTTTAGAGGTTTACAAAGATATTGTTGACCCCATGACTTCTATGTTTCTTAAAAGATCTATCCTAATTATCATCACATTGGATCAAGCCTATTTTGAATCAGTGGTTATTAGTGACCAAATGCAACCCCAAGGACAAATGGATTATTCTATCCCAAATCTTAATCCTCAAATACCTATATTAAAAATTTTCCCAAATAATAATCAAAATGCTTCAGCATTAAACCAATTCCCTGATTTGAATGCATTGCCTACTAGTCATGTTGATCTTAATCAAAATTTAAGTTTCTTGAGTCATCAAGCTAATAATGGATCCCATGTCAATGACTAGAAGGCCTTATTGCCTATCAATGTTATCAATAGTAACCAAGGTCAAAATTCTGAGGTTTCAAAAAATGAGAATGAGTCTATATTAAAAATGGTATAGAATCTTAGCACATATTTTTTTCAATTATGAAAACAAGTTGGTAATGTTAATGACAACCCTAGAAGGAACTTCACTTTCCAAAAGTTAAAAAAGTCTAGG
Source organism: Torreya grandis (assembly GCA_037957365.1). Classification (NCBI taxonomy): domain Eukaryota; kingdom Viridiplantae; phylum Streptophyta; class Pinopsida; order Cupressales; family Taxaceae; genus Torreya; species Torreya grandis. The sequence continues at coordinate 1,215,814 of JARHVA010002468.1, read as the reverse complement.
AATAGATTTTAGAATGATAGTTTCTATAATAATAAACATAATGATCCTTCCTTTAGAAAAAAGAATGTGGATATAAACCTCGTTGATATTGCCTTACCAGATTACTATAGGGTGCATGCTACTTCCAAGCATGGTGATGTTGATTGCACTGAGTTTTGTAAATCCTTTAAAGCTTTTAAAGAATAACTTGACACATTTAAAGTGGTTCCAAACAAAGATGTTACTACAAATTCTTCTGAATCTAAACCATCTGATCAAGTACATATGGTGGAAACTTTTTAATTCCCTTTTTAAGAGGATAATGAGCTTGAGAATATTCCTGAGGAGATTCAAGCATTCCAGTAATTTTTGAATACATATCCTCTAAGAAATAGGGTACAAAAATAACCATTGACTACCTCTACCCCTCCTAATAATTATGGAGCCCCTCTAAACACTGCATTAAAGAATAATCTTGAACCCCCTAGAGGAAGTTCTTTTAAGATAACTATTGATCCTCCAAGCAAAAATGACTACAATATTGTGGAGGATATGAAAGGATTAAAGTCGATATCACTCTGCATGAGCTACCTCAGATCAAATAATAAAGAGACTTACTCTTGGAATATTTGTCTAAGAAAATTGGGAAGCCCCCTAAGAATGATAGTGCAAATGTAATTATGAATGTAATCAAAGTAGAGTCTCCACACTTTTTACTTACAGTTAGGATATTAGGGAAGAATGTTAATAATTATATTTTAGATTATGGAGCCTCAACCAACATTATGCCTATTGGGATATGTGAACAACTTGGGTTAACTCTAATCAAGTATGATAGGGTAGTCACTCAATTGGATAAATCCAGAGTTAAGGTTATAGGAGATTTATTGAATGTGCATATATAGCTAGCTAGTGAACCTAGGGTTTATTAATTCATTGATATCCAAGTGGTAGAAATGTCTAGTGCTTATAAATTAATTTGAAGTAGAGAATGGACTAAGGCCTTAAATTTCTATATGTCTACTACTTGCTTGCACTTGTGGCTTCCTTGGAAAGCTATGCCAAATAAAATAAGAGTGGAAAGGGAACCTCAAATGAAACACATGATAACATAATATAATGTTGTTAATGAAAGGGTAAATTTACTAGATTCTAATTTAGGATTTTTTACTTTGGAAATTAAAAAAGAACCAATTTCTAAGAGTTATCCTCTAATTTTTGGTTTTTGGAAGTTATACATTGATGGTGCCAAGTGGAAATTAGGATCAAGAGCTGGTATTGTATTGATAGGTCCTTTAGAAAAACAATATTATTGCACTTATAAGTTACAATTTCCTTACACCAATAATTTAACTAAGTATGAGGCTCTCATAATTTGATTAAAGTTTGTCATTAAGCACAAAGTTAAATAACTCCTTGTCTATGGAGACTCTAAACTTGTGGTTAACCAAGTGAGGATTAAATACCAGTGCAAATTGTCTTACTTAAAGAGATATAAGTTTAGGGTGTGGGACTTGATTATATATTTTGATGACTTCAACATCTTAGCTATTCCAAGTGAAGAAAATAAAGCTACTGATGAGCATGCCTCTATTGTAGCTAACCTCATGCCTAATCATGATTCTCAAAGCATTAGTATTGAGCTAGTACCATGTCTTTTAGTTCTTGATAATATAAATCATTTCCAATTTTTTAATGATGATCAAAAAATTATATATTTCTTAACTAATTTTGGAGATTTTGAAGCTCACATTATTGATGAGGTTGATGAAACTTTTCTTGCGAAGGAACTTAGTGGTAAAATAATCTAATTAAATGACAATAAGATACCTAAAAGGATGATTTCATTAATAAGATTATTTGATCTTGACAAGATTTTTGAAGAAAATAAACAACCTAAGGTAAATGGTAGAGATTATCCTACAATGAATCTTGGCTCACATGATCAACCCCAAATGGTGAATATAGGAAAGGCTTGCAATGAAATGCAAAATAGAAAATCTAGAGAGCTAATTACAAAATACAAGGATGTAATTGCTTGGTATTATGAATATTTTTAAATATTTTACTCAAGGGTCATTACTCATACTATACCTATTCATGAAGGTTGCAAACCCTTTAGATAGAAGAAAAGGCTAGTCAACCCTATTTTAGAATCCATGATTTTTAAAGAAGTCATGAAATTATTAGATGTAAAGATCATGTTTCCTATTACGCATTCCACTTAGGTTGCAAACTGAGTCCTAGTAAAAAAAAGAATGGAGAAATAAGATTATGCATAGATTTTAAAAATCTAAATAAAACATCTAAAAAGTATAATTACCATTTACCTTCTCTACAATATGTTATCCACACTATTTTAAGATTCCATGATGTCCTTTTTGGATATAACTAGGTAATTATTGCTCTAGAAGATAGGATGAAAATATCTTTTACTACTAAATCGGGAACATATTCTTAGAAGAGAATGCCTTTTGGATTAATTAATGCAGGGGAAACTTTTCAAAGGGCCATTGTCCATGATTTCCAAGGTTTAGTGGGAAAGTATATCATCATATATATGGATGATCTTATAGTATTTTATAGAAATAGAGAGGAACATGTCATACATTTGAGACAAGTATTTGATAGATGCAGGAAGTATGGTGTATCTCTTAACCCCAAGCAAAGTATATTTTTTGTCACTGAAGGAAAGTTATTGGGACATGTCACTACCAAAGATGGGATTTTTGTAGATCTTGATAGAGTAGAGTTCATCTCTAAAATTAGTTTTCCCAATAGCTGAAAAGAACTTAAGTCATTCTTTGGCAAGATCAACTTTGTGAGGAAGTTTATTTTAGGCTTCATTGAGATTATCAATCCTTTGAATGATATGCTTAAAAAAGATGCTATAATTTCTTGGAATGAAAAATGTAAGAAGGCCTTCACTGACATTAAGAAGGCAATAATTGAATCTCTAGTCCTCATAAGTCCTAATTTCTCAAAAGATTTCTATCTATATTCATTTGCTTCTAAGCATACTATGGTTACAGTGTTAACTCAAAAAGTTGATGGGAATTATCATCCCATAGATTTTATAAGCTGTAGAAGTGAATTATTCTATGATTGATAAGCAAGCTTATTCATTGGTAAAGGTAGTTAAAAAAATTAGACATTACCTCCTTAGAAACAAGGTACATGCCATATTACCTGATCCAACTATAAAACTTATGTTGAGTCAGAATGAGCTCAGAGAAGGAAGAGGCAAGTGGATGGTAATTGTAAAAGAATATGATATAGAGATGAAAATATAAAAATTAGTTAAATGTTAAGGTTTAGTTTATATTATCACTAAGATTGACCCAAAATTCCATGTCATGCGATTAGATCAATGAAACTTCCAACCCAATGAGTGGTATGACTCTATTATCCATTTACTTGTCAATGGTGTTTTTTCCCTAAGATTTATAAGAGAAAAAAAGAGAGACTTAAGGTTCAAATAATCTCATTAACTCATTAAGAATGGAGTCTTGTATAGGAGGAACTTTGAGGGAATTTATTTGAGATGTGTGTCTAAGGAAGAAGCAAATTAGATTATGACTACCTTCTATGAAAAGCTAAGAAGTGGATACCTTTCAGGAAGAACCACAGTTCACAAGATTATTAGGGCTATATATTATTGGTCTACCCTCTTCAAATATGATTATAAGCATGTGAGGGAGTGTAATTTGTGTTATATCTTTAGCACAAAGGAGCTAAAGGCAGCCATGCCTTTACAACCCATGATGGTGGATAAACCTTTTTCACAATGAGGATAAGACTTTGTAGGAGTAATCAACCCCAATTATTTTTAAGGTCATAAGTATGTCCTAAAAACTATAGACTATTAAACTAGGTGTATTGAGTAAGTTTCCACTAAGCAATGCACAATAGAAGAGGTGATTAATTTTTTAGAGGAAAATATTTGTACAAGATTTCGAGTCCTAGTTTCTTTGGTTTGTGACAATGGATCTACATTCATTTATATTGAAATGATGGAATGAGATTATGACCAAGGCATTCCACTCAAGTTTTATTCCAATTAATACCCTCAAGGAAATGGTGCTTCTGAATCCACAAACAAAAATCTAATGAAATCTATCAATAAATCTACTAAAGAAAGACTTAGAACATGACATAAAATTATTAAGTTTGCATTATGGGTAAATCAAATTAGGATAAAAAAGCTCTCAAGGCTTCACCATTTTTCTTGGTATATGGTCATGAGCCTATGTTTCCCATCACCTTGAATTTTCCTACGTTCACATTCATGCAAAAATACATGGAGGACAGCCAATAACTTGCTAATTCTAAGCTATTAGACATCATTCAAATGGAAGATGTCAGAGAAAAGGCATTTAGAGACTTTAGTAGACACCAATAAATCATGAAAACATGGTTTGATAAGAGATAAATTGAAGGTATTTAGACAAGGAGACCTAGTCCTTATGTGGGACAAGGCATCAAAACCTAAAGGCAAACATGGTAAGTTCACTCCTTTATGGATTGGCCCTTACCAAATTATAGAAATCTTGGGCAACAAAACTTTTAGGTTGAAAGATCTCCAAGGATCAGACTTTACTTAACCCACCAATGGGCAATACCTTAAGCATTACTTTGTTTTTTCCCCACTAGGGGTCTTCATGGAATAAATGTGTAAGATTGTTAAAGTTATAACAGGTAGGCTAGTTAGTTTATTTTCTCTTCCTTGTTAGGCTTGTATATATTTGTTTATTTGCATTTTGTTTCTTCATAATAAGTGGTGTTCCTTGGTTGTAATATGTCTTGTAATATTATTTTTGTTTTGGAATTACTCAAAAGTATGGATATGAATCTTAAAAAAGTGAACATGAGGTGGAAATAAAGCATCATGAAGCAAGTATAGGCCCTAGTATAGATTGGTATATGAACTCAATGTCCTACAAAGATTTAAATCTTATTCTGAATCAAACCTTGGTTTGAAGAAGGGTTATATGTGTACAATGTGAATTTATTTTATTAACTCATATTCATGCTTATACTTAAAACACATGCTTGGCATGGAATAAAGTTTCAACTAAAGGAGAGTATCCTAATGCCAGGGCATTTGACCAAATCCTTAAAATTAGGTTATATTAGTTTCCAACATTTGCAAAAGATCTAGAAAATGTAAGAAAAAAATAACTCATTGTAAAATCTATGGAAATAGAAGAAAAGGTGATTCAGGTAACCTCTATCAGGGCTATGTATGTTTGGCTGGAAGTGGAGTAAGACCTTGAGTAGAATCAAAGGTATCTCTGTCAAGGCTATAGACACTTGGCTAGTAGCAGAGCATTGCCCAAGCCTCCCCTAAACTAAGAGTTGTTATTCTCAAAGAATATCTAAATTATTCAAACTCAAGTATAATGGACTAAAATATATGAACCTAGATGTTGTTTCTTGAAGTTCATGACAAATAGTAAGTGGAATATAAGCACATATTGCATGTTTATGTTTTAATATCTAAGTTCAAATTTTACACATAAGAAAATTGTTTCAACTGAAAGTTGATTCAAGAGAGAGTATATGTCCAAATGGGACATAAAATTCATGTACAATTTTAAACTAGAGCTTTATGTTCCAACATATTGCTATTTTTCCCCTGTGAGTCACCATTTGTTGAGACCAACACCCCCCATCTTTATTTTTTTAAAAGGGGACCCTTGTGACTATTTATATAATAACTGTATTCTGGATGAATGTGAAATATTGTTTTATCTTGAATTTTAAAGGCAAATCAATTTTTAAAAGGACATGAACTTTGGTGTATTTGATTATGATCATGTTTTATGGATTAATGTTTTTAATAATCATTCTTAAGGTGATTAATTATAGGTTCCATAGAAGAAGCTAGGGTTCTCAAGCAGTAAACCCTAGGGGTTTGAATTTAAATGTTCACGAGAAACTCTAGTGGGAAATATTATTTCCTTTCAGTTAAAACAACCTTAAGCCTAACTTTATATTAATCTTCAATTATGTTTTTCAAAATGACCAAATATTAATGCAAAATCATGACTTAAACTTAGACCTTTTTTCCCTTTTAAAACTTGAGAACCCTTTTGGATTAAATAAGTCTTATTAAGGTTTAAATGTATTTATGTTTGTAAACATGAACAACTTTTAAATGTCTAAAATTTAGGATAAAACTTTAGATATATTGAGCTTAACTTATAACTCATGTACTTTTGTAGATCTAACACTTCTCGTTCAATTGGAGGATTTGATCTGACGGTGCAAATCAAATATAACACCCAAAAGGACACCAATCACTATCAAGCACTCTGATTATGATCTAACAATCTTCACTACCTAAGAAGCTTTAATCGGATAGTGTGCATCGACCCCAAAGCCTCAGGAAATCCTCAAAGCCTGACATGTGGCACTTAATCATTAGATTAAAAAATTCTTGTCTTAATTTTGATAAGTTTATTCCCTTCATTTGATGTTTATGAGGATGTATTTGATGTTACCAAACCTATCAAATTTAACTTAGATAAATTTTAAAGGCTAAACAAAGGGGGCATTTCTAAAAAAACATTTTAATAAATTCCTAGATTTTTAAGAAGACAAACCTAGTATATAAAGATCTTAGCCTAAGTCATTTTGTGTATTTTAACATAAAATTATAAATGTATTTTTAAGCCTAAGATTCATATAATAATAAAACTAATTAAAATGTATGCATCTTTTAGGATCCAATGGTGATCACTTGTTCACTAGATTTGATCCAATGGTGCATCAAGCCCAAGAGCCTTTTAAAAAGGCATACAGTTAATGATCTAATCCTAGCCAAGATCCAATGGTGATCACTTACTTGATGGATTTGATCCAATGGTGTGATGAATTCAAAGAATTTTCAAAGGCCCAGTGAGCTTGACACGTGGCATAATTAGTGGGCTTGAAGATCAAAAGACCAATGAAATGCAAAGACCTAGATTTGGATTTTCAAAGCAAAACAATGAGGAATTTTAAAAGCTAATATCTAGTCTTCAACTACCATTTATGAAATTTGCCATGAAAAGCATGGAAACCCACGACATAGGCTCCACATAAGCATGGAGGATCAAAATGAAAGATATCTTATTCTCAAAAATGCAAAAGACATGAGAATGAGATCTAATCAAATGTAAGACATGTATGATATCAAGAGTTGGATATTTTCACCATTAAAGCTAAAAAACTTGAACCCTATATAAAGAAAGACTTGAGTCAATTCAAATAGATCACATAGTAATCAAAATAAGTGAAACTCAAATTTATAATAGGTGATTTACTAAAATATTTAGTAACATTACATTGTAATTTAGTGTCATCAATGGCAGTGGACAGGCAATAGATGAAAATTGAAGAGGAGCTCTATCTAACTTTAGATGGTGAAGGAAGGGTCTTTAGAGACATAGAGTTAGATTTGGTAGCCTTGAATGTACATGGAATTAGGAATTGGTCTAAATTATTCTTATTTGTATAGGAGTTGCAACCAATTTCCTAGGAGGAAAAAAGGATTGCTACAGTATACCAAAGATACAAAGACCTACCATCAATTCAATTGGCAAGCCTTCACTATGTAGCTACTAAACCAGAGGTAATGCATTACATCTACCTTCTTGATCCTATTTTCATTGACTACATAATAGATGGGGAATGGATTATTCATTAAGAAAGTACCAATAAATTTGCATGTATAGCTCTCATGGCCTTTGAGGCTTACTACAATCTCCTTTTGCCTCATGTTGATCTCCCATCCTTGAGAGAATGGACAAATTCCCAAAATGTGGATTCAGTCCTCTCACCTTAGTTAATCCAAGGTTCCCATGTTTTTATGTCCCCTAATGGTGAGATTCCTATTGTCCAATTTAGGGATGGTGTTAAGGAAACTATGACCTTATTGAACAGAGCCTTTGGTGCCTCTTCTACTATTTATTTGAGTAAGGTCTAGGTATCTTATGTCTATTGCATGTTGGAGTGGAAATTAACCCCTCCCATTGGAGACCTAATAATTTTTTTCTTGGCCATACAATTTATAGCCATAAAGAGAAAGATATCCAATAAATTATTTATGATTTCTTACCTCTTGTATTCAATCCTAGCCTCTATTAATTTCCCTTACATCTAAAATTAGTCCCTTGATGGTAGAACTAACATTTCCTATCATTAATCCAAATTGCATATGTTTGAATATAGTAACACCTTACAATTCATATGTGATGGCATCTTCCTAGTCATTTTTTGAGATAATCACAGGTATCCCTATGCCCAAGCTTCATCCTCTAATCAAAATACAAGTGGAAACCATGGGGGATGTGTGGTTGTATCCAAATTGCATTGTAATAAGGATATAAGGAATGATGGTCCAACCATACAAATTACCTATATATGTTTCCAATAAGCTTTCCAAGGAATAAATTTCTTATCAAATAATCTAGCAATGGATTAGATATGCAAGAAGAATAAGAAGGCTTAGGTTCATCCCTTTCCACTAGACATTGGTATAATTGTAATCAAAGATTGGAAACAGATGGAGATCATGGTGGTGCACATGAATTCTTTTGATTTCCAATTGGATGACCTTAAGATGTGGGACCCTAATGATAGAGTGGCTAACCACATTCATGATAAAAAGTTCCCAAAGACTAAGTACAAACATCAACTAGGTTTGGGAGATGCTATTTACATAAAGGCAAGGAACTTTGAAGAAGTCTTGTCTAGGGTTAAAAAATAAAAAATCAAATTAGATCATAGGCTAGTCAGGGATAATAAGCCCTCAAGAGAAATATGGAAAATGCATCCCTTACATTATCACTTATTTCTAGTACCATCTAGGATTACACATCAAGAGCCACCTATTGGAGGACAATATTCTAATCTTTAATAGAGAGAATTGACAAAGTCACTCCAGGTTGGGTAACTTAAAGATGTAAAAGGAAAAATTAAATATTTGATTCAAGATTCTAGCATAGAGCATATACCTGGTGAAGGTCCCTAAATTCAAAGATCCCCACCAAGGCCTTCTTCCCTATTAGAGTTTATTAGCATGATTACTTTGGAAATTGGAGAAATAGTGGAAAGTGCCCTTATTAACATCACAACTACCTATGGTTTTGATAAGGAAAAGGATCCATCTGAGGAAACAAGTAAATAATTAGCTCCATTAGATGGAAGAAAGAGATAGGTAGAATTAGCCTTAATTCCTTTGGTACCAAGAAAGATACTTAGGTTAACTTTCACTCACCTTATTAGTGAAATTAACCTCTTCAATGATGAGAATCCTTTTTATGTACCAACTATTCTTGATTTTTTTGTTTATGGGAAGTTTCAAAAAATTCCATCTCTTTCTCCTTCACTGGCTTTGACTCGAGTTGACATCAATTTTTAGGATACTATCAAGCCTTGGATTTAGGATACTCTAAACACACAAGCAGAGAGAAGGATCTATATCCTTAACAATAAGGAAATATAAGGGATTGACACCCCAGGAGCCTTTGGGAGTTCAAATGTAGAGATTCTTGAATAGCCACAAGTAAAGGAGTCTGACCCTTAGGTTCATTTTAATATAGATACATCAACTCTTCAAAGAGTAGTGACCAAGAAGGTTATTGTTGGTACTAAGGAGTTCACCTTTCAAAAGGTGGAACCATTTTTAATATTAACTCCTATTCTATGGTAGTCAATAGGGGAGCATCCTATATTTCAAGAAGATGTAGCTAGTGTGGTACTAGCCCAATCAATAATAACCTTGGCTGGAGTTTAGGGAATGAAACAAAAGATTCTCAACTTGGAGAAAGAAAAATAAGATTTAGAAGCTAAGGTCCTCCTTTTAATTCCTAAGGATGTATTGCAAGTGATGAATAAATATTTTATGGATGCATTTAAGAATTTGAAAAGAATCAAGCTTATATTGAGTGATTTAAACCAACAAACTGAGATGGCACAAAACTTAATCACCTAATGGTAGGATTATCAAGCTCAAATGGAGGAGCTCATCAAGTTACATAAGACAAAGCAGGCCTTGGACTTCAAGATTATCAAACTTAGACATCTTGACATCTTCATGGTAGTTTTGATGGATAAACAAGAGGATTTGATCACCTAGAGCAATAATGTCAACAAATTCATCAAGAGAGACATAGGCTTGGTAACCCAGATTGAGAAAATTTTGGGGAATCTATTAGATAACCCTTCTTAAACCACTACTATAAGCCTAATTAGTGATTAAGAATTCAATAAAAGTGCTGGTGTTCACATCTAAGGCATTAGAGATAATAAATTTCATTCAACCCATGACAACTAGAAGATCCTTGATATCATTATTTTTTTAGGGAAGCAAATTGAAAAATCACAATGTATCAAGGAACTTGTATCTCAAGCTGATAATGAATTTGACAAGTTAGTAAATCAAGAAGAGGATTTTTTAATGAAGCCTACACTAGAGTTTGAACTAATCAAAGAGAAATACACCAAGGTGAAATAATTCCTCAAATAGGGCTAATTGAAGGGCCCACCAATGAAATTCCTAAACGAATATTCTTTTTGTAAAATATATACTAGTCTGTTAACATATACTTATTCTTTTCAAGTTGGCATGAAATATTTTCACATTGTGTCTTTGTATCAATGACATCTATCTTTATCCACATGTGGATATTTTCAAAGTTAACTAGTAAACTACCTATGTTTCCTATAAATAGTCATATGGTTACCATTTTAGAGAGAGAGAGTTTTTGAATAATTGTATACTAGGAGCATATAATAAAACTAAGGAATTTTGAAAATATTGTATGTATAGTTTTGTTTAATGTCCATGCTACCTCTCAATTATAGGTAGTCATCTTGAATTTGAATGATTCTTCTTGTTTTAAGTTACATGCTTTGTCATAGGGTTGTTAATTTATGATAAATGCTAAATTGACTATAGAGATCTCAAGTATACTTCATTTTATTTGCTTTGTATTTTTATTTACTTAGGTTATTTAGATCATAATAACAAATCTTTGAAGTAAATTTGGTTCTTACCTATGATTCATATTTTTCCTTTAAATTTTGCCTAATTTTTTATATAATTTTATATTATGATATTTTATAACATAAATTGGTCCATTGTGCTCAATATAATTGGAAAATTTTCATAATATTTAGTATGAACATCTATAATCATGTATTTTTCTTACTTTACCCTTCTCTTTTCTAATTTTTATCATGTTTCACTTTAAATTAAATATCATTGTCAATACCCATTTATTTTAGCCTCTAAGTCATAAAAAACTATTAAATATATAAATATTTAAACATTGGTGGCTCCCAACCACTAAATCAAACAAATATTGTGGATAGTTCTCATACTTCGCTTCTATTCCACCATAGACATCATTGAATTATCACAAACTACAACTCATGCCTTGGATTTTTTCAAATCCTAAAATGAGTAGTGTTTATCAAAACTAAAGAACACCTATGGTATAATTTGAATCATCAAAATGTATATGTAAGGGCATAATATTCCCTATAATATATCCCATTTCTTTATCTCCAACACTTGATTCTCAATGCCAATAAAAAATCCTTAGGTCACCAAAAATTTTCAATTTATAACATCAATAAGTTTTTTATTAGATATGAGTAAAAGAGTATTTTATAGGGATACCCCAACCATGTTGAAAATCTAATTTAAAATAAACCATAAATAATAAATAATATAAGTGATGATCCCATTATAGGAAAGGTTGAATAAAAACTAGAAGATCAACAAAAAAATAGTAAAACATACCAAAAAAATAAAAAACATAGACAATAGGAGATTAAATTTTGACCATGAATTCAATACATATATATGATTCCATTTCTTATTGAATATTATGGATAGTGATGTCAAATATGGTATATTACTTTTAGGAAGTGTATCCTCTTTCATTTTCTATTTACGTCAAGTTCTTTTTTAAGGTACATCAGTAGTTTCTCCATTACCCATTTCTCTAAGAGTTTTTATTATTGTGTTTAAATTTTACCTTAACCACGTTAGATTGGGTATTGTTCTATATTTACTTAATTAACATCATATTATTATACACAACTACATAAAATTGGATGGATTGTTTGTTGTTGTAAATGGCCTACTTTAAATTCTTATCCTGGATTTTGATCCTTAGTTGAATATTAAAAATGGATTATTTGTATTTATTAAATTCACTCACCAAATATTTAATGAGATTAATCAAAGTGAGGAGAGAATTTTCAATATTTTAAACCTTGTCAATAGGGATATTAGTCAAAAACTTCTTATTCTCATTCAATTTGATGGGAGTTAATTTAGAGCTACCAAGCTCTTTAGATTGTCTCCTAAAGTGGCTTTACTTTTCTTAGTTTGTTTCTTAGAGATTTTATAAAAATTGAAAAAATGTTAGACCCCATACAATAAACCTTCATTACCATCATTATAGGTAATTATTGGATAAACCATGGTGAGAGAAGATTTAACCATAATAAAAACAAGGGCTTGATGGAGTAGGACATTGGTTTTTACCTCTTAATAGTCGATAATACTTATTTCCAGATACATGAGGAGGAAAAAGGGAAGGATAATAACATCAACATAGGTATAAATAAACAAGGAGTAAAAATATATATAAAAAAAAACTTATTTCCCTCAATGCTTAATTTTATACCTCAAATTTCCAAAATTATTGATAGATATTTTATTTATTTTTATCCTTGTTTCTTTATTTTTGTCCTTATTTATTTATATATTTGTGTGTGTGTGTGTGCGCGCACGCACGCAAACATGCGCGTGCGTACACATGTGTGCACTCATGTGTGTGTGTTTTTACACCATGTATTTCACACATAAGGGTTTTCAACATGGAGTAAAAGAGGTATAAGAAAAATTTAAAAAACATAGTAACATAATGAGCTCATAGTGTTCCAGGGTTTCCAACCACCATCAATGGAAGCCATCATTAAGATATGTGTGAACTATATTTTAAATCCTTATAGGTAAAATGAGTAAACAAGTCATCCAATCCAATCAATTAATCTTTGAAAGTGGAAAATAAAAAATAGGGTTTCAATATCAGAACCACATAATCGAGATACACATAACAAACCATGTTTATTAAGAAAATTAATAATAAATAGATTTAAAAAATATGGGTGGAGAATGATATTGATATTTATAATTACCTAAAGGAGATAAAATGATATGGAATGATGTGCAAGGGGGAATTTAATTCCCTATAAGATCTTCATTCTCTTTATATTTACTACCTAATTCTCCATGCCAAAAAAAAAATCCATAGGGTACTAAATTTTCTCTATTTATGACATCAATAAGTAGGCTAAAATAAATGAGGAGTGTGAATATATAAAAAATAACTTATATCCTTCCCTTAATTCCTAATTTTATGCCTCAATGTTTCAAAAATGATTGATAAAACTTTTATTTCTTTTTATCCTTGTTTCCTTACTATGTGACTACATTCTAAACTCTCCAAATCCTAAAAATAACCATGATACCAATTTATTCATTAATATTTTGAGATTTTTTTCTCATGGGTGGAGTGGAGGTAAAAAATAACAAGTTTTTTGGAGTTATACCAAGGTGGAAATGTGCCTTTGTCGTTTCCTCCTTAGCATATGTAGCATAATTTCCCACATTTTCTCTTTCTTTATTCTCTTAAATTTTTATTTTCTCTATACTTATATTTCCTTATAATTCACCCTACATGGGATTTAAATATTTATTTTAATATTCTAAAAACTCTTGTAATATTTTAATATTATAAACTATATGAAGGTCAAAATACATGACCATGTGGTCTTTTAAATATCACTCTCCCTTAGCACTATAAGGTGAAATAATATAACAATGTTATATGCACTAGGAACTTTTAATCACAAAGTATATTAACACTAATTTAATTTTCAAATCTCATAATGTTATGAAAAAACTTTATTCCTTCCTTAAATTTCATTCCAAAGACTATGATCACATTCAAACACAAATTGATTCTCTTTAAAAAAACAAATGCATAAAATATCATATTCAAAATTAAATCTATTTTTCATAAGTGCACATAGAATTGTCCTAAAAATCACCAATCATAAACAATAGAGAACCATCCTAATATATGGATACAAAAAAAATATCATAAAATAAAGTACACACAATATGAGTCTAAATATAATATGTAACAAAAAAAACAAGGTTGGGAAATCAAGTTTCTTTGCTCATATACATAAAATACACCTATATAATGTTTCAAATCCTACTTACTAGAATCCTTTATTTCTAGGAGTAGCTCATCCCCATCAAATTCTACCATTTTCAACATGCACACAAGCATCAATAGTACCCAAATGGAGAATCTAAAACTAAAAACTATTTTAACTACAAAATCAATCATCAATATCTAAAGTTTAGTGAAAGCATTAAATTTTGATTAACTAGAAATAAAATTAATAAAATTAATCAAATATAACTATTATAATTTCTCCCATTAATTAAAAATATTTTAATTGTAATGGTGTTCAATGCATGATTATTTATGAGGTAAAGTTTGGGATCCTACATCCCCCCTTAAAGGATGAAATATATTAATGCCTAAATAAAAAAATGAGGATAGTGTTGGAAGAATATATTTTCATCGTCAAAATTGGAACTCACTCACTAAGTTGTTACCATTAGACCAATACCTAATCTATATCAAAAAAATTGATAGACCAAGATCTGTATAGAATCTAAATGTAATTTTTCCTAATCTGTTACCCATAGATTAATTTAATCAAATATTTGATATGGATTAGATACATAATTCCTCAATAAATCAATATTAAACACATCATGAATCTTAAATAAATGAGAAAGAGCTACATGGTAAGATACTAGATTGATCTTTTCAATAAAAGTTGTGTGGGTTGACAAAGTGAAGACTTAGTTTTGAAACCTTGACATTCTTGACAGATTTATTTTTAGGTATCACTTTAATATAAACCTTGACCCATTTATTTAACTTTATAGGAGTTATTTTTATATCTATTTAGTTATTTATCTTATCAAATGTATCATTTAATATTTTATAAATGAGATCCATTTGAGTGTCATAATTATGTTGTGTTTTAGGTCCTATCATATCCCTATTTTCCAATACTTCCCAAACTATGGGAGTTTATAATTTGTGTTCATATAGGGATTAAAAGGGAGTAATAATTATTGCATAATGGTAGGTATTATTTTAATAAAACTCAAATAAGTGGAGGTAGTACTCCCACTTAGTATGTGAATCCATCACACACATTATTATCATGTATTTAACCACTTGGTTTATCATTTTCACTTGACTATTACTCCTAAGGTGGTATGAGGAACTAAAATTCAACCAAGTTCCAAATGCAGAAATCAAGTTTTTAAAAAAACTTGAAGGCAAATAATTTATTTCCGTATGAGATAATAATCTTAGGAACTCCATCAAGGTAAACTATTTAATAAATATTTAAAATAAGATAGGGGCATCATATTTTAGATTTACTACAACAAAATTTGATACCTTGGTGAAATTATCAACCACCACCAAGATAATGGCATGATGACATAATGATTTAGGAAATATTATTATGAAGCACATTAAATTCATACACTAATATTCCTTAGGTATAGAATGAGGGAAAATTAATACACCTAGATGAAAATGATAAGTATAAACCCACTAGAATTCTAATCATTTTTCCACATAGGTGTGACAAAATATTTCTTTAGATCAAACTATAAATAGATTTTTTTGAGTTCATATGCCATATTTATGACACCATAATGAGAAAATGGAGGTGTCATATGCACTTATTTCAATACTCATTCACTCAATTTATTAAAATAAGAACATAAATCCTTTGTTAAAGCCTTATAATAGCATAATATTTTAGGGAATAAGCAAAAAAAAAATTTATCCATAGGTTCATTGGTTAAATTTGTGATAAATTCCTTATAGAAGTTATTGATTAACCATTATTCTATTTTTTTTTTTTTTTAAATTTGAGATTTAAATAAAAAGAGTTACAATACAAGTATGGTTATTGAATGCATCAACAATATAATTATACTTAACATTAAAATATCAAATATGCATGTCATAATTGATGATTAGTTACAACCATATATGTTTCCTTGAATTCAAGTCATCAAAATAATGTAGGTGTTCTAGGTTATAATTTTCTAATTTACCTTGAAGTGATTTACAAGAAAAAAATATTTCCACTAGTTGAGTGCATAAAGAACTAATACTAGATCTAAATCATTAATGGGGTAATTATTTTCATGTTATTTGAATTTTTGAGACTCATAAGTAATCACTCTATAATATTGGGTTAGTATTCTACCAAACCCATTAATAGATGCAACCATCTAGATATCAAAGTAACCATTCAGATCTAAAATTATTATTATAGGCATAATAGTCAATAATTCCTTAAGCCTTTCAAAATACCCCTCACTATGAGGTTTCCATAAAAATTGATTCCCCTTGAGATTCAAGTAAGTAATTATCTTAGCCACCCTAGATATATTCTTAACAAATCTATAGTAATAACCACCCAACCCCATGAATCTTTTCACTTCATTAACATTATTATGATTATACAAGTCCTTGATAGCCTTGATATTGAATGGATCAACATTAAAACCTTTATTTGAAATTATATGACCCAAATAATGAATCATATGCTAAAATAAATATAATTTATAAATCTTCCCATTAGTATTATATTACCTTATACTTTATAGGACTAAGCGTAAGTCTTGTTCATTTTTTCCTTCATTCCTTAATTAAATAAGAATATAAATAGCCATATTGAGTTCAAACTGAAGTATTATGCACATTCTCTTCATTTATTTGGAGTTGATGATATCCCAAACAAAGGTCTATTTTGGATAAAAGTGTAACTCCCTTCATTTGGTGAAAAAATCATGAATCCTAGGTAAAGGGTAACTATTTCTTATGTGAATTTATTCATCATCCTAAAATCAATGAAAATTATTAGTGTTTTATCTTTCTCCTTCCCGAATACAATGGGAACACCACAAGGTGAAATTTTTTGTTTGATTAAACCTTTGTTCATAAACTCTTGTAATTGGATCTTGAGCTCTAGTAGGGCCACCACATTCATTTTATATACCACATTTGACACATGTGAAGATTCATACATAATGTTAATTAATAGATTAAAATCCTTTACCAATGGGAAGCCTATAATTTTATTAGGAAATGCATCCTTAAATTCTTGTAAGACATAAATGTCTCTCAATTTAGGTTATCTTTCCTTAGAGAATTATTTCACTTGCATGGAATAGAACCTACATAATTTAAAAAATAATTTATTTAGCTACGAGGTTTTAAAGACATTAGACAACTAATTTTAGTATTAGTTATATTTCCACCATCTTTATTAGACCATTTAAGAATTGTACTCTATTATTATAATAATTAAATATAGTTTGATGTTCTTGCAACCATCCATGTCAAGGATTATATCATGAGATTTCAAAGGTGTTATATAAATACTTATCTTGATCCTATATACTCCCAAATAAAACATAGATTGATCCAAAAATCAGTAAACTTGAATTATTTTTTATCATTATAAACTCTACCTCCCATCATTATCTTAGTTTAGTAGATTATAATTTACATTTAGTATAAATAGAAGGAGGAATAAAATTAATTTTTGCTAAAAATATCAATCCAAAATATCCAAAGAGAAACTAAAAATTATATCTTGGGTCTTAATTAATGTGGATTACAAATAAATTTTTTATTTGTAAAAAACTACAAACACCTTGTGGTTTACTAATTAATTTCCTCATAGTTTAGGGAAATAATTTTTGTTGTGATTTCAACAACATTCCAAACATTTAAATGCTCCATGTAGGGGAAAGGGTAATCAATTAACACATGTTGATACCAATGATGATATAGCTATGGCTAATTTTTGTTAATAGCATTAGGCTTTGAGAAACATTGATGTTTTAATCTTCCTCTATTATGGTTCTAAAATTTACCAAAATTGCCACTAAATTTTATAAAAATGTTATTTTGATATTGCCTCTTAAACTTCATATAAATAGGTAAAATAGAGGACTTATTTTTCTATTTAGGATTCCTATTATTATAACATTATTGTCTATCCTTTTGGTGATACGTTTAATTCTCTTTATCCCTTAAGCTAATTCAAATGTAGTAGGATACGGGACTTGGTCATAGTCACATCATGATTCAAAAATTCATGTAAGACCAGATTGAACTTAGTGAGTTTAGTTTTTTCATCATGCATGTAGTTGACATATAAAAAAGGCTAAAAAACTTTTTATTATACTTGTAGACACTTAGTTTTGTCCACTTTCATGCCTAAACCAAATTTCAATTCATTTTTTTATCAACTAACATATTTCAAGTATATAAATTACCTAAATTATTCAAATTTATCCACGTAAAGTATTCAATTGACCAAAGATGTAATGAGGCTAGCTTGTTTGGTGTATTACTTTGTATGCATCACTAACCTAGTTTAGTTCCACCCTAGTCAAATTAAAACCTAGTAATTGTGCACTTTTGGCCTATCAAGATATTAATTCATAACATTAAAATAATTGCAAAAATATAAAAATTACTAATTAATATTAATTATATTTAAAATCCTAATTAACTTGCCTAAAATAATTTCATTTCCCAAAAAAGGAATTTTTATCCAAATATGAAGTCAAAAGGTTAAATGAGCTAATAAAGTGATTTATTATCTCCTAAATATTCCATAAGTATGAGTTACACCTAAAAAATATCTAAAATGAGTTGTCATGCCTCATAAATAGCTAAAACTATGGTGTCAAAATTACATGAGTGATTTTACACAACCCAAGGTTAGACTAACTCAACCTAAGTTAATTTAGACTCAACCCAATTTAGAATTTAACCTAACCTCCCTAGGGTTGGATTTATTTATTTGATCTATAAATATAATTTCCCGCACTATATGCCAAAAATATTTTGTTTTTAAGGTTAATCTTCTTGAATACCTTCTTGAAGCCTTTGAGAGTAATGTTATAATTCCCAATTTATGCCAAGACACAAGTGACTATTAGAGAGATGATACCACCATGGAATAGCATTGATATAAGACTTATATTATCATAGGCCAAGCATGAACATCCTTATGCAAAAAAATAATAATTAAATTTGACAAAGGAGGTAAGAAATTTGTATTTCTTTATCTCTATTTTGTGATCTTGCTTGTTGTGTTATGCTCTCCTTAGTTCTTAGGCAAGATTTTTTAGTCTTAGTGTATTGATATGCTTGATGTTTTATCATTTAGAATAAAATGGGACTAACATACATATTTTTTACTCTTCAAACACCTAAGCTACATAATGACATGCCTAGTGGGACCACACATCACATTGGCCAAGGAGAATGATATGCTAACCTAGTTTTACTAATAAATGCATTTAATTCTTAAATTTTAGAGTTTCAGCCTTAAAATATGTCATTATATTTTTTGAATAAACAACAACTTCACCCTATGTAATTATGGTATCATCATTTCCATGTTTGTTTGTGATCTTTAATTTTACAAAAATGTCAACTTTGTAATGGTGGCTTTGGCCTACTAAATGATAGTTTAGTAAAATTGGTGGCTTTGCTCATATTGAATGGAGGATTCATAAGGTGAAATTACTCTATGTTTTATTATTTTACCACTTGTTTAAGTGGCTTTGCCTAACCTAATTGATGGATTCACCTTGATAAATGATGGTTTTACCAAAGTTACTCTATACATCTATGTTTACAAAAACTCAGTAGCTTTACCTTGATAAATGATGGCCTCCCTCTATGTTTTTACAAAATAAGAGATCTCAAAATGGATTTTTATTTGCTCACTTGCTTTTTATCTTCTAGGCAAGCAAACCCCCTAACATTTTTTAGGACCTAAGGTGGAGAGAGAGAGAAGCTTAAGCATAGTTAAAAACTTACATAGATTTTGTTTGGTGCCTAAAATCCAATTAATCACACTTGCCTTTTAGTTTTTTAAGTTTTTTTTAAAATTGAAAACAAGGTCAAGGGACCAAAATTTCAATCACACTTTGATTTAATGATATTAAAAAGAACACACATTTTAGTTAGAGATCTTAAGAGATTTTTCACTTTATGCTTTTTTTTTCATTATTAGCTAGATTTCAAAGTTTATTAAACTAGTTTCCTTATTTGTAGAAAATTAGAAACTATTATGTATGTGTTCCCCCTATCCCATTTAGGGAAATCAAGGGACTAAAATAAATGATTTTATTGTCTCTATTTATAAATTTACGTTAGAAAAAATGCCACGTATGTTCCTCCCAAGCTTTGAATGACTTGGGTGACCCATAAATGATTTATAAAGTCTTTCAATTTTTGATTTATTTATTTTTATTAATTTGGCTTGTGGAAAAGAGCTTGCTTCTCCCTCACAAGTTATCTATGAGTGCATTGACTTGGGGTTTCATCTCCCATCAATCTACAAACCCCACTCTATAGTATGGTATATAAATCGAGAAAACCATTGGTTGGGATAGTAGTGAGTAGTTATCCTGACCATCCCAATGGGTACTCAGTCCATGTGATAGATAGACATTAGAATTAACTAAGAGGTACATATATGAATTCATTATGTAAAATACTAGGCCATTCCATAACAATATAGCTGGTTTAGACTCAATTTATGTGATTGTACCCTTATTTTAGCCACACATAAGACCATTTAGTCCTTTTTAGATTTATATATTTTATTCAAAACCCCACTTTATTTATAATTTATTTCCAAATATTTATTGATCCTCTCTATAAATTTATGCAATGTATCAATACTTGAGAGATAGAGAGGGGTGTCAAAACTCTACCTATACCTATTTTGATAATTTGGCCTCTCTAGCCAAATATCAACCCATATAGTTCAAAAATTTCTCATAGTTCCCTCCAAGGTTTTATATGGTGATATAAATATTGTCATGGTCTTCAAAATGGTCTTTTAAAAGCCTTATTAGCATTGTTTAAGTTTTCATTGTATGTACTAGGGATCGATTGAGAAACTATCATATAGTATCATGTTGTGAGTCATTAGATGATTTATTGGGTATTCATAAGTTATCCTTTGGTTATTGAAAGGTTATTAAGTTATTTTTGAACCCTAAAGAGTGGCTTGAATCTTATTTGATGAGGTTAATGTATTTTAGCAAAAATTAAGTTATTTGGGGAGATTAAGGTTTCTTGTTCTCATTGTATTTATATTTGCCTTAGCCAATTATTATGAAGGGTACCTTGATAAAAGATGTAACAGATGTCCAAGAATTATTGATCCTTGACATGAGTTATAATGATAAATTTAAGGTTATCTACTATGGTTTATTTTACAAGAATGTTTCAAGCTCTAATGAGCCCCTAAGGTCATCAAATACCTTTCAAACATGTCATATAGGTTAAAATTAATATTATAAACCTTTGAAGAGGTGTGTCTTATGTTTCACATTGAATTTATGATTTTTAAAAGGTCTCATGGATATTTCATATCATTATAATGTGGTCTTATATTCAATAAAGGGGTATTCTAAAAGGTCAAATATCCTTCATGCACATAAAAGTTACCCACCTACTTGAAAAGTGACCTTTTAAATTACATCCATATATATACCCTAGTTTTAAAGTTTGTTTGACTTATCATTCCCTCCTCTTGACCTCCAATGGTTTTTCAAGATCTCAAACCTAAAAAAATGTAGAGAAATGATGTTTTATAGGTGTTTTCAAGACTTGTAAAAATTTGTACATCGAGGTTAGAGTCAGAAGAGGTTATAAATATCATGGGAGATTACTTAAATGAATTAGAGAATATAATCCATGATTCATAAGACAAAATAAGTTAGAAACCTATGTATTTTATCCATCAACCTCTTCAAAGCCCTAGAATGGTTAATGGTTTTGCATCAGTCCATACAAGAGGAAGAGAGTTAGAGCCCAAGATCTTGGCCTGAGGTAGAGCCTCTAATGGGATTATAATTAGTGTCATTTTTTTTCACATCAAATCCCTATTATTTATGAAAAAATTCTAATAACCTAACTACTCAATTTTTTTCATCTACATAGGGTCAAATTTTGAATGGCTTTAATGCAGTTTTGGATTGCTTGATGAAAGTGGTGGTTACATATATTTTTTATGAGTATTTATAGTTCTTTAACTTCACTCTTTATCATTGGTTAGCATGTGTGATTTTAGGAAAATAAGGAACCCTTATTTAGGAGAAGTTGTAGGTCAAGTTTAATTGGTTTCTTGATACTTTACGGTCTTCAATGCATGAAGGATATGAGTCATGGTTGAATGTTGTGATGGTGGTTTATTTAAACTCATTCAGGATTTATCAAGTCACTATTTGTGTACCAAGTAAACAATTAACCTCCCTTAAATCCTAGACTTGAGTATGATTACCACACATGGAGTGACCCTCATTGCAAAGGTGAATAGCAGTGTTTCTACTATTAATAGTTTTAGAGGATCATAAGTAAATACTTTAGCATATAGTGGTCCTCACATAGTAATTATAACTTGTAAGTGAATCTAATTGTTTCACCCCCTCACAATAATAGATCATTATTATATCCTAGGAAGGAATAGACCTAATTAAGTACATATAGGCTTATAGCAAAGATGAATGAGTTTTTTAGGAAGCCTAAGGTTGTAAGAGATGAAGAAACATATGTAATATACTATAAATTCTATAAATACTCTCATAAAGTTATACCAAGTAGAAAGATAGATAGAGGGTGAATTTGTTAATGAATCATCAATATTATAGGCAAAGACTTAAATATTATTGGCAGTTATGAATTTGAATTGAGTTATTTTATCCATGAGTAAATTAAAATACCTTATATAAATTCTTCAATAGGATATCACAAGTGAACATGATAATAAAACATATAAGAATACCTATCTTTCTAAAGTTAATCTTCATCAACCACCTATAGGCTTGTCTACAAGGGTGTGGTGAATATGTATGTTGTTTTTTGAATACAAGATCTAAGGATCATGAAACAAGTGATAAAAATTGAGGGGATAATGAAAATTTTGAACCCTTTTGAGAGGTAAAAATCACTCAAGAAGAGATACTTTCAATAATCAACTAAGAAATAGACCTTGAGGAGATTCCATAGTCTCACAAGACTAAGAAAATATGTCCTTGGTAGGTCTTGTGTAGTAACTCACTTCGGAGTAGATATAATCAATAAAATAGTGTATAATTTACCCTTTAAATCATAGAATTTCATCTAAGAAAAGGGGTCAGTTATGAGTTGAAAAAGAAAGTGCTCTAGGTTCAAAACAATAACCTATAGACCTGCCTACATATTCTTAAGAAAAAAGGACATATCTCCCATTGATTAAAACTATGAGATTTATGTGAGGTTTGTATACATGTTGAAGATAATTAAGGAGATGTTTTTACCCTTTTATTGATGAATGAAATAGGTGAAGGTATATACAATCAATCATATGAAGAGTGGACACCCCGCTAACTTAATTGTGTAAGCCAGCTAGATGATTAAAAGTATTAGATGTTTAAAGAGAGTCTAAACCTTGAAAACAAGTCAAATGTATTTAATATATGATTATATGTCATAATAGATTCAAATACATATCATAAATGGTAAAAATGAGGGTGGATGTAGACCTTCAGGCCTATAGACTAGTAGGTCCACATCCTTGATTAAGAGAGAAAAATATTACAAAAAAGAGAGTGTATTGAGCTTCCTAAAGAAAAATATTATCTCATTAAGGTATTAAGGGTATAATAAAACATTATAGTAACTTGTGTATAGTAACATAGTGTATCAAATATCCTCAAAATGATTAACATAAGGAGTAAGGTCATGAAGTCTAAAATGCTCATTTATATGCCTATGATTGAAAGCATGAATTAAGGGTATATATCCTAATTAATTTTGAAGGTTGAAGGATATCATGAGGTTAATAATACCTTTTAATAATACCATATGAATATTGAGTTTAGTGCAAGATATACAAAGGGATAAACAAGCATTGTTAGGGCCATAATGTTAGGGTTGTTCACAAAACCTAGAGGTGGGATAGGTCATATTTTAGGTATTGTGAGGAGTAAAATGGATTGTATTAGTATTTAGTAACTGAAGTAAGTTATTTTTGACCTCATCCAACTATTCTAAATCAATAACAAGAAACCTAATGACAAATCTTACTCAAAACCTCATATCGACCTCTTGTAGCAAGTTTACACTATCAAAAGGGCCTGATTCATCACATTGGAAGTCACATGAGAAAATTCATAGAAACCTAAGTAATTAATAATAATATACATCCCATATGATCTAACCATTCATTTTATTTATTATTTCATTAGAGGCCCTACCTCTATGAAGGATTGCTAAGAGTGCAAGGGGGTATAAACCCTCCTAAAACCTTATTAAGGACCCAATAGGAAAGAAAGTGAAATTTAAGGGTTTATATGACTTAGTATGGATTTTAAAACACATCTTAAACTCTGATAAGGTCTTGTTCATACACTGGTTTGTATGGACACATATACATATGCAATAAACACTCTAATTTTTCAAGATGTCATGTTAAATTCAAGATGTAGGGATAGGTGAACACTTGAATATCATTAAGGAGAGTGATGTGACATGTATTATATTATATTAGGCCATAAAAAACACTAAATTTACATTATGAGTGCTCTTAGAGGCTTGGAATTTAAAGGAAGTCTAGATATGCTGGTAGAAGGATGACCTAGTCACCTAGTTGAGCAAAAATGGTAGGTGTACATTGACTTAAAGCCATAAATAATGGTTTAATTAATTTATTTTATCATAAATAATGGTAATTTACATATTTTCATGGTTCTATGCAAGGTTTATGTCCATCTAATTGACTATGCCTAGTTGCCTATTAAACCTATTTGGTTAGCTAAAAGAGAATGTCTTTTAGCGTAGAGGGCTACTAAGAAGGTGAATTGAGAACCATCAATGCTATATAAATAATATAAGGAGGTAATCATGAGAATTTCATTAACATTATGTAATTTTAGGCATTATTATGCCTAGTCAAAATGTAAAATAGAGATAGGCTATTTAATGCCTCATGGAGGTCAATTATACCACAATTATACCATTGTAACTGAAAATAAAGAGGTGGTTGGCCAAGTTTAGCATGTCCATTATTTTAAAAGTTAAATAACAAGAATATATTAGTATAAATTACACCATGTTATATGATACACTTCCATGAAAACCATCAATCAAGAATGACCAATGTATTGAATAGGGCTAGAAGGTGGTGTCTCAAGGATTTTACTTTTTTGATTTGAAACTAAAAATGGAGATGTGTTGTAGAGATGATGAGATTTAGTGATATATTTTCCCTCTCTCTCTCTCATCTTGTTCTATAAATTGGTTCTATAAATCATTTTTAATCATCCCTCTGCTAGGTATGAATTTTTTTTCCCATTTGTATCTTACAGCCTTTGAGTTAATGCAAAGACTGATTCAACCTCCTCTATACTAGTCGCTAGTGTGTTTCACACTTGTTTATTTACATAATTGGATCATAATTTTATACCTTTTTAGGTCATTACTTCTCACCTAGATGGTATTGAAGTGTTCTTATACTGGTTACATAGTGTGTGAATGTGTCAATGATTATGTTTATGATGAATATTGATTGATAGTGTCTTAAATCAGACCTCTCACTCATCATCCTCTTATCATATTCATTAGCATAACCTCCATGTGAATCACTGATGTGTATGCATCCTTTAGAGAGAGTGTATTAGTAACCAGTCTTTATATTATTCATAAATTGTTATTAGAGGGTCAAGTAGAGGAGACACAACATATTAGTGCCTCACCTCCTATAGCTTAGGTTTGATTTCATGTCTTTATCCTATGTTTTTCATTATAAAAACAAGTTGTATTAGTAGTTTAAATTAGTTGATACATCATGGGAGCTAGCTCTAAAACTAGAGACTCACCTCACCCCTTAGGACACCCATACCTAGAGGTGATTCCATTGTATTAGTTGGATGAGGTAGGTTTGAGACTCCTTTGGCTTAAGGGTGTAGTCTAGACTAATAACAACCTATACTTTAATTTTTGGATTAACACTTAATTCCTCATAAACTTTAGTATATTGGTGGAATCTTTGGAAGCAATTTTGCACACCCATGTTAGTTCTAGATATAAGATGAGCCATTAATGTTAATTATATTTTATTTGATTTATATGTGTGTTTTTAGACTAAAATTGTTTATTTGTATTGTCACATCAAAATAAGTCCAAAACTATCACATTTTTCTCACAACCCTTTAGCCTAAGAAGTGTTACTCTATCTATTTTATGTCACACTCTTTGCCTTAGATATTTTTGTTCCAAAACCCTTTGTGTTTCACTTATTTAAACAAGGCATCATTACTCTGCCAATTCATCCCAAACTTTTGCCTTAGATATTTTAGTCCAAAAACCATTTTCATGACATTTTTTTGAAGGAGCATTGTTACACTACCTAAATTAGTCTAAATCTCTTATCACTTGAAACCAAGTTCCAAGCCATTGTTATACCTCTCGTATTTTAAATGCAAGGTTACACTACACATTTTTGGTCTATCTCTTTTACCTTAGAATATTCGATTCTTTTTGCATTAAATATTAAACTCAACCTTTCGAAGTGAAAATCCCAAACTAATCGGGTTCACACCCAAGCCTCATCTAATTTTGGATTAGGTTGTCTACCTTTTTTATTTGTATTGTGTTACTTGGGTTGATTTCTTATTTGATGTAAAAGACCACTTGATTAGACCTATTGATTAGTATTTGTATTTTACCTTATATGGAGAGTCATTTGAGCCAAGTTTTTGCCACATGTTTTTTTTATAGTTTGTTGTGACAAAATTTTGAGTGTATTAGTTCCATTATTTCAATAGTATCTCATTAGTAAAATATTGAGTCTTAGTGAACCATTTATTGAGTGTCATCTGAGCCAATTGACTTAGTTTAGTTATTTTTCAAGTCCTTATGTGGATTCTTTATTTGTAAGTCTAGGATTATTTTTCACACTAATGATTATAACCACCTTTGGGTAAATAACTGCTATCCATTGATCTTAGTTAAAAATTGTTCTACTTTATCTAGACACTTTCATCACTAATTATAACAACCTTTGGGAAAATTAATATTTTAGACATAGATGAGTTTTGATCCTTTGTGTTAATTTTACCACTAATTATAACCACCTTTGATAAAATTAGTATTCTTTGTTAGACTAGTTTTGCATTTGTTTTAGTCCTACCTTTACCTATTTTAGTTGTTTATCCCTTTTTGCCTCTTTTATAGAGCCAAAGATCCTTTATTTTTAGACCTTTATTTTTTGTTACCTTTAGACCCTTTATTTTTCATGTGACCCATCCATCAATATAAGCATGCCTCATTACACATGTAGAGGGATAATGTATAATCCATACTATAAGAATGTTATGACCAATGACCCTTTTGTTCAATATTCATATGATGACGTAGTTTATGAGATGGATCCCTATCCATCTTATAACATCCCATATGTTGAACAAAGGCATGACCCTTTAGCATAGTATTTGGTAACTATACCTCCTTATCTAGTTTAATAACCAAATAAAACAATGTAATACCTTTCTCAAACAATACCTAACACTAAAAAAACCAACAACAAGATCCCTACTATGTTATGAAGCCAATGAAAACAAGTTATTATCTATACATGTTTGAACATCAATTGTTAGAAAATAAAGATGAAGTGATAATTAGAGCTATTGAAGTAGGATCTAAGTTCTTGATATACTTCCCACATGAAAGTTTGAGTATTTTGAATATAACTCCTAGTAATGTACTTTGAATTTACCATTTGAGAATGCATCAACTAGTTATAGTCAATCTTTAGTCAAATGCCACAGGAAGACCAAAATATGCTTGAAAAATGGAATGGTATTATGGATAAACAAATGGAATAGGTAAAACAAGCATACCAAAACTATCTTAACCTAGCTCATAACCTTAACACAAGGTATATTTTTATCATGTTATTTATTCAGATAGCTCCATCAAAAGGGCAACAAATATATGCTTCAAGATGCACAAGACAAAAATTAGACCCATTTAGCCAAATTATACTAGTTGGTGATAGTTATGATATCCATATTTATATGGAAGAGATTGATACTCAAATGAAAGACATCACTTAGAATGTTTTGGATATCATGCAAGTGCATTCCAATCTAAACCAAATTGGTTCTAATTTACCATTGAGTAATACATAGTATATTCCTCCAAATAATGCCAGAAGTAGATTTCAACAGTAGAGAATAGGTATGATTATTTCATAAAAACAATAAGAAATCTCCACTCCTTAACTAGCTTATTCCTCAAATGTGAAATAGGGGGAACAAGCTTACAATAGACCAAATTACCACTACAGGTGCATAACACTACCCCACCTCAATAGGTAACAACAAATGTTCTACCAAAACAAGCATAGACCAATATACCTTATCAATCATAGATATTGCCTAACCAATAATTTATTCCTCATAGTTAGAAAGTTCTAGTTGGTTAACAACAATAAATTCCAAACACCCAATAGTTACCTAACTAACAACAAGTGCCTATTCACCAATATTTTCCTATTTAATAATAAGTGTTGCTTCAACAATAAGTGTCAATCCAACAATAGGTGTTTGTCCAATAACAATATTCTAGGTAATAAGTGTTAGGTAATAATTGTCTTTCACCTAATGGTTATTACATGTACAACAAGGATCCAACTACCAAGACCTTGAACAGTATGGATCTAGTCAATAACATTTTCCCTATGTATAATGGGGTTTAACGAGTAGACAACAAGTTTACTCCCAAACCTAACAATCCCAAAACATTCCATAGATCCAAATTCCATACCATAACCATAATTCACTAGCTAGGGTTATGTATCTAATCCAAACCAAATTCCACTTCAAAAATCTTATATTTTGTATCCATAATACAACCATAATGCATGGATATGCATACCTAGTCATCTGGCCAATTCAACCAACATCCCACAATATGCTTACCTTGGTGAAAGTAATCCACCCTTGATCGTGCAATCTCAATACCAATAGGATACTCCCTTTGTCCTTTCCCAAGATTTATAATATATGAAGGATGAAATTCAAGCTATACAGGTGGGAAAACAAACAAATTAATTAAATAAGGATGAGATATGTTCTTACCCATTCAAAATGGAGTATCTACAAATACCATTTTTGCCATGTTATGAGCCACCCAAATTTAAAAAATAAAAAATCAAAGGTGACCTTAGAGAGAATATAAAATAATTATTTGTTTCTTTATAGTTGGTTTCATATAGTGGCATATACTTGATTCTACTCTTCCCAAAGATTCTAGATGGACAAGCCTTGGAATGGCTATCAAAATTACCGAAGAACTCTATACCTAAATTTGATGATCTCTCATAGAAGTTTCTATAACACTTTTCATATAATATCAAGCATGATATTACCATTATGGATTTAGACCAAGTTAAATATAATATTGGTGAAAGATTCATTGCATACGTACAATGTTGGAGAAAACTATCAAGCTATTTTACTCATAATATACTAGATAAATAGTTAGTCATGATATTTTCTTGGAACTTACACAATGAGATATCCTACCATCTCAAGATATAATGTGTTCATATATTCAAATAGTTTATATCAAAAGGAATATAGATTAATAAATCCCTCATCAACAAAGGCATATTCAAGCTATCTTATTCTAATTAGAACCATCTCAAAATCAAGGATAGAACGATAATCAGAACCTAGTTCAAATACTAGCTTCAATGCCACCTCAAGCCAACAATAATGAGAGACCAAAACCTTAAAACCATAATAAGAATGTTGTTAGTAATGGGGTTAATAAATCACACCATGTCTATATGGTGTAAACATTGGATATCCATTTACCTCCACCCACTCAACAATAACATCCTGCATACATTCCACTAGGACCTCTATAAAAATAACTTCCACAAAATAAAAACCAATTACAAGCCCTTAATCCAAGGAAAATAACACCCATGGCCCAACAATTCAGTGACCTTGATGAACCTATTAAAATTTTATTACAAATATTAATTCATGCAAATATGATCAGTTGGTTGATATCAAAGTGACATAGTTATTTTTTATAATTAGTACAAGTAACATGAATTCTTTGAGTACCATCATTTTAGAGGACATTCCATAATATGGTGTATTTAACTCAGACATCTGATTGAGAATATGATGGTAAACAAAGAGATAAAAAGAGACACCCATGCTCCTACAAATAATAATAACTTGGGTATCTACTAGAATCCATTTCCCTAACATAACAATAATAATAACAAGTATCATTAACAATAACAAAAATGTCAAAGAAATCCACTAAAGAATCAACATCAATAATTCTAACCACAAAAACAACATCGTAATGGTCATAATCAAGGGCAAAATGATCAAACCAACCAAGGAGTTCATCATGCCATTTTGTATACCTATAACATTGTTATAGGATACATTGTAGGTGGTCATGTTACCACCATCAATATCAACCCTAGACCAACCACAAATAAACCTAGACCTTTACCCAATAATGCCTATTTTCCAAACAATACCTACTAATCTCTTTATGCTAGTGATTATTCTATGGAATATGTTGAAAATCAGGTACCATACCATCTAATAATCATCATTCTAAGCCTCGTTACCCACCCAACCAACTACTAAATCAAAGTTCTAGATCAAGATTTCATAATCATAACTTGATGATCTAGGGTCACCATAAAAGGACCAAAACCAAATACTATACAGAAGCCTAATCAACCTTTTATACCTATAAAAATAAACCAACTAACAAAATTGAGGAGAAGGCTTATGATATTGTGGAACAACTAAAGAAGACACCTACACACATATCCATCATGGATTTGTTGCATACATCTACCATTCACAAAGATATATTGAATGAGTATCTAAACTAATCCATTATGCTAGATGATATCACTCTAGATAAATTCCAAGCCATGGTAGGACACTTGGCCCTTGACCAGCATCTCACCTATGATGAAAGTGATATGTCTTCTTTGGGCCCTCTACATAATAACCTATTGTATATTGAAGTTGGTACAATGAACCATAGAGTTAAATGTGTACTTTTAGATAATGGTTCAAGTCTCAACATTATGTCTTTGAATTTGTTCAAACATCTAGGATTTATAGTAGATAACTTACAACTAGATACCATCATTATCAAGGAATATGATAATAAACAATAGGAATATCAAGGTACTATTAGCTTTCCAATGATCATTAGGCCATTGAACCATGATACTATGTGCCATATTTTTGACCTAGAACTATCTTATAATCTATTATTGAGATGACCCTAGATCCATGAAATTAGGGCTATACCTTCTACATTTCACCAATGTATAAAATTTTCACATTCAGGGATGAAAGTGACTATACCATATAATCTTTATCCATATAAGTATCATAAATGCCCTGAGGCTAATTATAAAATATACAACTACTAGTTTGGATTGAATACCATGCCTAAATTAGATGAAGAAAATTTTGAAAATGGAAAATCCATTGAATCATGCCCATAAGTTAATTATATTGACCTAGACAACTTAGCATCAACCTCAACCATTCCTTCCCTAGAAATTTCTATCTAATTTTATATAACTAATAAAGGTCTTGGGGAATATAGTACCCATAATTCATTCCATATTTCCAAATTTACCAAAAATCCTAAAGCTTATGGGAGACTTAAGGTCAAAACTACTCATATGGAGTGGGAAGCCAAAGGAAAATCTTAGCTAAATAAGCTCATTATTTATAAACTAGCCTCTGGCCTAGAACATGACCCCTTAGTAGAAGATGATTTATAGATATAAATTGATGAGTTATCCAAATTTTACCAAAGTGCAAAGTATCTTATTCCCAACTAGATTATGGATCACCTAATCTATGAAGGCATAAGCCTAATACTATATCAATAATGAATGATCAAACAAGTCTTAATGCCCAAATATAAGGAAACCCATGGTATTGGATTTAAACTATTTAGGGGTGACCTCACATACCTTATTCACATTTTAGCATTTAACACTAGTGATGATGATTCCAGATATGATGCAGGGTATGATTATAACATCTAAAATGACCTTACCACTACGATTTTATTTAACCTTGATGTCATTTGCATTGTTAGCCCTTTTTTAACTTTTAAATTTATCCCTTTAGCACTACAATTAATAGACTAGGACTAAAAAAACTCAATAATGTCATTAGACAAGTTTGAAAATGATGAGGCCATATATGACTTTCTAGGATTTAAGAGTCACATTACTCTTGGAGACCTCAAGAAGGGCTTTACTATTAGATTGGATCATGATGCCTACTTCAGAGAGTGGGTGAACTTCCCTAGCCAAAAACAAAACTAAAATCAAGCATTGATGTCTAAAAGTGAAAACCTCTTTGGGGTGATTTTTTACCAAGGAAAAATTAAAGAGAAAGGCAAGTCTCTTGGTCAAAATTAGTTTTCAACACCATTAGATGGGAATGTTCACCCCTCTTCCTATGAAGTGTAAGAGACCAATAGCCCAAAATCTATTTATGGATCATATATCAATACTAAGGAGTGGAAATATTTTACAAATATTTTTCAAGAATGCCTTGAGTTATTTATATCATGGTTGATGCTAGCATTAAGAGATTCTAATTCAACCTGCTTAGGAGAATTAGACATGACAATCTATCTAGATGACTTTGCCATCACCAATCAATTTAAATCTTTACTAACTATTCTAGATGATATTTCTACACTTCTTATGGAGGATAATTCATAGGTGAATATTGGGACTCTATAAGACCTAAAGAGGATTAAATTAGGCACATATATCACTAAGGAGGAATGTGAAGCTTTTACATCTCTTTTGAGAGAATCTGTTGACATATTCACATGAACCTATTCAAACATGCTAAGTCTAGACCCTGCCTTGGTTTTACACCATATTTTTATACATATTCATGCCAATCATGTTAAATATAAGTTGTGTAAGATTCATCCTCTTATTAATGTGTTATTCAAGAAAGATTTGGAAAAACTCTTAGACGTGAAATACATCAGGTCAATTGACTATTCAAAGTGGATTTCAAACATTGTGCTAGAAAGAAATAAACTGGAAGGTATTAGGATCTACACTAATTTTAGATATATTAACAAATCTTACCCAAAATATGACTTATTTTTTCCTAATATTGACATGATAATCAACTCAATGGTTGGCTATGGAATTTTCTCTCTAATAGATGGATTTTTAGGGTATAATCAGATAAGAATTACACAAAAATGCCAACATAAATTAGTGTTCACCACTCTATGGGGAGTGTTTTGTTATTAGGTGATGTCATTTGGACTTAATAATTCAAGAGCCACTTATCAAAGAGATGTGATAATGATTTTTCAAGACATGATACACAACATTGTTGAGGACTATTTTGATTATATCTTGGGAAAATAAAAGACCCATGTTGATCACCCAATCATATTAAAAATAATCTTTGAGAGAATTTGTGAGCATAATGTTAGGCTTAATCTAAATAAATGTTTATTTGGTGTCACTTATGGGAAACTGCTAAGTTTCAGCATTTCTCATAGGGGAATTGAAGTCAATCCAACTAAATTTTATGAAATTATATAAATTTCACCACCATCTATCTTTAAGTAGGTCCATATTTTGTAAGGAAATATTCAATCTATCAAATCCTTCATTTCATAATTAGCCAATAAATTCCATCCATTTATGAACTTGCTAAAGAAAGGTGTTACATTCTCCTATAATCAAGAGTGCCAAAAATCATTCGATCAACTTAAAGAATATATTTTCAACCCACCTATTTTATTTCCACCAATGACAAACAATCCATTACTTATTTACCTATCAACAATTGAGAATGCCTTGGGGGCATTTTTAGCAAATCATATGAACAAGGAAATGAGCATGTCATGTACTATCTGAGCTGAACATTGGTCATGTATGAACATAATTATATGCTGATTGAAAAGACCTATTAATCAATAGTGTTCAAAGCCCAAAAATTTCATCATTTTATGCTAAACAACAATACCATTTTTATTTCCAAAGTAGATCCACTCAAGTTCTACTTTCAAAATCAACTCTACAAGGTCGTATTGTAAAATGGATTATTCTATTAAGTAACTTTGAAATTTAATATGCCAACTAGAAATACATTAAGGGGAAAGTATTCACAGATCAACTTGTTGAAGATCCTCTTTAACATACTCAAACTCTTACATTTGGATTTCTAGATGATCCCATTGTAACCATTGAAGAAGCATATGTACCTCTTAAGACTGAATAATGAAATATTTACTTTGACATGTCTTTCATGACTCATGGATCAAAGGCTATAATTTTGTTTATTATACCACAAGGGGATATCATTCCTAAGTCCTTTCATATTGGATTTCCTTGTACAAATAACATAGTCAAGTATGAAGCACTCATTACATAGATTTGATAAATAGTATAGTGGAACATTCAACATTTATTGGTGTATGGTAGTTCTCAGTTAATAATTAATTAAATTATGTCCCAATACCATAGCATGGATAATAAATTAGTATCCTATAAGGAGATGATTGATACTCTCAAGTATAAAATTACCAACATCTAATTTATGAAAATACTTCAGGCTAATAACAAAAAAATGGATGTTATGGCTACTATTGGTGCCATTATATGGATCATCTATAGAGCTAGGGATTATAAATTTTTTATAAACATCACATGAAAAATTATTCATTAATATAATTTATGACATTGTTGGTCTCACATCTCCCTAGTACACATATGTATATTCCTATCTTCAAGACTAAAGCATGCCTCTTGATTTATCATGTAAAAAATAAAAGACCTTTTCCCATAAAGCCTCTCCCTATACCATACTTGGACCAACCTTGTATTTTATAAGATATGATGGAACTCTAATTCTCTATTTACCCTCAAAATAATATGGATTAGCATTGAGGGTATTCCACAAAGGGATGTGTGTAACCACACCAGGCCAAAAATTTGTTGTGTACTAGTTATTAAGCCAATGATCGAAGTAGATGTAGCTACATATGTGAAGAGGTGTGTCAAGTGTTAGAATCATGCTAATTTGATTCATGATCCAACCAAGACACTCAAGCCATTCACAAAACCATGGAAATTCTCAACATGGGGGATCGACCTCATTGGGAAAATTAATCCCTCACCTTTAGATGGTCATAAGCATGTCCTCATTACTATCGACTACTTCATTAAGTGGGTGGAAAACATTACCCTCACTTACATCACTAGTAAATATATCTCCAAGTTCATATTCAATTATCTCATTTGCTAATATGGCATCCCCTATGACATGATATCTGATAATGATATATTATTCAATAAAAAAGATGTGAAAGCATTTTTTTCTCAATACAACATCAAACAACATTTTTATAATACTTACTATTTATAAGGAAATGGCCAAGATGAGGCTTATAATAAAATGATTATCAATATTTGAAAGAATATTTTCAATGACACTGGTCATAATTGGCACTTGCAACTATTTATTACCCTATGGGAAAACATACCACATTTTATACTCCAATAAGAGCTACATCTTATTAACTTGTTTATGGAAGTCAATCCACTCTTATCATTAAGATAAAGTTACATTATCTCCTAGCTTTGTTTTGTCACATCATCTATGATAAATAATATAGAATGTCTTGCTTATAGGAGCTAGACCTAATTGATGGTAGATGCTTGGTTACATTGAATAATCTTTAGTCTTATCAAAAATGATTAAAAGGACAAGCATCATGAATTCAATCTTGGTGACCTAGTACTTAAAGAGAATAAAAAAACATAAATGTTGAAACGAAGAAAAAGATAAAGTTCCAACCAAACTAGTTAAGGCCCTATGTAGTTATTTCTAACTATGGTTCTAGAGAATACAAGCTCACTACAATAGATGGAGATGAAATTGATGAACCAATGAATGTAATGCACCTAAAACATTTCTTTGTTTGAGGGACTCAACCTTTATTTACAAGGATCATCTAAGATATGTTGCATTATTCCTATTCTTTGTATTATACCCCTAACCATTTAACCGTACCCTTAACATTTTCTGACTAGTTATTTTTACCTAACCATACCTATCACTTTTAGAATTAGTTCTGATTAATTTATACTTTAGGAATGTTTAGTGGTTGATAATAGATTTAGTTCCATCAATTGTTTCAAAATTACATGTTCAAATAGTAGTATATGAAAGTAGTGTGATAGTGGTCCTAGAAAATACATCCTTCATTTATTGTTATGTTCCCACCTCGTACAACTAATTATAACCACCTATGGGAAACTTAGTACCACTAACCCTTTGTCATTGTCTCCTAATTCTAACTTCTTATAAGTAATTAGGAACAACACCTTTACCATACATTACCACATCACTTTGCCATTATTTTTATCATTTGTCTTGCCATTTGCCTTTATCTTGAGCTTACTAGTACTTAATTATATGTATTTTATGTAGGAAGAATTAAAATGACTTGATGTCTTGTGGGACTATGTAGGTAGTGCTTGATTCATATTAAGGTCAAATTAGTCACCCCTTTTCTACACTCACTATTTTGTGAGAAGTTTAAGTTTGAATTCTCTCACCAATTTATGAGAAACCTAAGCCACACTCTCACTATTTTGTGAGTTGGACCATTCTGTGTCTCATAATTATTGACTGAGTTGAGATTCCTAGAAAATTCCAAAAACATTTTCAACAATTTCAAAATCCCTAAACATTTCAAAAAGACCTAGAAAATCATAAAAATCACAAAATCATGAAAATTTTCTTAAAATTTCCATGTGAGATATATATCCATCAAAATTTTATGGGATGAGACATATTGTTTGTTGGATTTATTTTTAGAACACCTTGGTATTTTTCCTCCCATTTCTGGGAGAACTACATCAGCCTGAGGTCTACATAGACTATGTAGGTAGCACTTTGATACACTAGGTATCTCAATTGCACCTTTATTTTTAAACCACTTCTTTGCCTTAGAGATCTTAGGAACCCTATTTAAAATTTAACAACTTCTCATTTAATTTCCCCATCCTTATTGGCCTAATTTGTATGCTCTCACTATTTTGTGAGTTTATGTAGTGAGCATTATGTACTAAACTTTGATACACTGACTGTTGGGCTTTATTAATGTTCTCATCATTTTTTAAGTACTCTCTATCTAAACACTCTCACCATTTTGAAAGATCATTCTAATTCCATGTCTTAGATGTAGTAAACATTATGAATTATCAATTCAATTCATTTTTGGATACTTGTCTCTTTAATCTTAGTGTGGTTTTATCTTCAACTATACTCTCGTGTTTGTGTGATTTATTTGTGTTGACATTTTCATGATTATGAAATGTTTTCCCCTCTTATCGTAGACACTCTTCATTTTGAGAGATCATTCCTATTTTAATCTCATTAATCATGTTTTATTATCATTCATTTTATTTTATCCCATATCCTAGGTGAGCTACATTTGGCCTAAAGTTCATATTAGATCTTGTGTCCATGGAACTATATAAGCAACGTCCACTTTCCTAGTGTATCTGGAGTTGTCTTGGATACCCCTTCCTTTTATTTTATTTCCCCCCATTTTGTTTGTACTTTTTTGTTGTCTCCTATGGCCTAGGGGCAATATTTGTGTTGTCTTGTTTGTTTCATTATGTCATATGGCCTAGGGGCAATGTTTGTCATATTATTTATGTCATTGTTTCCCTATTGCATAAGAGCAACCTTGTCCCTTTTATTCTTATGTTATTGCTACCTATCTTAGGTTTCACCTATCACCAAGAGTAACACTTCTATTACACACGTACAAACAATTTCTTTCCTATCTATACTAACATTGTGATTAACCATTGTTTGTGTATTGTTGTTTGTTTAGCTTAAATTATTTGTTTATGTGTGTTTCAAGTAGTTTTTTTACCACACATTTCTTTGCTTTATATTGTTTAGTTATTTTTATTTTTTTGTTTACTTTGTTTGTTGCATTGATTGTTAGTGTTATTTTGTTCATTTGTTTATTATTTTTATCATAATTTGTTCTACTTATTTATATTATTTATTTGTTTATAATTGTTTATTTTATTTGGATATTGTGTTTGTTTGTTTGTTTGTTTATTTTTATTTATTCGTGTTTTATTTGCATGTTTTATTGTTTTATTTTATTTATTATTTATTTGTTGATGTTTGTGTTTATTTGGTTATTTATTCACATGTTGTTTTGTTTGTTTGCCATTTTTTTGTTTATTAGTGCTTTGTTGTTTATTTTTATTGGTGTTTTGTTTGTTATTTTGAGTTTTTTTTATATTTGTTTATTATTATTTTTTTGTTTTTTTTAAATTTTTTATTAGCATTTTTTTGTTTATATAGTTTGTTTATTTTATTAATTTTTTAGTGTTTATTTGTATATTTGTGTTTTTGTTTGCTTGTTCATTTTTAATCATTTATTTATATTTGCTTGTTTATGTTTCTATATTGTTTTTGTTTCTGTAGTCATGTTTATTTACATTTTGTTGTATATATATTTCATTTTTTTTTGTTTTTTTTGTTTGTTTTTTTATTTATTTTATCTTTTGATTCTCGATTACTATAATATTATTACATTTTGTTCCCACTGAAGTATTTATAATCCACATCATTTAATTTGACTATGAATTTTTTGTATTTAGTCTTATACTTTATTTATTTATTATATTGACACTTGGGATTTGATTATTCATATTTTATTCCTAAGTTGTTTATATTTATATATAAATTAAGTTTTCCATGCTTAGGTTATATATTTCAATTTTTGTTATCCTTAACTAGCATAATATCACAATCTAAAGTAAAAATATGCTCACATGGAGTCTATTCTAGTAATGCATTAGAAATACCCCTCTAATATATCACAACCCAGCCAAGTACCCTAAAACATGCCCAAATCCATGAGTAATAAATATTATAAACAAATTTTTTATTGTGTTTATATAGATGTGCATCTCTAAATAACAATGCATATGATTCATACAAAATAATAAAAATATAACTAACAAAACATCTCATAAACATGGAATAACCAATATTTGAACCTAACATACATAAGCATAAACATCAACAATGTTAAACATATATAATGTTAATTAATGCCAATCAAATCTAAACATGAGATAAATAAGATAATAATCATTGCATCATATATATATCAAATTAATATCATATACATATACATAAGCCTTGCAATACCCAAAACTAAATGTTAATATATCTCAAATATCCTATATATAAAAGATATATACATATCACGATGGTGTCTTAAAAATACATAAGTATGTTGATACAATGACTATAATACCATAGGCTAAAACAATGCCAAAATGCCCAGATACCAAGATCCCTATAATAAAATTTGGATCTATTTATCTATGGGACATATAGCTAGAGGCAGCCTTAGTGGCCCTAGTGGTCTTAGTGGTGGTGGTTGTATCTAATGAACAAACTGGCCCAAGGCACCTGAAACATGACTCCTAGTTTGATACCAACTAGATCTTCTCCTTTCCCACCCTCTATGCATCTTATATCTCAAAAACAACAACCTATTACTCCTAAGGCACAATAGACTCATAGGCTTTCCTATAATATGATTCCTCATCCTTAGCCTAAAGGTTATCTATAATCATCTATGAGAATTTGGATTGTGTACTAGCTTCTCAAGATGCATCCCAATCTCATCTTAGTCTATCCATAGTGGCCAAATCTTGATCATGCTTACTAATAGCTTGATGT
Organism: Torreya grandis; assembly: GCA_037957365.1. NCBI lineage: Eukaryota > Viridiplantae > Streptophyta > Pinopsida > Cupressales > Taxaceae > Torreya > Torreya grandis. Next base: position 1,175,754 of record JARHVA010002468.1, on the reverse strand, counting down.
TTCTATGATATTATTTGTCCATGTAAGTTAAATATATTATCAATATTAGCCTTAAACTAAGTGATATCTATCTATATCCACATCATATGTCTAAAGTACCTTGTATATTAGATAATTAATGATGTAAGCCTACCACTTTCCATACCCAAGCATTAACCTCCTACTTGAGCATGTTAGTGTCCCTACCTTCTATGGCCATACTAGAAGACCTTTCCTAACCTATATCTACTCATGTGCCCATAATCCCTACCTAGCCTAAGCCAACATGCTAATGCCACCATTGCTAAACTAGGGTCTAATATCATCACATTTGGCCACTCATCTCCATCTCTTTCATTGTCTTTCCCATCCTAGCCATAATCATCATCATCCCTAGCCTCACTCTCCTTCTTGGTACCTCTACTATCACTTGAGGTCTCAAGCTCCATCTCTTAAATGTATATAAGAGCCTAATCCCCTATTACTATTATAGTTGTTAGCTTCAAAGGGAACACCTATACCCACTAGTTCATAAAATTTGGAGTAACCCCTACATCTTTAGATCCTATTTCATAGACCCAAATAGCTCATGGTATGTTGAGATAGCTCATCATGGCTTCGCTCTTTAGGATCACCAAATTATCTTGATTAATCTATCACATGACATGATCAAACCACCATAACCCCTCAGGTACATCTTATGTATAGCCAAACCACTTGAGTACCTGATTTGGGTAGTACTCTTCTATAATATGGGACTACCTCCTAATAATAAAAAATTTGGTGGTCATGAAGCCCATGTACCATCCATCCATAAACCAATGTAACTAAAAGGCAAGGTAAAACCTCCAAATGAAAAATTGTGGTATAAGATCATAGAGTATATGATGATAGAATGAGATGTCTCCTCTATGCCCACACCTATTATCTCTTATCTAATCCCAACCATAGGATACTAAATCTTAAGGATTTTGTATCGTATTCATCCTAACTAGCCACTTGATCATAATATGCTCCCATCCCCATACCTTGATAAGTGTGTAAGTTCTAATACTATATCTACCATAGTATGCTATCAAGTTTAAGTCTTTGTACAACTATGTAAGAATAGATGGTCCCTAATCAAATCATGTAGAATCCTCCAATATACCCCTAACCACACCATTCATGCCCATGTGGGATTATCATCCATTATTTTCAAGTAGTAAGATGCCACTAATAGTGTACATAAACACAAAAACCTCTCAATCAATCAATTCTATTTGTGAAGGATCCCTAACAAGTAGATCATCTGATCAAATATCAATGTAGGTCTCAATCAAGTCTATACCAACCTTCCCTTGAACCATGGGGATACCCTTAATAATTTCACATATCATTGAGAATCACCTAATGTTATGATGGTTGTGTATAGAATAAGTGTCTCACATGCATTGATAACTTGAGGATATGTTATGTATCCTCAAATGTGATAGTGGCATCCCCATTTGGAAAGTGAAAGGTTGATGTCTCACTATGCCATAACTCTGTTATCACACTCAAATAATATTTATGTATGTAGATAACTAAAATCCATGCCATATCATGCAATTCTAACACTTGAAATAATCCCATCATGCCCTTAATCTAGATATTTAGGGTTCATGTTGGAATAAAACTATCTACTGAGAAGGGGGTGAATTAGTAGATTGACTAGTTTATTCATTTTTGAAAATTTTAATGTAGACTAAAAATATATGTAGATATCACATACACATTAATATGAATAACACTAGATATACCATGGAAAACCCAATATGGGAAAAACCACCATGAGAATATCTTATAGAATCTATTATTCTAATCTAGCCTCATAATAGATAACCTCACTAGTTACAATGTTTAAGAGCACCTAGCCTAGAGAGACACCAATCCCATAATTTAAGATCACCTAATCTAAATAAGAACCAACTCCCTAATTTAGCACCAACGTAGCTTATCTAATATCACCTACCAATCAGATATATATTATGGATCTATAACTCTAGATTACAATGTTTGATACATAAATGAATCTAAATTAATTATTTGTTATAGGTTTGGTCTATAATTGTTCATGCTCTACACATCTCTCTACTCTCTTCTCTTCTCTTCTCTTCTTTGCCTCTCTCTCTTTTTGTCTCTATATTTATCTATTCAACACAAATAAATTACACCAACAACATTTTCCTATATCCTATATGACATATATATAAGCATTTGATATAGGGTTTATATCTTTTTTGTGTTCACACTTGCTTGCTAACACATCATGCTTAGTTTATTTGGACTTTACTTCCTCTCTTTAATATCAAGTTTATCATGTATTTAAATCATTATTCATCACCATAAATCTTGGTTTCATTACTATTTTTAACATATACTAGACTCTAGTTTTGATGCACATGCCATATTTCATAAATTTGATTGATTACAACAATCAATTTCATTGTCTATGTCATATTTTATGGATTAACTACAAGTTAATCTATTTTAAAATTTTAATGAACATATCTTTAAATATTTCCCTTTGATTTTAAGTTGTATTCCATGATTTTATGGTCTTCATTCAATTTTCTCAACTTTAAAATGCATCTATTAGATCAAGTTCTAAGAGGCTCACGTTCTCTGTTGTATCCCTGTACATTTCCAAACTTTAATGCTCCAACTTTAAAATGAATCTATTGTATATTTTTATTTGAGATATCACATGTCATTATATATTCAAAGTTGTAGGAACTTTATTTCTATCTAATGTTAAACATCAAGCTCCAAATCTCATCTTGCTACTTTTTGAGTCTTTGGAATAAAAATGCTTCATTGATCATGTCAAACTAGATAAATATTTAACTCACCTCTATATCTATATACATCAAGTAATTTTCCCCATTGATTCCACTCACTCCATCAGATCTTTATTGCATGATCACATGCTCACCATTAGATCTATGATAAGCTCAATCTTTATCTTGATATAACATTAAACTTTGACCAATTATCCTCATCTCACTACATCTTGACATATTGGAGTAAAAACACTCTATTGATCTCTTTGAGAGTTTATCAAACTTTAACTTGTGTAAATTTTACTATGGGAACCATTTCAATATGTTTATATGGTCAACTTTGCACCTTCATATCTTTTACTTCGCTCAACCACCTATTCTAAAATTTGGACCATATAAACTAGGATTAATTTTGAACAAACCCATATGATCATTTATTATTGAATCATTTATGCATGAAATATATATCATTATTAATCTACTCACTCAGATTATGTTATCACAGAGCCAACTATGCATAGAACTACCTAGAAGGCCAACTTTATTCTTTCATAACTTTTATTGTGCTTAGTCGCATGACATAAAATTTGGTTCATAAGATACTCTCACATAGGGGATTCTATCCATATTTCAATATCATCTTAAAACATTCATACATGTAAGATATAACATCATCAAAATGCCTTCTCAACTTTTCTTGACATATGCAAACTTGGCTATGGCAAAAGACAATCAAAATTCTTGGGAGACCAACTTTTCACATGCATATCTTTTGTCACGCTACATCATGTGACCTAAGATTTAGTGCATAAAAACTAGGCACAAAAATAAACAAACCCATATGATCATTTTGTCTTATCACCTATATGTGTGTGAATTTTGACCTCATCAACATCCTTACTTTACTCTACTTAAACCTTTTTGCAAATTTGGCTATGTAAAATTAGTGAATTCTATTTGAGTATCCAACTTTGAATCCTCATATATTTGATGACACTTCATCACATGACTTTAAATATGACACATAAAAACTAGGGACTAATATGATCATAACCATATGACCAACTCCCCCAGACTCATCCACACATGGCAATGGTGATGTCAGTAAACTGCCTATTTAGATTTTTTGCCTCTAGACCCAAAATGTCTAGATGGACAAAATGAAGTACTAGATGAATTCCAATCAAGCACACAAGCACTCCATTCATCCTTGACCTATGATAAAATCCAATGTACATCCTCAAATCATCATACTTATCTATGAACATTAATGACATCCATAATGCCAATAATATCTCTTTTAATAGCAATGACAATCATATTGCCAACAATCTCCCCCTTTATCATTGATGGAAAACTAAATGATCTTATCTTATAATAATTTGATCCTTCTCTAGCATTATTTTCATTGGCTTTTGATTAACTTGAGATGAAAATATTCATACCAAACTTGCTCCCCCTTAGGCAATAGAACATTTTCCTAATCTCAACTTAGATACGTGTTCTACTCTTTCAAACTTTTATAAAGAGCATTTACTCTTTTTTTCCATGGCACTTTTGAAAAAAATCAACTTGGATAGCTATTCTAATCCTTTTATAGATAAAATTTAAACTTTTTCTCCCCCTCTGACATTAATGGAAAAGGGACTCCAACTTTATTAATGTTTTTCTAAATTTTTCTCTCTTCTTCTAGGGATTAATAAAGCTTCTATGAGATTCCCCCTGGACTCATGCCCTATCAACAAGATCTAGTGATGTGATGTAGTAAATACCACTCCCAAATTATATATTAGATACTTAAATTGTTCCTTGGGAAGAGGTTTGGTGAATATCTCTATAATTTTATTCTAAGTTGGCACATATTCTATTGTGACCTCTTGATATGTAACCTTCTCTCTTCAAAAATGATACTTGATTGATATGTGCTTAGTTATATAATGCATAACTAGATTATTTGATATGTTAATGGAATTTGAATTGTTACAAAGAATAGAGATAGGTGATTTATACTCTTCCTTGATGTCTTTGAGAATTTGATTCATCCACAAGACTTGAGTGCAACATGCCACTAATGCAATATACTATGCTTCTAATGTAGAAAAATTAACTAATTCTTGTTTTTTGTTGAGCCATGAAATAATTTTATTTCCTAAGAAAAATGCACCACCACTAGTGTTTATTAAATCATCCACAGGTCCCATCCAATCAACATATGTATGTTGTCAAAGTGAAATCTTCACTTTTAGGATACCATAGGCCATAGTCAATTGTGATCTTGATATATCTAAATATTATTATCACAACATTGACATGTGGCTATTTAAGATTAGCTTATCCAAAAGTCAAAAGTTTTGATTGATATATATTTTAAGAACACAAAAATAACATAGTATCAATGAATTCTCTGAGAAGAGATGTTTTATTACTCAAGATCACAATACAACTATATGATTATCTCTAGGAAGAGATGTCTAATTTAAATTTTAGGTTACATATTCATATATACACATTTTTAAAGTAGGAGGAGGATGTGGAAAGTCATCAATATCAAGGAATATTATGTGGTTCAACTTTTATGATTTAAAATAATACATAATTTGAGGAATCACTATTTTTATAAACTTACTATTTTTAGACTTCACTACTAAAATTGAAATTTGGGGCACTTCAATTGGATTTTAGGGGTAAAAAACCACTAAATAAATATCAATGCCATCTCACCACATTATCCTCATTCTTATATTTCCAATGGTTCAAATGGGGAGTCAATTGGAGCTACGGTTCAAACGTTATGGCTCCCAAAAGTTCTATCAGCAATTGGGGTAAAACCATCACCCAAATTATCACCTGAATTATTACCCAAATCATTCCTCCCTCCTTGAGAATAAATGGTCCCAATTGAATAAATATAACTCATTAGGTGTGGTATTTGTGTCTTAATTTGATTCTCTATGATCCACTCACCTTGGTGGCTAAGTTGGCCCCTTTTGACCACCTGATAAAATGGAATAGAGCATCCTCTTATTGTCTTCATCCAGGTGTCCACAATCTGATCCTCTTCCACTAGAGTAAAATTATGTGGATAAAGATCATTCATGTCTAGTTATTATGCTATGACTAAAGTGTCTAATAGAGGTGGATGATATGGTTTGATAAGCTCCATGTTGAATATTGGATGCAAACCAAGGTAGGTTGGTAGGTTTTACTCAAAAACATTTTCTCTAAATTTTTTTATGATGGTGTAGGGACCATATCAGAGAGAATATTTTTTTATATGTGGGCCTATAAGTCATTCCTTTTGAATTTTCAACTAAACCTTGTCATCCACAACAAAATGGTGTGCAATCCTATACTTTTCATAGCATTACTTATACTTCTAATTCATCTTCTCCAAGATGTCATGAACTTGCTACTAGATGTGTTATATTTCTTAAATGAACTTTGTTACTTTTTCTACCTTAAATCTCCCATGAGGTGTGTATTCCATGGTGGAAAATGGAATGGCTATATCAATTGGTGCCATGGGTTGGAACCTGAAGCATGCCTAGAATGGACTATGCTTGGTCAAGCTATGTAGGGCCTGATTGTATCCATGTTGTATGAAAATAATCCCCTTATCCCATTTGCATGGATGTTTAGAGTGATACATCTAAATCATGTGAATAATCAAGTGTTTCACCACTTCTATCTGACCATCAGTCTATGGATGGAAGGCTATGGAATTCATCAGCTTGGTATCCATCATCTTCCATAGAATAGACTAGAAGAAGCTTAGGAACTTGCTATCTTGATCTAAGACAATGGACTTGGGGAGACCAAAATGGAGCCATATATGACTAAAATGTAATTGAGTAGTTTCTTCAATAGATATATTTTTATTACAAGCAATCATGATAGCCATTTTTGAAAAATGATTAACTACAACAAAAATATAGTCCTTGCCATGTTTTGAAGTGGGTAAACTTGAGAGAAAATTCATTGAGATAGATTCCCAAGGCCTAGTTGGTTCTGGCAATGGCATGTACAATCCTTGCTTCTTATTTATTTTCTTGGTTATTACACATGGGGTGCAAGATTTTAGGTACCTTTCCACATCATTTCACATATGGGGATAGAAAAAGTTTTTTTAAAGAGCTACCAATGTCTTTTCTACACCAAAGGGTCTATCTATCCTACTAAAATTTGCTTCCCATATCATATTTTATTTCTCTATAGCTAGAACATAGATATGCCCCATATGATAGAAGAAATTATATTATAAATAGAAATTAGAAACATGTTTACCTTCTTGAAGCACCTAATATGTATCAACAAAGGTAGTATCTACTTCATACAAAGCACCCCAAGTGGTAGTCTCTTGTTTGCATAAGTCAATAACTATTGTGAGTGCATTAATTAGTGGGTGGCTCAAATAATCTATGACTATATTTGAGCTCCCCTTCCTATGTTTTATTATTATATGCAATTTCTATAGATATGTGGCCCATTTTTTGTGCCTTTCATTTCATAGTTTACTTTACATCTAGCTAAATTCAAATAGTCTATGGTCAGTGTGGATGACCATCTCTTTCCTTGAGATGTTGTGTTTCCATTATTTATAGGCTTACATAATGGCATAGAGCTCCTTGTCATATGTCAGGTATTTTCTAATTGTATTAGTGAAAGTTTCACTATGATATGTAATAGGATGGCCATATTTCATGATGACATCTCCCATAGCTTATTTAGATGCATTTGTCATCAACTCGAAAGGTTGATACAAATCTGGCAAGGCAAGAATAGGGGCTAAGCAAAGTCTATTCTTCAAATTCTAAAATGACCTTCGTTGTATTTTTCCCCATTTAAATGTAGCTATATCTCCTTGTTTATTCATTTAGGTTAGTGACCAAGTAACATGTGAGAATCTAAGAATAAACATGCAATAGAAATCTACAAGACCGAAGAAGCTATAAAGTTTTATGAGGGTCCTTAGTGTAGGCCATTCTTGAATAACCCAAATCTTCTCTAGATCAACATGGACCCCTTACTCATTCATAATGTACCTTAGGTACTATATTTTTTTCATTTTAAATGTGCATTTGTCAAGATTTGCATACAAATTATGCTTCCAAAGAGTTTGAAGCACCTTACGAACATGTTGCAGATATTCCTCCCATGTTCTATTATAGATGAGTATGTCATCTAGGTAGACAAGCATGAATGAGTTGGTGAAGGGTCACATGATGTCATCCATCATCCTCATGAAGGTTGTAGGTGTGTTAGTTAAGCCAAAAGGCATAACCAACCATTTGAAGAGCCCCTCCTTAAATTTGAATGTAGTCTTCTAAACATCAGTAGGATCGATGGGAATTTGGTGATAGATAGATTTGAGATCAATTTTGGAGAAGAAATTCACACCATGGAGTTGGTCCAGTAGGTCATCAATCCTAGGGAGGGGGTAGTGATTCTTCACAGTGATGTTATTTAGGGCTTGATAGTCAATACAAAGCCTCCATGTTCCATCTTTCTTTGTTTTCAAAACAATTGGCCAACCACAGGGTGAAGAAATTAACCTAATGTGACCCTTTTAGATCAATTCTTAAATCTATCTTTTTATCTCATCATTCTCCAAAATTTATCTATGATACATACGACTATTAGAAAAAGGTGATCTTGGGATCAAATCAATAGAATGTTTTACCTAGCAATGTAGTGAAACTCCCATGGGTGACTTGAATAAGTCATAATATTCTCCTATGATTTGTCCCATCTACTTCTATTATTGTGTTGATTATGTAGTCAGGACTAAAACATCAACCTTCTTATATTTCTATGGTTTAGCCACCATGAGAATGAATTGCTTTGTTTTCTCCACCAATATCTTACATTGTTTAACACTGATCAGGGAGATAGATGTGGGAGGTGGTACCTCTGGTACCCTATAGTGCCATATTCCAAGAGTGAGGGTGATTCTTTAGGTTTGTGATTCATAGATACCATGCCGATCATACATGAATTTTTGACCAAGGAGTACATCACAAACATCTAGATTGACCACATCACACAAGACTTCATATTGGAAAGGTTTTATTGCATATGAAAGAAGACACTGATGGGTGACACAAAGGTCTTTCCCTAGGCTCAACAATCCAATATTGTATTGCTTTAGGTGAGGCTTCATGGATATACTTAAACTTTTCACAACTTTAATAGAGATTAAATTTTTTTGACTCCCACTATCAAGAATGAAATGCAAAGGCTTACCTTTTACCCATAATTTGGAGTGAAACAATCTTTCCTTCTCATCTAGCCTTTCCTCATGGGTTTATGATGAAGTCATGATGGTATTGGGCTCAAGATCTATAATATCTTATTCATCCTCTTCAATTGTAGGTTGTGTATGAGATAGAGTAGTAGATGTCAAGTATTGTGACTCAAAAATAAGTGACTTAATGCCTCAACATTCTTATTTGGAGTGAGTTCCAATTTTGTGGTACTCATACCATTTTCCAATCTTACCCTTCTAAGGTTTCTTAACTTAAAACTACTTTTTCTTCCAATTTTGGCCTTATGTTTGACCTTCCTTGTCACTTTTCTATTTTGAAGGCTGACTCTTCATATTCTTTCTTCCTTGCTTTTGCTCAATCTTCACTATGAACTTGTATGCCTCATCGAGGGTTTCTAAATTAAAGAGTTCCATTTCCCCCTATATCTACCATTGTAATCCACCACGATATTTGAGAGTCTTATGTTTCTCACTTTCTTCGATGCCCACTATTGTAGACAAAGAATGAAAAATGTATGTGTAATCTTAAATAGATTAGTCCTTACCTTGGTGAATTTTTTGCCACTATATGTACAAATCATCATATGTTCCAATGGGATAGTATTCTTCCTTTACCACTTTCACAAAATCATCCTAGGTAGGTTCCACCTCAAGGCCAATGTCATCTATACTGAACTTCTTTTTATACACTTCACACCAATTTTTCATGGGTAATGATGCTTTCAAAAGAGAAAAAGTGATATTTTCTCCCTCAGTGAATTTATTTAAAAAGAAGTAGGAAGATAATTGATCTAACTAATTTTATACTACATTAGCATTGATTTTACCTTCAAATTTAGGAATATCAAAATTCACCTAAACCTTGAAGGGTGTTGGGGCATTGAAAGGATGTTCCATAGATGAGGAGCAATAATTTCCCATCAGGTGTTATTGGAAAATTTGGTCAAATTATTACAGCATCTGTGCTTATTTTTGTTGGAGGGATTCATTCACCATTTCCTTGAAAGGATCAGATATCTCAGTTTTTTCCACCATTTGAATTCATTTGGAGTGATTAGGTGGATAGTTTAGAAGCTTTGTTATTTTCCACCCAAGCTTCTTCTAGCCTAACCTCATCCTCAAGATCATACACTCTCAAGACAAACCACTCTGATATCACTAATCTAAAACTTAGAAGTTTTGATTGACAAATATTTTAAGAACAAAAAGGTAACACATTAATAATACAACTATTCAAGATCGCAATACAACTCTATGCTTATCTCTGGGAAGAGATGTCTAATTTCCATTTTAGGTTATAGCTTCATTTATACACATTTTTAAAGTAGGAGGAGGATGTGGAAGGTTACCAATGTTGAGGTAGATTAAGTGGTTCAACTTCCATGATTTAAAACAATATAGAATTTGAGGAATTACTATTTTTAGAAACTTACTATTTTTAGACTACACTACTAAAATTGAAATTTGGGGCACTTCCATTAGGTTTTCAAGGGTCCAAAAACACCAATAAAATATCCATGCCATCTCATTATGTTATCCTCATTTTTATATTTCCAATAGTTCAAATGGGGAGTCAATTGGAGCTACAGTGCAAAAGTTATAGCTCCTAGAAGTTTCATCATCTGTTGGGGTAGAAGCGTTACCTGAATTGTTACTTATATCAATAGATTGAAATATTGTAACCATGCATAATTATTACATGATATTAGGTTTTGATATATTCAGGTATAATGAGCTACCTATAATTGATCTGTATATAGTCAAATTTTCATCAAGGGACTCAATCTCTTTGCTCAACTTGCATCTAGTTATCATGGGAGTACTTACTAGTTTGTTATCTTCCATTCCAAAATTCTTGAGCATTTCCTTATCATATTTGGTTTGGGATATAAATATCCCTTCATCAATTTTTCTATCTATAGACCAAGGAATAAATAAATTTGTCCAAGCATAGACATTTCAAACTCACTTGGCATTTGTGTATAAAATTATTTGCACATTTTATTGTTATTACCACCAAAGATAATGTCATCTAAATAAACAACAATCAATATATTCTCACCTTCTAATTTGAATTACAAATATATATTTGCACATATTTTATTACATTCTTATTTTTTTAGGTACTGGTCTAATCTTAAATACCATGCTTTAGGTGCTTATTTTATACCATATAGAGCTTTCTTCAGTGTACACACATAATCTTCTTCCTTTAACAGCTAAAAAACTTCAGGTTGTTCTATGTAAACTTCCTCTTCTAGGTTCCCATTAAAGAAAGAAAACTTAACATCCATTTGATAGACTTTGAACTTCTTATAAATATAAAATGCTACAAACATTCTTATGGATTCCAATCTAGAAACTAGAGAAAATGTTTCCTCAAAATATATACCCTCAACTTGTGCATATCCTTTGTACACTAATCTTGCCTTATTTATTATGATAGTTCCATCCTCATTGAGCTTGTTTCTAAAGACCTATTTTGTACTTATCACATTATTCTATGAAGGTTTTAAAACTAATTCCCAAGTTTTGTTCTTTTCAATTTGGCTTAGTTATTTTTCCATGGCTTAGCCAATTCTCATCCTTGTTGGCTTTAACATAGCTATTAGACTCAATTTTAGACATTAAGAACAAATATTAATTTCTTCTTGTTTTATGTAACTCTTCTCCTTGTCTAAACTCATTCATTCTTATTGCCAATGATCTGCTCTATAGGATGATCATTTTGAACAAATATTGTAGGTGCCTTTATATTTAATTCTTCATGCTCTTTATTAGCTACTTCATATTCATAATATGATTCTTCAATATACATTTATTTTTTAGGTTTAACATGTTTCAAGCCAACTTAAACCTTCACATTGATGCTCTCTATAATCTTGTGTAGCCTTTTGCTCTAATATATGTAGGCTTTGCTTTGCGTGGAATAACCAAGAAATATTCCTTAATCACATCTTGATTCAAAGCTTCCCAACTTGTATTATTTTATTGTGATGTAGCATTTGCTTCCAAGCACTATAAAATACTTAAAAGAGGTAGGCTTTCCATACCATATTTCATAAGGAGTATTATCACTATTTACCCTTAGTTGAACTTTGTCCAAGATGTATACTATTGTTTGGATTATTTCTCTCTAGTATCCATCAGGTAACTTGGATTTTTTTTAGAATTGTTCGAGCCATCTCCTTGACTATCTTATTAATTATTTCAATAAATCCATTCTATTGTGGAGTCCTTACTATAGAGTAATTTCTTTTAATTCCATAATTCTCACAATACTCTATGAACTCATTTGAGGTGAATTCTCCACCTTTATCAGATCTTAAGCATTTGATTTTTTTCTAATATCATTCTCCACCATGTCCTTACATATCTTTAATCTCTCAAATGCCTATGACTTATCCTTAAAAAAGGTTACCCATACCATTCTTGAGTAATCATCTACAAATAACATGAATTATCTCTCTCCTTTAGATCCTCTTATCTTACTAGGACCACAAAGATCAATATAAACTTTCAAGAGGCTTTGTAGTTTCATACTCCTTTGTTTGAAATCTAAACCTTGTCTACTTGCCTTGTTAACATTCCTTACAAGTAGTGTCTATAGGTTTTGTTATCTTAGGTATGTGTCTAACACACTTATTTGATCTCACCTTTACTAGGTTGTCAAAATTGATATGGCCCATTCTTCTATTCCATAACCAACTCTCATCAATATTTCCTATCAGACAACTATTACCATTCACCTCAACAAGATTATAAATATTACTTTCAGTTATTTTCCCTTCTATAACTAGTCTTCGAGATCTCCTTAAATTGTAGCCTTATACATTAAATGTGACCTTATATCCATTATCACGCATGTGTCTAACACTTAGTATATTATGTTTCAATCATTCAACATAAAGGACATCATGTGTAAGTAGTTTTCCATCTATGTTCAAGGTTCCTTTACCTCTGATATTTACTATAGTGTTATCTCACAAGCTAACATATCCTTCCTTACATTTGCTCAATTTGATGAACTGGCTCTTGTCACTAGTCATATATTTTGAGAAACCATTGTCTATTACCCACAAATTCTACTCCTTAGCATGGATTACAATTTGATAAATCATAGATTGATCTTTTACATTCCACACATCATTAGGTTTATCATTAGGCTTCTTTTCTCCTTTTTAGAGACTTATGAACCTTTTGTTCACATTAGGAGGCATTCATTTCTTCTTACTTTGTGTTTTTGGTGTTAAAAAGTTTTTTCTACATTGTTTAGCTATGTGACCAAAATTATTGCAATTATAGCATATTACATTTGTATCTAACAAGGGTGTAAATGAATTTTTACTTACAAAATTTGTTCCCCTTCTAGGTAAAACTCTATAATAAATAAGCATATGACCAAACTGATTATAGGTATAACAATAACCATATAAAGATGAGTAATACCTAGTCATATCAGTTATTTATGTAGGATGAGGAGCTCTTATAAACTATGGCTTCTTCAAGTCTCTCAGTCTTGTGTAAGTATCTACATCAGCTACCTTTATCTTCTTCTTTTCTTCAAGATTCTATTATCCTATAGATTTCTTCACATAAATAGTGTTTATGTCTATTTTTGTATCCTTACAAGCTTTCTCTTTCTTTTCTCATGATTATCCTTCTACTTTGAAGTTATTATATAGGTTACAATATGTATTGGTAATGGGAAATTTTCCTTTTTCATAACCAACACCAGATCTTTCTTTAAAGGATTTTGAGAGTTGATCACAATATAAAGAATGTTTGATCCTCCGTTTAAATTTAGACCTTTGTATATTTGATCTTTATCTTTCTTAAGCTCTTTTCTCAAATCCACTATCTTTGCTTCTAACTTCATGCACTCATTAGATTTAGATTGTAGTTCAAGTTTGACTACATCTTCTATTCTTTTAGCCTCTTCTACTTGTGTTTTTAGGATAACCACCATCTAATCATATTTTTCAAGACCTTTGGACAACTTTTCAATCTCCTTTTATCCAAGCTTATTTTATTTTGAGTACTCTTTTCTCACCTTGTTAATTTCTTCTAGAGCATAGATAAGTTCACATTCTATATCCACTTCTCCATCTATATCTTCAACTTCTTCCTGATCCATAGAATTTGATCTTAATGTCATGAATAGGACTTCCTTTTCCTTAGTGAAAAAATAACAATCATGGTCATCATCAGAGGTATTATTGTCATAAAATGAATCACTATATTCTTTTATGTATAGCCCTTTCTTGTTTTTGAAGAAGTTCTTCTTATTAGGATAGTGAGGTTTCACCTTTTTACTATCCTCTTTTTGCTTAGAGTTGTCTTTCTTTTTATAAGGGAATTTAGTATAAAAATGTCCTAATTTACCATAGTTAAATCATTTAAAGGGTAACTTACCTTTGTACTTTCTATACCCTCTTCTTAATCTTCTAATAAAGTTAGCCTCTTCTTCATCACTCTCCTCAGATCTAGATGTAGGTGTTTCTACCTTTACTAGTTTAGATGATTTGAATGCAACTTATCTCTTGAAGGTATTTATTTCTCTCATTCTCATCTCATAGGTTGTGAATGTTCCATGCAACTCAACAACAATGAGTTTATCCACATCTCTTGCTTCCTCTATTACAGATATTTTTGAGTCATACCTTAATGGCAGAGATCTTAGGACCTTTTGATAATGATCATATATTTAATCTCTTCTCCAAGGCCTCTACTTGCATTCACTATTTCAAATACTCTAAGGAGGTATTCTACAATTTTCTCTTCTTCATTCATTTTAAGGCTCTCAAACTTGCCTTTGAATGTTTATATCTTGGCTTGCTTTACCTTGTCATCACTTCATAGATTTTCTTTAATTTATTTTAGATATATTGTATATTTTTATAATGCATCACTTTGACAAAATATAAATTATACAATCCAAAAAGGATATCATTCTTTTCCATATAATTTCTCTCATATGCCTTCTCTGAAGCCTGATTAGTAGGATTTTTAGCAAGGGTTGTGTATCCATCTACAATAGACATCCATACATCAAACCCTAATGGGGATAAATATTCTTCCATTCTAATGCTCCAAAATGCATATTTGTATCCATCAAAGAGAGGTGCTTTGTTTGAAAAAGATCCTTCTTGACTAGCCATTTGTTTTCACCATCCAAGATCTACTTGAGATAATTAAACTTATTCTAAGGAACCTAGGATCTAATACCAATTATTGTAACACAAATATCTACCAAGAGGGGTTTGAATTAATATATTGACTAGTTTGGTCCTTTTTGAAACTTTTAATGGAGATAAAAAATATATGCAGAGATCACATACACATAAATATGCATAATGCTAGATATACCATGGAAAACCCAATATGGGAAAAACCACCATGAGAATAGTTGATAGAATATATTTTTTAAATCTAACCTCATAGTAGGGAACCTAATTCATTATAATGTTTAAGGTAAATGACCCTAAAGAGACACCAATCCCTTGATTTAAGGCATCTACTTTAATGAAGCAATAATTCCCTAACTGAGCACCAACTCAACTTATTTAATGGCACCTACCAATCAGATCTATATTATGGAGATACAACTCTCGATTAAAATGTTTGATTCATAAATGAATCTAATTTAATACTCTATTATAGGTCTAGTCTGTAACTACTCATTCTCTACACATCTCTCTCCTCTCTCTCTCTATCTTTATATTTCTCTATTCAACAAAAAATAATTACACTAGCAGCATTTTCATGTATCCTAGATGACATATATATAAGCATTTGATCTAGGGTTCATATATTTTTTGTGTTCACACTTTATTGCTAACACATCATGCTTGGTTCTATTGGACTTTAGTTCCTATCTTTAATAACAAGTTTCTTGCATCTTGAACTCATGATTCACCACCATGATTCTTGGTATCATTACTATTTTTAGCATATATCAGACTCTAGTTTTGATGCACATGTCATATTTCACAAACTTAATCGATTATAATGATCAATTTCACTATCTATGTCATATTTTATAGCTTGACTACAAGTTCCTCTACTTGACCATTATAATGAACATATCTTTAAATATTGGCCTTTGATCTTAAATTTTGCACCATGATCTGATGGTCTTAATTTAATTTTCTAAACTTTAAAATGTGTTTGTTAGATTAAGTTATGATAGGCTCACACTCTTCATTGGATCCTTGTATGCTTCCAAGCTTTAATGTTCCAACTTTAAAACACCTCTATTGGATATTTTGATTCAATCTCACACATGTCGTTAGATATTCAAAGTTATATGAAATTTATCACTATCTAAGGTTAAACATCAAGATGTAATTCTCATCGCAATGCTTCTTAAGTCTTTGGAATAAATACCCTCCATTGATCCCATCAAACTACCTCAGTATTTAACTCACCTCTGTATCAATAAACATTAATCACTTTATCCCATTGAGACCACTCGATCCATTAGATATTTACTACATGATCACATGCTCACTATTAGATCTTCTGATAAGCTAAATATTTATCTTAGTTTAATGTTAAACTATTACCACCTATCCACATCTCACTACATCCTGACATCTTGGAGCAAACATGATGTACTGATCTCTTCAAAAGTTGATTAAACTTCACCCTATGAAAATTTGACTAAGTATGGGAACCATAGAAATTTATCTATAATGTCAAATTTTTGACTTCATATATTTTGCTTCACTCAACCCCCTATTTTGAAATTTGGACCATATAAACTTTTCATAATCCTAAATAAACCCATATGCTCATTTTTTCCTAAATCCTTCACACATGTGAGATATAATGTCATTAATCTACTCACTCATATTATTCTTCCATAGAGCCAACTATGTAAGGCCAACTTTTTTCTTGTATAACTTTTACTGTGCTTAGTTAAATGAATTGAATTTTAGCACATAAGATCCTCTCACATAGGGAATTCCATCCATATTTAAATATTCTCCTAAAACCTTCATATGTGCAAGATATGACATCATCAAAATACCTTCTCAGCTTTTCTTGACATATGTAAATTTGACCAAGTTTGGGAAAACACTGTCAAAATACCTGAGAACCCAACTTTGCACATGCATATATTTTGTCATGCTACATTGTGTGACCTAAGATTTAGTGCATATAAACTAGTCATAAAAATGAATAAACCCGTATGATCATTTTGTATTTTTACCTCTATTTGTGTGAATTATAACCTCATCAACATGCTTACTTTACTCTACTTGAACCTTTTTGAAAATTTGGCTAAGTATGGAAACTTAGTGAATTTTGTCTGAGTAGCCACTTTGTATCCTCATATATTCAACCGCACTTCATTATATAACTTAAAATATATCTCATAATAACTAAGGACTAATGTGATCACAACCATATGACCAACTCCCCCAGACTCATCCATATATGGCAATGGTGATATCAGCAAACTGTCTATTCATATTTTCTACTGCTAGACCTAAAATGTCTAAATGAACAAAATAAAGTACAACATGAATTCCACTCATGAACACAAGAACTCTATTCATCCTTGACCTCTAATATAATCCCTTTCACATCCTCAAATCACCATACTCATATATGAACATTAATGACATCCATAATGAAAATAATCTCCCTTTTGACATTAATGACAATCATATTACCAACAATTCATAGACAATGGAATTATCTCTCATAATAGGTAAGTATCATTAATTGTTCCTACAATTAAAAGGGTTAGTTTTAACCTAATTATATACTATTAATAAAGCCTAAACCTAGTGTAATCCATCTAAGTGACCCTCTTCTAGAGGTTGGACCCCTTTTGGGTCCTCAAAATTAGTTATTTTTGGCTCACAGGGCAAAGTTACCATTTTATCGATGGAAAAGTTGTCATTTAGGAGTTTTTTCACATTCTTAGGTGAAAGTGTCATTTTTTCATTTTTAAGAAAATGGTGACTTTACCTAAAAAGGGTGAAATCACCATTTTATTGATTAATACCATTTTTTGGTGTCACTACCATTTTTAGAAATGGTGACTTTACACAAAGTAATTAATTTATTTGTAAAAGTTGTCATTTTCTCTACCATGAAAATGGTGACTTCACCACTTTACACCTTTCTAAGTTCATTAAATGCTAATAAATGTAAATTAATGACTAATTTAAGTTTAATTACTATTTCCTCATCATGTGTTGGATGCATGTGTTCCCTCACTCACTCTGATACACGTTATCATGCTCCTCTATGGACCATTTTATCTCAGTAATTTATGAAAAAAGCTAGAGCTAAAATTCTAGAAAGGCTGGGATGAAAATGGATTGTTTTTCAACCAAGGGTGAATATATAGAAAAAAATTTGAATTTCCCCCTAGGACCTGTAGTCCATTCTTCATGCTATGGGAAATGTATTTTTCACATATATGGTCCATTTTGCACATCATTTGATGCTACGTACCTTATTTTTTTGTTGTATTTTAACTTGACCATCTTTTTAGGCCTCCCTTGAATCCCATTTAATAACATAATTTTTCAACCTATATATCATGTTTATTTTAATGTGCATCTTTGAACTCACATTTATGATTAAAATGTGTTATTATCCTTTGACAAATCATCATCATATATATATATATATATTACATGTTTTTCATGTAAGCTAACCTTGCCAATTTGCCCCATTACAACAAATTATATTTTTGAACAATTTAATGATTATAACTACATGTGTGAAAATAATTATTTTTTCATCATGTATAAATTATTAAAACTACCTATGGGTAAGTCATTATTTTTACTTGATCCACCCACTCTTTCGAGGTAAATGCATGTGTTCCAATTATAATCACCTTTGGGAAAATCAATGTTTCTCATTTTTCATTCTTGATTATAATCACCTTTGGGCCAGTCAATGTTTTTCTTACTTTTTATTACTAATTATAACCACCTTTATTAAAATCATTATTTCTCATTTCATTACTAATTATAACTACCTTTGTTCAAATTAGTACCCATTTCACTACCCTACCAGGGTATCTATCCATGCCACTGCTTATAACCACCTTTGGTCAAACTAGTGTCACAAACTTTAATACCAATTATAAACACCTTTAGGTAAATAATATACTCCATAGCCATTATTGTTTCTAACCACAATTTGGAAATTTAGTTCTCCCCCTTGTTATCACTAGATTGTATCATTTTTATTTATTTTGAGGGAATGTTTAATGAATCTATTTTTACTACCTACTCCCTCAAGGGGGAATCAAGGTATTATCAACTACTCTTTGGATCATGAACCATTCAGATTAATTAATTTTTCATTATTTGAAAATACTTTACTATGCCTATGTCTCACAACAACTTCTCCAAATAGGGAAAATTATATACACTTGATTTTGGCCACTTTCATACCTAAACCAAGATTTAATTTAATTTATAGAAAATGACACATTTCAAGTCTATAAGTCACCTAAATTACATATATTTTTACATACAATGGATTTAATTACCCAAAAATGTGATGAGGCTATCTTTTTCATTGTATTACCCTATATGCATCACTAACCTAGTTCAATTCCAACCTTAGTCAAATTACAAACTAGTAATTTAGAATTTTTGGCCTATAATGCTATTAATTCATAACATTTAAAACAATTTCAACAAGACAAAAAGTACTGGGAAAGATTAATTAATTGAAAATCCTAATTAATTTTCCTAAATAAAAATTCTAAATCAAATTAGTGAATTTAATTTACTAAAAAAGGATTTTTATCCAAATATAAATTTAAAGGTCAAATGAGATAATAAAATGATTTATTATCTCCTAAATACTCCAAAAAATGATTCAAAACTCACAAATATATAAATTGAGTTGTGATGCCTCACAAATATTTGAAACTAAGGTGTCAAGATTTCATGAGTGCTTTGAACCAACCTAGGGTTAGACTGACTCAACCTAGGTTAATTTAAAATCAACCCAAGATAAAATTTAACCTAACCTCCCTAGGCTTAGAGTTAGTTATTTAAGATATAAATATAAGTTCCCACACCATATTCCAATAAGATTTTGTGTGTAAGTTTATTCTACTAGAATACCTTCTTAAAGCCTTTGAGAATAGTGTTATAATACCCAATTTATGCCAAGCTTCACACCAAGCCACAAGTGACTATGGGGGAGATGATACCACCATGTAATAACATTTATAGAACTTTTAAACCATCATAGTATGATCAAAAACATCCTTATTGCAACAAGTAATAATCAAATTAGACAAAGGAGGTAAGAAATGTATATTGTCATTATCTCTATTTTGTGATCTTACTTATTATGTTATGCTCTCTCTAGTTCCTAAGCAAAAGTGTTTAGTATTAGTTTATTGTTATGTTTGATGTTTGGTCATTTGGACTAAAAAAGGACTAATCTACATATTTTTTACTCTTCAAACACCTAAGTTAAAATACTCAATCACAATAAAATTGGTTTGCTTCAAGAATTACAATTTAATAATCTTCTATTCTTTATTATTTATATTTAAATACCTTTTCCATAATTACTTTTCAAATATTTCCTAGGTAATATTTAAGGGTTTATATCCTATAAGTGCACAAATATTAATACAACATTGTGCTACATCACCCACTAATTGGTAGGCTCTAATCTAATCCTTGACTTTAGAACTCATATAATGTAGATTGAAATAATTTTATAAATTTACGAACTAGGCTTCTACATTAGCACTTGATTTTTACCTAAACTAAGCTATAGGTGGAAGATTCTTGAGATCCTTGGTAAAATTATTAAATAAAATCATCATTTATGTAGTATCTTCTTCTAGTTACATATTTTTTCTAGTATATTAATATTATGGCCTTTAAATGTTTTCATTTTGTGTTATTAAGCATCTAATTGGTCCTGAATAGTGTTAGGTACCCCAAGAATTCAATCCAAAATTTCATCATTTTTGATAAATGGTTTGTTTTTATTAAGGGAAATAGAATAAAAATTGGAATTATAATTTCCATTGACATGTAAATTAGAATTTCCAGTTGTAATATGGGGTTCATTCCTATGTCTTTTTATATTTTCCACTATTCCAACTTTATCCCTCTTGCAAGGTTTTTCTTATACTCATTTATTCTAGTTTGTGTTCTCACCATATTGAGATACACAAGCTATGGTTGGGCAGATAAATTACCCATATATACCTAGGGTATAAAATTATATTATAATACCATTGTAATGTCCTCTAATATTCAAAAACATTTTTTTTCACACCTAAATAATTTAGGGTTGCACTTATTTACTCAAAAAATGAGAATTGTTTTAAATGGATTAAAGTGTACCTTCACAAAACTTACACACTTAACTAAGGTTGATTTCATCATGCCCAAGTTCTTAACATGCACTTTTATATGGAGAAGTAGGGAAAAAAAAGGATAAAAGGTCAACATAAAATCTTATTTAGGCCCATACTCAACCATGGAAACATCATTTTAAAATACACCAAGGTTTCATTTACTAGATCAATAAATTTTTACGAAAACCCTAGGAAAGGTCTCATGATAATTTCCTTCTAGAAAAGGTTACTAATACACAATTTTAATTCACAAGGCTAAGTGATGGATACCAACAATGAAAATGGGGTTCCACTTAACCATGTAAATTTTCCTTAACTAAGAAAGTAGTTCCTTGATATTGTCATAGTTATACAATGATAACTCAACAAAGTATATTAAGTTTTAGCATACATATTTTCTTTGAACATTGAATAAAAAGATGCATTTTACCACACATAAAAGTGAAAAACAACTATTATTAAGAGAATAAAATGCTTATTAAGGTTATCAACATAGTCTAAAAGATTAAAATGTAGATTTTAAACATAAATACTCCAATCCCATTTAAAATAAATGAAGATACTATTTTATTTAAATTTGGAATTAATTGGTCTATTAACTATAATCAATATAAAATAAGTAGAAGGGTAGAAAATGTTGTAAATCACTTCTAACTAGCAAAATGAAAGTAAATTACTAAAATAGACAAAAAAAAATGAATGAAGCTAATTTTTAAAAATTAAAATAATAAATAGTTAGTTTATGTATGTAGGTTGACTGTGTGTAACTAAAAAAATAGATAAAATGATAAATTCAAATCTAGTTATGTTTATGCAACTAAAACAAGTAGTATCATTGTTATGTGTCAAAACTAACTGGAAAAGGTTAGGATCAATTATTTATACTATATTACATAATTAAAGCATAACCTCTATGTAAAAATAGGAAATTTAGGATACATTCATATGCACCTAATTTAGATATAAGGGTGTGCATAAATTGGCCTTCAATAATGCATGAATGACCTACAAATGACTTCTTCAAAGTTAAAACCTAAATAGGGATTGAAATAGATAAAATTTTGAAAAAAATAAAGGGGGAAGTGTAATGGGATGATTTCAACCTAATCACCCCTATGATGATTGAAATCTACCTATGTATCCAATACTCCAAGGAGTGAATTCAAGCCCATGTATTTCCACCACCTAGAGTACTTAGTGTAATAGTGTTCTTTTTAATACATGTATGCATCTATAAACTGAATGAATAATTAATAATTATTTTCTTGAATTAGATAAAATAAGTTCATAACTTGTCTAATGGTTGATTTCAAGTTAATAAAATCAAATAGGGAAATAATAGGGAAGCTTTTTTCAATGTGCAATAGTATAAGTGTGGCCAATAATGAAATTTATAAGTAGTAGAATAAGTTATTTAGGTGTGAATTTTTATAAATAAATAAGGGGGGAACTCATATTCCTATCCCAAAAATACAGACCAACATGTAATGGAATCTCTAAATTTTTAAAAAGAGTCATTTCTATGAAGGGGGAAAGATCGGCCCATAAGGAAGAGATCGAATACTGATCGTGACCTATGTGGGCTGATTATTTTTTATTTAATTAGGTAAAAATATTGGTTTTATAAGGACAATGAACTAGATTATAGACAAAGTGTAGTAAATTGAAATAATCCCCATGGGTTGAGAGCCAAAAACTAAAATAATAGTACTAGTAAATAACTAACCATATAGAGGATAAAAATAAAGTAATAATATAATTTATTAAAAGAGGGGGATCCCTCCATAAGTAACTTCATATCCTCTATATCCTTCTTATACTCAACTTGTTTGTTCTTTATGATTTTATCCTTGGTTCTATTACCTAGGCCTTCCACATCCTCCTTAGTCAGGATCATTCTAGGTCTCTTTCATAATTGTTCCTTCAGATGGGTCTTCTTGGTGGGGGATTTTTGGTGGAAATTTGGGGAAGAAGTCTCCACCTCCTTGATAGGTTACTTCTGGGTAGTACCTTCATCCTTTTCCAATTGTGAGAAAGATTGAATCATTTTAGATACCTCCTTATTCATGGAATTCTAATCCTATATTAAACCTACCAAACACATCCCTACCTCATGTAGTTTGTTATTAAACCTTTCCAAATGATCCTTTCTATTTTAAATCACCTCCTCTATGGGGTTATTTCCTTTACCCATTACCTCCATTGGGTTTCTTTCCTCCAACATAAGGGGTTTATGCTTAAAGGTAGAGAGTTTTAGGGGAGGGTCCCTAGTAAAGATCTTATAATTAGTGATAGCATAGGAAAATTTAGGTATCAAGCTATGAAATATAGAGGTAGGATATTATTTAGGGGAGTAATACTTAGTGTAGAACTCCTATATCAAGACCTCCTTACCCTAAAGGGTCTCATTGTGTTTTACTAGTAGGAGAATGAGTCCCTAGTGGATGATAGGATTAGATTCATTGATCTACTATGTAAGTATAGTATACTTCATGAATTTTATAAGGAAATAGGGAAGGATAAGTTTTAAGCCTTAAAAATGGTTGAGAGAGAGGAATTGATGCAAAAAATGAGAGTATACTTACCTTTGATCATGATACAGTTAATTATCTGCAAGTAGACTTCAGGTCAGTGTCATAGAAGGTTTGAGTAAGGGACCCCTTTTTCTCCATTTTAATGATCTCATTGGTTTAAAAAATATCTTCAAGAGATCCTTTTTTTAATTTATATTTTAAATCTTAAGTCCCTTCACATGAAATTCTTATAGTTTTACCTATCAGCTCCTTTGTTACCAAAATTCTAATGCCTCTTAATTCCATAACCCTATGTTCCATGTTGAAATAAATTCCTTTGATTTGTTGACATCATGATTAGTGACCCTCATCATGAATTTAGTGAGGCCCCCTCTGTGTATATTCCTCCAAACCTTTTTCATGCTCTAGACCTTCAAATAAGATGTCAATTCTAATATACCCCTGTCGCCTCCCATCTTAATTATAGCTTGAAAAATTGAACTAAAATTTGAATTCACCAAACCTTGGTAAGAATTATAAAAAATGGATTGAAATAAATTTAAAGTTAGATATTTCTTACACCCTTCATTATTAACTATCCATGAGGTGAAATGATGGCAGGTTTTGATTTTTGAATGTCATCGCTTAATTTGTAACATCTACATGTGTGATAGTCATGTTATCATCCTATCTAGAAGTGAATTCATTTTGAATTTTTGACATGATAATTTCAATTATGTGTCATCCAACATGACATGAAGATAAAATATGGAGACCAAATCCACTATTATTGAGTAATTTTGCCACCCTGTTCCCTTCATTATATGTATGAATAATGGAAGAATGTGTCATCCCCATCAAACTATACTTGGAATCATCTATGCTAGCTTTTATTATGTGGGAAGGAGTGGTTTTAACTTATAAATAAATAATGATATTTATGGAATCTCCTTCAACTATTATTCTATCCAAATTGTGGTTGGAAGCAAGCTGAATGCCTAGAGTACCTCATTGGCTTAAATTACATGGTTGGTATGAATTCCTAGGGGACCCACCTAAGTAGCAATGATAATTACCTTTTAATTTATTATGTATCCTCCCATTACCATAGATATTGTATTTCATTTATAATCCCCATTGAATTTGAGCTTAACATAACCCTCAAGTGGAGGCTTCCACCTAACATGTTTATGCACCATTTTTTTAAAAGGAGACCTAATTTTTTGTACTACCTCCCATTCTCTGAAGATCAACTATTTAAAATTAGATATAGGATTTTTTTTCCATGGGGAAGAAGGGACTAAAATTATTATTATTTCATAATAAATATGGATGAATAATTATTTTGGCCAGTGTCATTTTTATAATAAACTATTATTTTGGGCTTTCCAAACACCCTAGAACTAGTGTAGAAGGGTAAGATCCCAAAGGAAGGAAAGGGATGGGAGGATAAAAATAGGTTTTAATTTCCTAATGATATTAAGAATGTCATTTATTTTAACCCATGTAATATTTGTTTTACTCAAAATTCAATCAAGTATGCATGAACTGAATGGGCAAGATAGGAACAAATGATGGATCAAGTTTGCATCTTCCCTACAAAATAGACATCAACTAGGTAAAATGAGTCCTCTTTTTTCCAAGTTATCCACTATTAATATCTTGTCTTGAGAAGCCAAAAAAAATAAGAATTATGAGTTAGGTGTTTAATCCATAAGTCTTTCCAATATTTCCATTCATCTTCCAATTTTAGGTCAATAGGTAGGTCGATTATGATGTAAGAAGTTATTGTTACATTTAAGAATTTATAATTTCTATATAGATGATTAGATTATTTTATATATTTATAATACTTATATAGGTGTAAAATGTTTTATAAGGGATGATTTTATATAGGTACATAAGATAGAGTGAGGTGATGAAATAGAACCAGCTTAAGTGATCAAGTCAATTAAAGTAAACATTGGCCAATATTGACATTATCAAGTATTCATTGCCAAATTTTAGTATCTATATTCTCCCCCCTCCACCCCTCTTTATCTAAAAATGAAATTAGTAGAGTAAAAATAAATATATGCCTAAGTGTGTATAACACACTTTACTTTGGGATAAAACTCCAATCATGTAAGGTGTTCCATAGTGAATCCTAAAATGATGTAAAAGTAGTTAATGTCCATATGTGAAATTGAAAAATGAAATGTAGATTGAATTTTAAAAAAATTTAAATAAAAAATGTGGAGTACACTTATATTTTTGAAACTTTTATTACTATTGTAACTTTTATTGAAGATGATGTTTCCATGAGTTATTGTATAATTATTTCTTTTCATGGATCACTTAGAGAGTTTGGTTCATTTTTTGAGCCATGTTGAATTGAGGGTTATCAAGCCATTATTGGTAATGAACATATAAAAAAATTAAACTCATTGAGGAACAAAAAACCCATCAGTTTGTGTTTTTAGTATTTGTAACCCCAAGATGTAAATGGGTTGGAATCCACAATGGATTTATAAGCTATAATAATGGATGGAACTAAGTCTGTAAGCTATGCACTATGAACTTTAACTAAATCAATAACTACATATGGCATATAGATTCAATTATCACTTTGTTCCTTACTTATTATATGGATGATAAAAATAGAATGGATAAAATTCATTCCCATACCATGACCATGAATATAAATAAATAATTAAATTATCACATGAATTAGTATCATTCTCTATGAATTTGAAAAATAGTATAGTGTGCATGAATTTTTATCATGCCCCCATGTGATAAATGTAAAAAAATAAATGTATGTGGATGTAAATTTTGAAACTTTTTCTTGAAGTTTGTCTACATATGCCCATGTATATACACCAATAATGTGTGAATATCTAGCTTTTTACTATAATGTGAATGTGTATGCATGGAATATGTACCCATAATCAGTGCCAATAATTTAATATGAACCATTTTTCTTTCTTTGAAACTATATTATGTACTTTAAACTAATTATTTTTCTCAAAGAGGATTATCTATGTATAATATCATATAAAATATCATATCAATATACATAATGTAATATATGTATGTTAGCAAGATGTTCGAAAAACTTATAAAATGGGAACACTTGTAAATATTTTAACCTTTTGATAAGATACCCCTAGCATGGCATGGTTGTTGGTTAAAAGAAAGTCCAAAATATAAGTCAACATCTTTTTTTATGTCCTTTATAACACTCATAATTACTATTGAAATGCATGTGTGATATAAAAATATTAGGCTATCTACTAACCATTAGATAACTAGCATATGAATAATATATGTTTAATCATGTTCAGGTCCCAATTTTAGATTTTTAGAATATTTTGAATGCTTTTTTTCCATATTTCAATTTTTTTAATTTATAATAATAATAATAATAATAATAATAATAATAATAATAATAATAATAATAATAATAATAATAATAATAATAATAATAATAATAATAATAATAATAATAATAGAGAGTAGGAGGTAAAACATGGGTTTAAAAGTATAATAAATGGAAGGAAAATATGTAACAAATATCCATGTAAAGTATCCACTAAATATGATGGCATGTCTATGCATAAGAAAGATTCCCCCACTATATATGTGAATTGTATTTGAAAGGCATGTTAGAGATATACTAGGTATGTGAATTAATGAGTTTACATCCTTGTCTCATCAAATTAAAAATTATCAATGTATGTAATGTGCATGTATGGGCAATAGATTATACACAAAATAATATTTTTCATTAATTAATGTTGTACAAACTGAAACTAAGTATAGTATCAAAAAATTGGATGTATTAAGGCTTTGTTTTCTCAAAATTTTATTTTGGTGTGGAAAAACTATATGTCAATATCTACTATCTCAGGATAGTAATGATAGTTGATCTTGATTATTTCTAGTCAATATTGTTTATGATGGAAAATATAGTCTAGTTTGTTTGGACTGTGAAAATAACATGGTAAAAAAAGTGGTAGTGTCAGATCACTATTTTTGACTATTTACAATACCAAAGTGTAAATAGTATCCAAGATTAAAAAAATACACAAATATCCATTGACTATAAAATTGATCAATTTAAAAAGTGTAAGAATAATGTTATGAAACAATCAAAAAATTATGTACAATAATTTTTTTACTATTATTTTTATTTTTTATAATGTTTGATTTGGTTTTTTTTTAAACCAATAAATTGGTCCATATGACATTCCCATGGAGTATTTGCATAAAATATGTAATCACTATATTAATTATGAGTTGATCCACCAATTGAGATTGGATAATATTGTGTAGGTTTTGTGTCACTCAAATTATCATACCAATATTATGTATAATCATAATCATAACCATAACCATAATAATTATCATAATAATAACCATAATCATAATCATAATCATAATTATAATCATAATCATAATCATAATCATAATCATAGTCTTCATTATGAAATTGTGATTTGTCATTATTATCATCAATTGTTTATGTATACGTAAATCCAATTGCACCATATTGTGGTATTGAAAATTTTAATTTACCACATGTGTTATATCATGTGACTTTGTTATTATGGTAATAAATGTATTTTATTGTATTTTAACTAAATAAATATTTTCCTTTGTTTATTCTTTCTCTATGTATTTTTACTCTCTTGAAGTTTTACCCATTACATTTTGATGCTCAAATGTGACATAGTCATGATATTTACCCAATGTTGAACCCATTTACCTCATCCATGATTTTCCTAATGTTTCATTGCATTTATCAAAGGTAGGGTTGATGTGAAATATAAAAAACCATGCTTTTGACCTAGGTTTTAATGGAATATCAATGGATTGAATGAAGCATTGAGGCCCAACAATATTACCTAAGTATTGAATTTCATACCCAATATTTTGGAGAAGTGTCATGATACATATATTCACTTCATGTAAAGATTAAAATAAACATTTATATATTTATTTCCATCAATTAGAATACTAATAATCAAATTTTTTAGATATGAAGAACACTTTTTATTGATTTTTTTGGAACCATGTTACCCTTATTTGGTATGTTTTGCTTATGAATTTTCTTTGTGAGAATACTTTTCTTAATGATGCCTTATTGATTATCTTGAATATGTTTTTTAAATTTATTTGGATGATATTTTATTAACCTTTTCTTTTCAATTTGGTCTTTTTGTTGGTAAAATTGTTCCTTTTGTAATTATTATTTTTTTAGTTATTCTTTTTCATCTTGTTCCTTTTTTAACCTTTATTTTTAATCTTGTTTTCTTTGTAACCTTTATTAATCTATTTTTTTCTTTTAAATCATTTTTTTATTTTGAATCATTTTTTTCTTTTGAATCATTTTTTTCTTTAATTTTTTTATTTTTAATCTTTATTATTCCACATTTAATTATTTTCTATTTACACTTGTTCATTAGGAGATGAAATCATAATGTGAATGGGTTGCTTGATTGATTTATCTATTATAGGATCACCACTATCATTGATACTTTTTATTTTATTATTCAAACCCAAATAGTTATTTATATGATGCACATGCATTCTATGATATGAAAAATAGTTTTTTTTATCTCCTTATAGGATGCATATAAGGTAATGTGATCAACTTATTTCAATGTATTTCTCTAAGAATTTCACTTGAATGCTTATTAGCCTTTTTTACACTATTCAAATAAATATTTGTATATGTATTTTTATTTTATACCCATAATTTATATGATATATTTTAAGGCATAAAATATCTTAATGGAGTTGTAGAGATATGATTATCACTAGTATACTCAAGATTCATTCTATATGTGATCTTATTTTTCCAGTGATATGATCTTGGAATTGAAATAATTATTTTTCTTTTCCAATTTTTATATGAATGCTCTCATAGTGATTATTTGAGCTCAAATGGATTTAAAATCATAATTATTAAGTACTTATGGTTGAATTTACATATAAAGACCATCAAAATAATATGTTGGAGGTGTAGGGGATAAGGAAGGACATATTGGGTGCCTTCATTTTTCACTATAGGTTGAGATACTTAGGATTCCATAGACATAGAATATGTATTATGACTGATTGCAACCTTTATTTTATTTTACATTAATGTTCCCAAATTTATTAAATGAATAAGAAATATATTTAATATTTCTATCCAACACTGTGTAATTATAATAACAATTACTTTAATTAGGAAGTATAAACCAAGAATAACCAATATATGATGTGCAAAACAAAGAATCGACCACTCCAAGAGATCCATTAGGTTATTTTAGTCTATAGAGAAAAACATATTTGGTAGATAAATGGGAAAAGGATTCTTAGAAACATGTTTGAGATGTGGATATTCTAGACATAGAGAATATTAATGATGTTAGGCATAGAACAAAGGTAATATAAGATCAAAAATTTGGTGCACATCGCTCTTAGAGATGAGTATTACTTTTGATTAATAGATCATTCTAATTAAAATAATTGAGGATAATCTACCATTATGAATATGATATTGTTGATGCTAAAAAGGAATATAATGAACTAATTTAGTGGAATAGCCTCTTCTAAAAACAATATAAATCAAAAGGCAAGTGATAAAATATGATTATGGTTAGTGTTTCATATATAATTTTGTCTCATATGAGATGGTATATAAATTATGTTTTAATATACTATCACACCCTAACACTTAAAAAATATCAAGGCTATAAAAGGGCCATCATAGTTTTAGTTAATGAGCAATGTCCTATGAAATTTTAGATAGGCACATACAAAGATGAAGTTTAGTGAAATGTGACATGTGCATCATTTAGTTATAGGGGTGCCTTAGTAATTTATCAATAAGGATACACATGATTGAAGAAGGATGGAAAATTTTTAACATTAATTCCATTAAGAGATAAGGAAAAATAAGTGCACAATAATTTTTATGTGCACATACTAATGGTTTAATGGAAGGAATTATTAAAGGAGGTTTTGAAATAAAATTAATTATATTTGATCATTTCCAAGATGATGTAAGTGTAACAAACAAATACAAAATAATATAAGTAAACACTTCTATTTAAAGTGAAAAATATGTTGTATGAATTCATATAGATTGTTTTATGCAATCTACTAGATGTATTACCACTGATATATAATATCAACCATCATATGAACTTGATCCCTTAAAAAAAAAATCCAAGCAAGGACACATATAAATTGACACTAGTGATATTTAATAAGTTCAAACTAAAGTGTAAGAGTTATCAAATGGAGATCCAATTATATTAATATTTATCCCATATATAATACCTAGAATATTAATGTTGAAGAAAGGAAGAAACTAGAAAATGTGCATTGACTCAAGAGCCATTAACAAGATAAAAAATGTATAGGTTTCCATAACCATACATGCATGAATTTATGGAGTTTTGAAGCGAGGCATAATACTTTTAAAATATATATTAAAAGAGTAGGAATCACCATATTATAATAAAAGAAGGTCATGAATGAAAATTTTCATTTAAGATAGAAGAATGGTTGTATAAATTATTATTCATGTTATTTGGCCTAAATAAATCATCAATTACATTCATTAGACTCATGAATGAAGTGTTGAAGCCATTTTCGGGGAAATTTGTCATTGTGTATTTGGAAAATGTAATATTGTTCAAAAAAATGAAGGAAGAACATTTAGTGCATTTCTGAAAAGTGTTGAAATGGTTAAAAGAGAATAACTTGCTGATAAATGTGAAAAATGTGTAGATTTATGTTGAAGGATCTCATATAATTTGGTTTTTTATATAACAATAAGGTTTGAAAATTTATCTAAATAAATTTAATTCCATCATTGTGAAACAATTCCAAAGAACATGTTCAAAGTATGAATATTACATGGATTAATGGGTTTTTATAGGAAGTTCATTAAACAATTTACTAGTACATGTGAAAAAATGATTGAGCTAATTAGTTTATATCACAAGGAGTATAATATGAGTCAAGTGAAATTTCTAGTAGTTAAATAAGAAAGTGATTGAGCAGCTAGTATTTGTGATACCATATTTTAAAAATATAGGTCAAGTGATTTTTTATGCTAGTGGTGCAGTGATTGGGGTAGTTTTTAGCTAAGAGGGTAGTCCTATAGTTAATTTAGTGAGAAATTAAATGATGTAAAGAGTAAATATTTAGGTTACAAAGAGTATTTTTATGTCATTATGTAAGAACATAAGAAGTGAAGGCACTAATTTTTTCCAAAGAATTTTTTATTGTGAACAAACCATCAAAGGCTATAATTTATCAAACCTAGGGAAGATAAATAAGTGACACATGAAGCAGGTTGAGTTTTTATAAAGTTACTCATATTTTTTGAAATATATAAGATTAAAATAAAACAAGTTTGTAGACATGCTTAACTAAATGATTATATTGTTGAAATCAATGCAAGTGGAGATCATTGGATTTATTTTCATGAAGGAGATATATGAGGAAGATGAATATTTTTTTGAACCTTAGGGTTATGTATAGAACCAAAGAGTATGGATAGAACATCATAGTTAGATTATTTTGTGTAATAAGGAATGTTTCTCAAAGAATCATAATTGTGTATACCAAGGGGCTTGATGCATTATAATTTGATAAAGGAGAAGCACAGTGGAGGTTTAGAAAATATATTTTTGAAGTAAATTACTTTGGAATTATTGTTGTAAGGTTAATATTATACAAGAAAAGACGTATATGTATGAAAAAATGTGAAAAAGTGTATATGTTTTGAGTTAGTAAAGAGGAATAGTAAAAACATAGGTTTATATTAACAATTTTATATTTCAAAGAAACCATAGAATGACATTATCATGGACATTATAATAGGTGTAAACACATAAATTTAGTATTATAAATTTGAAAACATCACTTTTGACATATAAATTAATTACATGACTTATGTACACACATACTAATATTTTTCACATTATCTCCTACCATTTACATATCTATGGATTCATCCAACCCAATTTTAATTCATTTATATACATGATCTCCATAGTATGTGTCTTTATTTTCAATAAACCTAAAGATATTTTTTTCGTATTCCATATCATTGCTTCCTCAATCTTTGAAAACTTTAGCATCATTCAGATGTTGTAGGTTACTATAAGTGTTTGCCTTCACCAACATTGTCCTAGGTTATCCAAACAAAAATATTTAAAATTCAAATCCATCCCTAGGGTCATCCTTGTCATGGATCATAATTAGGGAAAATAAACAACACCCATCCCCCAAGTATTGATCTGTTTATACCCCAAGGTGATATAAAATACCATAAATATGTATTTCACTAAGTATAAATTGATAAATTTGATAACCCACTCAATCTGACCCATGTAACCTAATACATATATTCAATATGATCCATGAAATATGTCTCATCATGTCATAGATTTTGTTATCTATTTTTCATAGTGATATAAAATGATCCAAGTATTCATATATATGTGTGAAATTTTATTTTGAGCCAAATTTGAACTATAATTTATCATAATCTAAGTCATAATATGCTCCAATATGTCTCATTTGAATCATGTAATTTCACTAAAAATATGAATTATCTATTTGTTAAGGCTTAGATCTCTCTGATAAATATTGATATCAAGACACAATAACTTATGGTAGAATACAATGGAAAACCCTATAGAGATAATTTTGGTAAATAATGGACATATCTAGTTTGTATAAGTGTCTAAGCATTACTAATGAAATCTTGGCATATTTTGATAGTTAGTCTCCTAAGTTGAATGAGTAAAAAGACATTGTAAATTAATTTTATGACTGTTCACAAACATAGTTTATAATAAAACATAAATAAGTTAATTACCCTATCCTCTTATCATTTAAAAAAATATTAAGCTAAACATCAATATAATTTTTACATTTAAATCTATGAAGTTAGTGATATATCTTATGTACTCTAAATGATTAATAGTTTTAATTATTTATATAACTACATCCAAAATAAGTTAGAACATTATAGTAAACCCAATCATTATTTTTAGTGTAGGAAACATTAGCTTTCATCCTTCCTTTTTATGGTTTTAAATATATTATGAATTAGTATTTTATATCTTATTTCAATGTTCCTCTTCTAAGGAAAACATCTATCCATTTTGGACCTACCCTTATTGATGTTTTCATGATCATATTTTATATCATGTATGGAATCTAGCTATCTTATATTTCAAGGAAAAGTTATAGGTAAAGGGGTGTTGAAATTAAGCATAATAAAATTCCTTTGGTCCAAATAGTGTGTGTGTATAATATACAATGGATAAAATAGATGAAATGTAAGCTCGTTCTTTTATTGGCATAAATGTTAATAAAGAACATAAATAAGTATAAGAACATGTTGTTAATGATTATATGTTTAAACTTAAAATTGATTATGAATATGAACATGATTATTATTAGAGAATACATCTTAATGAACTTAGTGGTGTACATCCAACAAGAAGTAAATCTTTATAAAATTTGAGATAAAATTAGTAATCAAACTGATAATTTGGATAAGATATTGAAAGCAATCCTAGAGGCTAAAAATATAAAAATTGATAAGGTTATCGCATATAAGGAATAACATGAACCATTCAATGACACTAATTTATATTGTATAAGTGATAGATATAGAATACATGTTCAAAACAATACTTATAATAATAATAATAATAATATGTATAAACCCATTATTACACATATGATGCACACCCTTGGTGTGGGGAACACAAAGTAGTCCTCAAACTATTTTTTCTATCCCTATACAACATAATTTTGTTCCTCTGAGTATGGATACTCATGTGACATCATCCATTAGAATAACTTGTGGGGGAAAATAAGGTATTCCTTAGAATTTTTGTGGGTATCCCTACATA
Source organism: Torreya grandis (assembly GCA_037957365.1). Taxonomy (NCBI): domain Eukaryota; kingdom Viridiplantae; phylum Streptophyta; class Pinopsida; order Cupressales; family Taxaceae; genus Torreya; species Torreya grandis. The sequence goes on along the minus strand of JARHVA010002468.1, from coordinate 1,140,892 downwards.
ACATAATTTTGTCTCTACAATTATGGATACTCATTTGAAATAATCCATTACTACATAATCTATAACACCTATTATTCAATCTCTTATGAAAACTATCTTTGATTTTAAAACTAAGGTTTTAGAATTGGAAAACTATGTATACACATGATAATTTCTATATTTTTAACTAGCCATCAATCTCCTTGAGTACAAATCATAAAGAGTACGCTAGGAAAGGGGTGAGGTTAGATCATGGTACATTGTGAGAAATGTTTTAATATTATTATATCTTACATTCACTAGTATACGTATAATCTCTTTTAATTCTATTTTTGTATTCATTTTTTATTTCTTTTATATAGAGTTATGATAGCCACACTATATTCCTACTATATTGGCTTGAATGGTAGATTTTGATTTTTACATGTTTATCCTTGAACTTTATTAGCTAGGATGATATAGTTCTATGTATTACTATGTATTATATACTTTATCAGCATTATCCAAATAGTATTGGGTCGACAAATACCATTCTACTATATCAGTCTAGATGATATTGATCACTTAGAATTTCAAGTGATTTCTAGGTTTGAATTCATATATATAGGGGTCATAAATATAATTCTAAAATAATCACAACACTAATATTATCTTCTTGCACTCATATTTCTACCCTTAAGTAGTAGAATGATGAGTTAGAGGATCAAATTATTTTTATTGTGAAGGTCAAGCCTTATAAGGAGTTAAACCAAGGAGGTGACTCATATTCTTTGGAGTCCCTATATAAATACATATAAGTCTTCATCCTTTCCATTTGAGGCCTTAACATAAATCATCCATTAAAATGTGTTAGTCATGCTAAGGAGATTAATGTATTCTATTTCTTTTTATTTAATTAGTAGATAGATATAATTTTCTTATTATTATAGTAGCATGTATGTTATTGTCCTTGCCTAGTTTACCTTATACCAGATAAGCTATTATAATATAACCCCCATAGAATTTAATTTATTATCATTCCTTATGGAATTTATCTCTAGTTTAGGTTAGTGTTATTTTCTATCTTGGATCTAGGATACCCTTTTTTGTTAATTAATTTCATGTGGTTTCCTTACTATATCCTTACCACCCCTTTTTTTACCATTTTTATACATCAATTATTTATATTTAAACATAGTTAGACCCCATATCTTATATCTTAGGCATAGTACTTGGAACCCTATACCATTGAAAATTAGATCTTTAACTACCCCTAGGTTATGCTTCTATATTCAAGTATATATACAATCTCTAGTTTGATCTCTTTTTTGTATTCTAATTTATAGAGAGAAAGAGAATTATGATGTTGGTAATTATGTACCATGCTTAAATTATGGTAAACCTAATGTGAATCTTATCCCACCACTAGTTCAATTATCCTCATGTTTCCATTTATTTTATAGACATGTAATTTTATAGATCCATAGGATTTAAAATATTATCTAAACATATCATCCCATAGGTTTCCATTCCATGAATAAAATAAAATTGTTAAATATGTAAATCATAAAATCAATTATATCATAACTAAGAAATGAAACCTTGAAATACTTCATAAAAACCTTGGAACTCTACAAGAGCCTAAGATCCCATAGACAACTCTCCCATTTTTATCACAACCAAATATCCCATAGAGGACCTTCTAATGTAGAAAAAATAGGCCAATTTTTTGGAGGGCATAACTTTTGACCTGTAGCTCCATTTGAATTCACTCTTCCACATGCCAAAATGACCATATAGAAAATTCTAGTTATGTCCTAAGGTGTTATATCCCCTTATATTTTTATATTTTTTAGAGACCAAACGTGATTATCTAAGGGTCTAAAATTAACATTTAATGATTTTTTTAGGAATTTTCTATTTTTAGAAATTATATAATTTTAGAATTGAACGTAAACTTCAGTTAAATTTCATCTCATAGGCTAATTTTAGTGTTCACAATATTTATGTAAATTTTTAGAGCCATACGCACTTGCATGCAAAACTTAATATAAATAGTGGTTGGTAAAAATAGGTGTTATATCCCCTTAGAGTTGATTTTTATATTTTTTAGAGACCAAACGTGATCATCTAAGGGTCTAAAATTAACATTTAATGATTTTTTTAGGAATTTTCTATTTTTAGAAATTATATAATTTTATAATTGAACGTAAACTTTAGTTAAATTTCATCTCATAGGCTAATTTTAGTGTTCACAATATCTATGTAAATTTTTAGAGCCGTACGCACTTGCATGCAAAACTTACTATAAATAGTGGCTGGTAAAAATAGGCTTTCTTTCAGATTTTAGTTTTTTCAAATTTTTGCATGTTAACTCTAAATTTTGAGTTGAGGTTTATTTAAGCATTGTGTGGGTTTTTAAATATTTCAAGTCATTCAATATGAATAAATTCAAGTTATCATTTCAATATCTTGGCCTATTGGTGTTTTTATTTGTCTTGGTAGCTTTCAGTTTCATTACCTTCCCATTTCTATCATGGTCTAAGACACCATAGTTAGCCTTCCCATTTATATTATGGACAAAGACCTCAAAAAGAAACTTCCCATTTTTTAATACCTATATTTTCTCCATTCCCATGATTGATTTCTCAACCAAAATCAGTCATACCATTTTTTAAACCTAATTTAGATTGATGACTAAGAGTAAACTAATTAAGATATAACTTTTTAATATAATTTAGATAATTAGTTATTGCATTCCAGCACACATAGGTAAAATACCGACATTGATCCTTGTAATTTGATAAGTGGCATATGATAAATATATAAATTATTAAAAATATCAATAAGATAAGATTTTTTTTGACTATGTATACACTTATTTCACTCTTATCACTTTACTAATGATTTATCTTATAACAACTTGTTGACATATCAATCTCCCTAAGTACACACCTTAAAGGGTACATTGAGAATGGGATGGGATCGACTCATGTTAATTTAAAATATATGTTTGCATGTGATTTTGTCATTATTGGTGTATACTTTTATCCCACTAGGTTTTTTCTACATGGGACTTCTGTCCCACTAAGTTTTGACTACATGGTCTAGTCAATCTTGCTTAGGTTTCATAAAGGTGCTTAAGAGGAAAATAATCCCACATGTGTGAGTATGTTGAGACTTGTCTATTTTATACCTACATCAGGAACCTTCATATTTATTTTTTGTCTAATGCTTCTTAATATAATTTTTTTTATTATGAAGATAAGTTTTTTCCTCTTTTGAGTTGTTCTTTTCAGATTTCACTACTCCATACAGGTTTTCTCCATGCATTTGATTATATCCAATAGATATGATTATGGCCCACTATGATATGGTATCAAAGTTATGATCGTATCTAAATGTCATCATTCATGTTATGAGATCTATCATTTAACTTTTTTAGGGGTTTTTCATGATTTCAATTTTCAAGGGTTTGGTGAGATTTCTCAAAAATATATGAATATATATATATATATATATAAATAGATAACCAATGTCTATAAACAAAAAATATATAGATCCATTGGATTCATAAGGTATAAAAATCTAAGGATTGGTTGTAAATATGACCTAGTTTTTTGAAAGTCAATTTTCACCGTTTTTCAAGGGTTTGAAGACCATATTTTGAAATTTATAGATTCTATACCATCCAGTACTTAAACTAGAAAAACATTCTAGGGTTTTTTAGGTTTTAAAAATATGAAATGTGAATTTTATATATTTTCATAAGGATGTGTATATTTTCCAAGATATGTGTTCTTTTTACAAGCTTTTCACCATTTTTTAGCTAGTTTTGATGATTTATGTAAAATTTTGGACTTATAAAATTTTTGGGCTCTTTTTGTTTAACCTAGCCCTAATTTTATTCAATGATGTAGTGACATAAATTTTCATGAATTTTATGATGTTTTGGGTTTTAAGGTCTACCAACCCAACCTTCTAACATGTGGTGATGCACACCCATGTCCATAGTGCATCCATGTGTATGAAATTTAGTATACCCAACCCCAACTGACATGAACATAAGATCATGGATTTCATGCACCCATGATTTAATGGGGGATAAGAAATAATAGCCTATATATTTATTATATAATTATATGAAGCTGTGTGTGCCTATGTTTTTACAAGGTTGAATGCCTACTAGCCTAACTACCCAATCCGTAGTAACTTAGATTATCGAAGGATCACACCTTTCATGTGACCACACCTTCACAAGTCTAGAGGTTGTCCTTTGTACTCAATCCACATGATATGTATCATTTTTACTCTAGTAATTATCACATTCCACCTCCAATATATGGTAATTCCCATCAATTTTAGGGCCATAAACACGTCTTCCTATGATGTGTACATGACCTTAAAATTTATGCTCAAAAGGTGTGACACTATTAATTTTCAAAAAGAGGCCATTTTTAAGGTAATGTAGCACACACATAAATCAAAGTGATAAGGGGGGAGCACCCAAATTTGGTCTTAGCCCTTGGTCATGATGAACTCAAATTTTCTTAACTTTTGTTCTATGAGGGCATACATTTTTTATGAGAATTTAGGACCAGAATATTTCAAACTCTTTCAGACTAAAAGTTTTCAATTAATTCAAATTAGAGAACATCATTTTTTTCAAGGAATAAACATTCAAATGAGCATAAATTTTAGCTATCTACTCCTTTTAAGGTGCTATTTTTTTTAAAGTGTGCATGTTTTTTTGAGATCTATGCATTGGTAATATTATTAGGCCTTTTAAATTTGAACTTATACATATTTATGGGGTGTTATATTACCAATATGTATCACACATAGTTCAACAAATACTTCATTTTTGAACCATGGATATCAATTCCATTTCACTTCTTACATGATTCAAATATCACAAGTGGAAATTCAAAGTGAATATCCCCTTGAAGGGAAAATGCTTACACTAAATCATGATGGGTATATAAATATAGCTAACACTTGATAAAGTTGAAGTGGTAAAATCAAAGTGATAAAACATAAGGTCTATTGTGTCTGTCTATGTATTTTGACTTGATTTTTCATATCAAATCTAGAATAAATCTAAATCAAGTGTGGATGTTATTGAATAAACTCTTTAAAATTTAGGATGAAATAAGGGGTCATGAGTTGGATAATGATATCATCAATTTAAGCCCAAGAAACTTTGATATGATACAAGACCTGTTCACTAGTTTTAAATCACTCAGGTTATAGTTGAAACTATGTGGCATTGACAAAATGATGATGAATTGATTCTTTCCATCCTTGTTAAATGGGGATCTAACTATTTTTTATTCATTTATACCTTCCATGTCAACAAACATGAATTTGGAGCTACATGTACCATGTTTTCATTGGATGAATTTTTTGATGGATTCACTTAGGATTAAGATAATCTCATTCAAAATGGGTACACTAAATTCATCCAAATCTCATACCTTAATTGCGAGTCATGACAAATAAAAGGCTTCCAATTGTAAGGAAAAGAAATAAAACAAGAAGGACCCAAAACAAATAAAGGGTCATAAATATGATGCTAATATAAAATCATCAAAAGATTCCTATTATTTAGATGGTAAATCTAAGAAATAACAACTCACATGTGGCTATTATAAGAAATTTGGGCATGATGAAGCCAAATGCATGAATAATCCAATTGATCAACTGATAAAAATGCTTGAGAAGCATAAGTGTACCTGATTGTTACACTTATATTTCATTAGAATAAGGGTCTTCTAAGGCCAAAGATAGTAATAAGGGAAAATTTAAGGTAAAATTACCTATTATAGTTACATCCCAACCTTCCACATGGGTTATTTATTTTGGTACCTCACACCACATCGATTCATCCCAAGACATGTTCACCTCCTTAGATCCTTATTTTATGCCTTATATTTTATTGGGTGATGATACTTTCATATAAATTATTGGGATCAGATTTGTTTAATTGAAATATAGGACATTTCATGATGTTTTATGTGTTCCCTCTTTATCCACCAATATATTATTTATTTACTAGATCACTCACACCAGTTCGAGAAATATATTTGAGTTCACACCTAATTTTGTGGCTATTAGGGAAGCTAATAGTGATTCCATTGTTTCATTTAGGAAATTAGATTACCAATTTAGGTTATATAATTTCTCATATTTTACTCCTGATAAACCCTATAGTACATTTCTCACTCATTAATATGAGGTGATTAAATTATGGAATGAGCAATTTGGTGATCTCAACTATCGCTACACAGAGAAACTCAATAATCAAGACATGGTTTTAGAATTATAATGAGTTATGTTTTGTTATGGATTTTTCTAGGGTTGCATTCTTGGTAATCATCCAGAGAATTATTACAAGGGTGAATCATGGAGAGATAAAAACACATTGTAGATTATTCATAGTGACATTATTGGCCTATTTCCTAAAAAATCATTCAATACGACTAAATTCATGCTTAATTTAATTGATGATTATTAAAGGCATATCTAGGTGTGATTTATTAAGTATAAATATGAACTCTTTGATCATTTTTAATATTTAAAGGTGCTTGTAGAGAAATAGTCAGGTAAAGTCATCAAGATTTTGTGCACCCATAATGGTGGTAAGTAAGTAACCATTTTGAGTTATTTTGTACATCAGAGGGGATTGAAATGTAGGGTAAAATTCCATATATTCCTTAAAAAAATGGTGTTTCCGGGTGAAATAATAGTTCCTTGAATGAAATGGCTAAGTGTATGATATACTCCAAGTTTCTTTCACCTTAGTATTGGGCTAAGACCATCAATTATGTTTTACATCTAGAACCAATTTCCTCACAATGAATTGAAGGGAGTCACTCTTTTTAAAGATTTGAGTTGTTAAAAAATCATAATTAATCACTTTTAGGTGTTAGGTTCACCTATTATGGCTAAAATTCTAAAGAATAAATGTAAGACATTAAAACCTCAGAGTTAGTCTTACATCTTTGTTGGATATTATAAGGGTGTTAAGGGATATTGGATTCTACATCCCACCACTAATGAGATATTCATTGAGAGGAGTGTTCATTTTATAGAGGGACCTTCATAATCCACACTCAACACCCTCACCCTTCCTTATATGCACTGGGATTTATGATGATTATAACTATTTAGATCCTTCTATTAAACCTCATGATTATCCTAATTATTCCTATAGTTATAATGATGAGAGTAGTTATGAGGATTCCCATCCTCCTTGTCCCATATTATCTTCATATGATGAGGAATATCTTCCTTACTCTCTAATCATTGGTCCTTTTTTGGGATAGACAAAGATTACAAAGTGATGGCCAATGGATTGGAGATCCATCATATAATAGACAAACACATTCACAATTATAGGATGCCCCACATGCATTCATTTCATCTACTTATTTAAAATTGTTTCATGAGGCATTAGGTACACATGATTAGGATAATACTATGGAAGAGGAATATAGTTCCTTATAGAGGAATAATGCTTGGATTTAGTCCCATTTCCTAAGGGAAGAAAACTTGTTAAATTTATGTGAATCTACCAAACAAAATTTGAAGTAGATGGGTCCATAGACAATTTAAAATCACATTTAGAAGTAAAGGGTTATTCTCAAGTACCTAACATTGACTATACTAAGACATTCACCCTAATAGCCAAAATGACTTCAATCAGAGTCACTACTGCCATGTGATGCATCACATTTATGGCATTTTCATGAAATAGATGTGAAGAGTGCCTTTATTAATGGTGACATCAAAGATAAAATATAGGTGGAGTAACCAAAATGATTTATGGAAGATTAATCCTTAGTTTTTAAGCTTAAAAAATCTATGTAGGGCCTTAAATAAGCTCTTTAATCTTGGTATGCCAAGATGTAATCCTTTCTTATTTTAGTTAGGCTCACCATATGCCATTCATGTCCAAATGTATACATATTATTGTAGGATGATTCACTATTGATTTTTTTTCTCTACATGGATGACCTATCAATCATAAAGAGTTCTCCATCCACCACCACAATAGTGAAAACTACTTTATCTAATAGGTTTTCAATGACTCACTTGGGCATGTTGCCTTACTTCCTTAGGATTGAAATTACTCAATAAAACTCCAAGATAACTATTACATAATCCAAGTATGCTATTAATTTTATTTCATGGTTTAGTATGGCTAACTATAATCCAACTCTAAATATTTTTCTATTTGGTATGAAGGTTGAAGTTAAATGCCCATATCCTTTATTTGATGCTAGATTGTATTGATAAATTATTAGTAGTCTCATCTACCTTACACACACTAGACCCAACATGTCATATACAATGGGCATGGTCTCAAGATTTATGCAAGAACCACATGAGATACACAAGAAAGTAGTTAAGAATATCTTCCACTACATTTAAGGTACTCATTATTTTAGGATTCACTATGGAGTTAGCGTTGACATTGACTTAACTAGATATACATATTTAGATTGGGTTGGAAACATTATAAATTACATGTATACTTTAGGATATAGTTTATCCCTTAGTTCAAGTTTGATTAGTTAGTGAAGAAAGAATCAAAATGTTATTAATTTATCTTTTATAGAGGAACAATATAGAGGAGTATTTAATACTACCACTAAGGCTATTTGGCTTCATAGGATTCTCACTTAGCTTTGAATAAAATTTTGATGACCAATAATCATCTTATATGACAACAAAATCACAATATAAATTTGGAGAAATTTGGTCCTCCATCAATAGACCAAGCATATTAAAATTCATATGTATTTCATTTAGTATCCCATCCATGATCAGGTCATTGATATCCAATACATCTAGACAATGGATCAAATTGTTGATATATTCACCAAACCCTTCACTAAGAGTATCTTCATTTGTAGGATCTTCTTGGGGTTTGGAAGATCCATTTTCTTCTTCTTATGGGGAACATATCTATGTACTTGGGTACCTCATTAGGCCTTTTCCTGGGACCCAATTCTTCTACCAACTATATATATGATTGGGGGGTTGTTGGTGTATACTTTTTTCCCACTGGGTTTTGTTTACATGGTATTTCTAAGCTTGCATAGGTTTAATAAAGGTCCTTAAGGGTAAAATAATCCCACATGTATGAAGATGTTGGGACTTATCTATTTTACACCTATATAAAAAACCTTCCTATTTACTTTTTGGTAAATGCTTCTTAATATAATTTATTTATTATGAAGATAAGTTTACTCCTCTTTTGAGTTCTTATTTTCAAATTTTACTACTCCATATAGGTTTTCTCTATGCATTAGATTATATATAATATATTCAATTGTGTCCTACTCTAATAGTCACATGATGATTAATTTTATTTTAGACTCCATTAATTCTTTATTCCTCTTTCCTCTCTCTATACTTAACATCCAAATTTTATAACTTATTTATATCCTATAATATTAGCATAACTGATATTATACGTCATTGATATTGTATTATGATATCTAACATCTTCCAACTATATCATCCTACCTGATACCATAGGTTTATATTTTAGGTTTGTTTTATCATATTGGAACAATATATGTAGGGGTTATATTTCATTCCTTATAAGATATATCACATTAATACACTTTGTTTATACTTTTATTTTGGACCTAAGGAAGTATTTTGGAGAGTTAATGGTATATAAATTTATCTCAAAGGTCTTGTATTGTGGTGTTACTATGGCTAAATAGAAAATATCATTGGAATTTACTAAGTATATCTAGAGATTCATCTAACCATTTTATATTTTTAAACTACAACATCTCTTAAAATCTCCACTTGATCTATAGGGGGAGGTTGAAGTTTTGATGGGTCCACCATAAGGTAAGTATTTATATCCATACACTCTTTTATTTAATTTCTAGATTATATGTTGTTTATTACTTTGTGAATGTATGTGTGTATCCTTTCTTAGGATCTTACTTATACTAAATAAGTTGGTATAGATATAGGGTTTTTTAGGCTTTCCATTTATCACCTTAGGTTAGAAACACCCATTTTATTTACCATTGCACCTTACCTTATTTATAATCACTTACCTATCATTTAATTTATTTGTACCCCCTTATAATTATTTAATTTAATTACATCATTACATTCACATTTACAATCATTTACCTTCTTTGAGGTCAAATGAGAGTTATATAGTTATTTTTTAGGCATAGGCTTTGGAAATGTTTCTTCTTGACATATGAGTTATAAATTACCTTATGATAGATCAACATATATCATACTTCCTTATGAACTCATCTAAGTATACACAAGATCTATTTTATTGACCATATTTTATTTATAGTTTATTAAGAGAAAGAGGATAGTTTTAGGTCATTCTAGGTCATGCATACTTATGGTGAACCTGACATGAATATTATACATCCTTTGGTTGAATTAGTTTCATGTTTTTAATTTTATATTCTTAGAAACATCATCAAAATAATCATATATCTTTCAATCCACTACATTGATTAACCTGATACCATTTATTAGTATTAGCAACTATATTAACCAACCCAATACTATTTCTTATTTTATAACAACTTTATCAACCATTATGATACCATTTCCTACTTTTTTCCAACTGTATCAGTCAACCTATTCCATTTATATGTTTTTCCCTATTGTTTAATTCATTTTAATACAATTTTATGTCTATTGTCAAACTATACCAGCCAACTTGATACAATTCCATTTAATTATTTTTTGCCTTTGAATATATAAATTACCCTATACTATTCTAAGTGTTTATTCATTTCATTACATGTAAATTTCATTTTCTATTTAAATCATATTTATTTTTTATTTTTTATTTTTTATTCTTAGAAATGTTTTTTGGTAGTTTTAAAACTAATAGGATCTATTGTTTTGTGCAAAATGGTCATCAAGTTTACCTGGTCCATGGTGTGATGGGTACTATCCTATCTCAATCCATAAGACAACACTATATATATATAGTTTATATGTACCTCATAGTATATTATATATGCCTAGGGGTTTTATTCTATCCTTTTAAATATTTGATTTTATAATACACTGGTAAGAATTTAGCTCTAACAAATTACTCTTAATGTCCTCAAAAGATGGGATAGTGTAGTGTTGGCCAAATATTTTGTAAAATGTTTTAAATGTATCTAGGTAGTCATGTGATTAAATCCCATTTATTTAAGGTAAATATCCCATATATTTATGCTTATCTATTTCTAGTTACTTACAATTTAGATTTATTCACAACATATACAAATTATGTGAAAATTGTTTTGATTGTGGGTATTACTTTAATCACTCTATTCATGAGCCATAACAAAGGGATTTTATAGAAAATAATTAACTAGTTTTGGGAATATGGAAATAATTTAAGAGAGATTGGATAAAAAGGGAAAGATTATAATGCTTGAGAAAGAAGAAAAATAAATTTCAAAATAGATAGTTTTGTGGAGTCTATTGTATATATACAAGAAAGTAAAAAAATAAAGTGTGATAAACTTCCAATAAATGATTAAGAAAACTATGAATTCAACTTAGATTAAAATATAATGCAAATTTTACCATTTTATCTTCATAGAATGCATAGAATAATTCCCTCAAACACAAAGTTCTTCAAGAAAACAAATATCCTTCTTATTCACTTCTAGTAAAATTCATAAAAAATAATTCAATTATCTAAACACAAATTTTTAGATTTCTTAAACTTTTTGTATAATTATTACAATTGCTTGTTTTCAAAAAAATTGTCATCCCTTGGCATGCAAGCCTACATTCATATTTATACAATTTTAGATATAGAATCCCAAAAGGAAATAACTTCCTCAATTCCCATGTGCTACGCCAAAACTTGAAACTATTGAGTAACATCTTCTTTCTAATTCTCCTTCATGGCATGTAATAGATAGTGACATGTATCGTTTCTTTGATCTCTTTATTTGGATTGAATACAACCACTTTGCATGTAGTGTAAAAAAATTTAAGTAATTTACTTTCATCAAATAACTATAAGTAATGGAATTTCAACCAAATTACCTAAGTCTTTTGAATTTAAAAAGTAATTATGATTTACAAGTATATCATTTAATGACATCATTATACAAAGTAAATACTTAAAAATAACTTGCTTTTATAGTACATCTATGAAATGAAAGAAGGAAACTTAAGAAGAAGAGAGAGGAGTTTTCCTTTGAAACACATAGAAATATACTTAATCTACTTCATGAACCTGTGTCTTGAATTTTCCCCTTATTTGGTATGCTAAGAAATTATTAATTATATTATTACATCATCTAATTTATAAATTGATTGTCTTTCTATTTCCAATCTCATCATCTCTCTTTCAATTCTTCTACAATGAGCTTTAGTTCTCTCAAGCCTTGGCTCAAGTCTCTATAGTTATTATTGGCACTTGATCAACTCTTTGATAGACTTGGCTGTGAAAGTCTTTATGGCCTTGTCCATTCACTACTTGAATTATTCACCTAACTATTCAGATGTTCTTAGAGCATCACTAGATCAGATACCAATAAGACCAAAAAGGGATTCTTCAAGTTTTACCTTTGCACCACATGCATCTTTTTCTAATTTCTTCATCTCATCTTCTATGTTTATTAGAATAATCAAATGGAAAGATAGGAGATATTATTCATATTTTATCTTCTTTACAAATACATCACGATAAATTTGTTCCTCAATCAAAATCTTATCATCCAAATTAACCACTTCTAGGATATTGTGTTGAAGCTTGGAGATGCCATTTTCATTTTCTATCTCCTTATTTATAGCCCTTAATTCTAATATATTATTCATAATATCATCATGAGAATATATAATTTTTTGGAAGATTCCCTAGGCTCTTTTCTTCATTTTATCAATCCACTTATCTATATATTTAACCTTATATCTAGTCTCTTCTAATTTAGTAATCACTTGCTAAGAAATCACAACTTTTGGAAGTAATGTCTATTAAGGAGTAGAATTTTCTACTTTGGTAATTATCTCACACAATATAAAATTTTGATATTTTAATTTAGCCTCGGTAGTTTTCTCCTCATCAAGTTTCCTAGAGAGAGTATCTATCAAGGTTTATGTACCTTGCTTTAATCTTTAAGTGGTAACCTCCCTGAGGGGTATATTAAAAATTGTTAAGTCACTCTGAGTGACTTATTATTTATTTATTCCCTATGGTGGAACTACTATCTCAACAAACTTTTTCACTGTAAGGTTCAATTATCAATTTTGAAGTTAATTTTCCATGCTAGGGCTTCTTCCCTTTCTTGTCTAGACTTTTCAACAATTGTAAGTCTATCTCTTCAAGATTAATCACTTATTTTTATTATGGAGTTATTTGAAATTCTAACTAGGATGAGAATTCTATACTCATGGAATTTCTTGAATGAATAACAAATTTTTACTAGTAATTTCTAACTATCAGTTTGTGAGAAGGAATTTATTGACCAAAGTGTCTTTCTAAATTTATTTTACTAATTTTTTTCTCTCCTTACTTCTTAATTTCCTCTATTTCCTTTTATACCACTATTCATACTACCTTCTCTTTCTCAAATTCTTTTCCTTCTATCACCTCCATCTTCTCCTTGGGATCCTCAATAATATTCTTTGTTATTGTATCTACTTTTTTTAGCTTCCTCTCTCATTTCAACTTCCTTCTCTTTTTCAGACACTAACTCTTCCAAGGATTCTTTCTATAGTTATTTTTCAATCATGGGTTGATATTATGGAGGTGGTGGTGGTGATGAATTATCTTGGGAATATGGAGGAGGAGGAGCTTCCTTTGGAATAGATTTCTTATAATATTTGGTGATATAAAACTTAGGAGGAGGCATCAAAGTTAATGAGTCCATAATAGGTGAAGTGGAAGTGGGAACGATGGAAACAATAAGAATAGTAGTAGAAGAAGAGTCAAATGATGGGGTGGTAATAGTGAAATGAGTTGGCTCTTTATTTTTTACTACTAAAAATGTATCATCAATATTTTTCTTTAACTTCAATTTCTTTATGGGACCTTGGCTACTTTCCCCTTGTATTGTCTCTTTCCTCTTCTAACTTGTATGGGTAGTCTCTTTCATTAATTCCTTCATATAATATCCTTTATTCAAAATCCATGTGTAAATCATAGCTAAAATGTGTGAAGTTCTCTCTATCATAGTTTTAACTTGGTTTTCAATAAAAAAAAATTCAAGAATTGAAACATTGTCTCCTTCAGTAACATGAAAAATGTCACTGGTGGTAACCCCATCATCATCCATATCCTCAAGGATAGTGTCTAGATAAAATAAATGAATATATTCCATAGTAAATCTAGTATTATATTTTATCCTTACATCAAACTCATCTCTACAATAAATCTAATAATCCTTAAGTGCTAGAATATGCATGTACTCAAGGGAAACTATATTCTGAGCTACACTTCTGATATCAAAATTGGCTCTATCATCAAAGTGTGTTTAAGTGTAATAATGGTACATCTCCTTCTCTAAATTCCCATATTTATAAATGGTTTAGAAATGATAGTGGCTAATGACAATGGGAAAATTGATAGCTGCTTTTTGAACCTTTGACTGTAAATCATGTACTTCAGCAAGTTATCTACACATTTCCATAAGAAATAGCTTGTCACTTGGATATATAGGTAGCTTGATAGGTACACCTAAGAAACATCCTACTCTAAGATATGTGAATCCAATAAATTGGATGAAAATTCACCCATATAGTGAAATTGCATCTTGTTAGGTTATGGAGCTAAAAGCTTCAACTATTGCAAACATGGAGGAGGTTGCTGAGTTCCAGGGAGACCGGCGTCGGTAGATTACAGTGCAAAATGAAACCGACATCAACAGGTGTGAGCTGAAGACAATCGGCATCAGTAGGAGGTTAGCTAATGTCAGTCACCTCCAGGCAGACAGGGACTGAGGTCAATCGCCTATGTGTTCCATAACTATTCGTTGCACGAATAGTTAGTTAAACTAAATGTTTACATGTAAAGGCTAATTATAGTCTTGAGTTACGTGTCTACTTATTTTAATTAAGATAGTCTAATTATTGTATGCATGAGATCTATATAATAGACTCATAGGCTGTATTGTAAACTAGTGCTAGAGAGTAAGAGAGCAAATAAGCTCCTTCAGAGAGAGGAGAGTAATGGTGTGTTCCTCCTAGTGCCACAGTACCAAGTGTGGGTGTTGGTTTGGAGAATCAGAAGGGTTCTTCGTGTATGTATGATCTTGGTCAGCAGGTGTGCATGGCTTCTTTTGGAGATCTACAATGGTGAGTAAGGTCTAGTGATTTACAGGTAGCAGTAGAGAGTAGGGGATCTACTTGGAGTATGGTTATGTACTTGGTGTACTGGTAGCGTTGTTTTTGATTGGTGGAGGTGAACATCAACTCTGTATTGGAGTTGATTATTGGGACCGAGAGAGAGAGGGAAGAAGGTCTTGAGGTGTGGCAAGCCTTTGAGGTGGAAGAAGAAGTGGCATCTTCTTTATTGTATTTTCTTCTGAGTGATTATTAATACAATTGTGTATTGTCTCTCAAATCCTATTTTGTTTCATATTTCTAGTTACTTATTCATTCTAGTATAATTTCGTGTTTAGTTTCTAATACAAGAGGTAATCATATGTGCTCTAATTGAGGAGCAAGATCCTGACAAGTGGTATCAGAGCTTTTGGTTGGGTTACTAACAGGTGGTTTTAGATCTAGTTAGTGTGTGTTGATTACAAGTTACTCATAGGGGTTTTTGATTGAGTGGGAGTATAGCAATGGCAGAAGAAAGTAAGCTATGAATGGAGAAATTGAATAGCACAAATAGTCTGATTGATGGAAAGAAAGAGTAGGTAAAGAAAGATTTTTGGTTGGTAGCAGATCAGCAGGGAGAAGCAGATGTTGTAGGGGATGTTGCGCAGGATGCTCTGGATGAAATAGAATCTTGGTTTACATATTATTTTGCCTCTTTCCATGCAGCCCAAAATAGAGCATCTTTTCATGGGTATGTCTTTGGAGACTTTGGAGAGATTTATTTAGGAGCTGGAGAGCCTTGTCAAATGATTGGCAAAGGGGAAGTGAAGCTAAAATTACAGATGGATAACACACAGGTGTTGAAGGAGGTCATGTAGGTACCAGTCTTGGAGATGAGTCTAATTTCTTTAGGAAAGTTGGGTGATGGGAGATGCACAGTAACTCTCATAGAGGGTGCACTTGAATTAGACGGTGGTAAGAAAGTAGGTATCCTTTATCTATCAACTTATATTAGTGATACACCTTCTGTTATAGAGATGTGGCTTTGTAGGCTTGGTTACATATGTAGGAGGGGAATGCATGTTCTTAAGTGGAAGATAGATATATTTGAAAAACTTAAGAACTAGAAAGCCTTGGTGTTCTTGGAGGAGATGTTAGACAGAGATCAGCTGAGGGAACTGAATTATTCTGAGTAGGGCTATGTTAATTTGAATAGGGTTTTGACCCAAAAGGAGCTTGTAGGTAAAAATTCATCACTCACAGGTGAACATAGATACTGGCGTCAGTTAGGAGGAACCAACATCGAACAAATAGGCATCGACATCGGTCTTGTGCAGATCAACAAAGTTGGTGGTGTCAGGTAGCAGGAACTGATGTCGATCATTTATTGACTGACATCGGCAATAGGTACATCGGCATCGATTAGGGGACTGATGTCGGTAGACAGGGTTAGTCATAGGAAACTAACATCGGTCAGGAGCAAATTGGGGGATGGCCAAGATCGGTCACTAGAATGGATGGTGGGCAGATAGCAAGCTGTCAACAAGTCTCAAACACCCATATGGAGGTCAAAAAGGGTAAGTGAACCTCATATTTGTTGTTCACCTTCTTTATATTGCTTATTAATGGTCGAGAACCAGGAAGATGTGAAGAGGCAATGCAGATAGAATTCAGAAATAGTGGGAGCTTGGCATGGATGAGGAGTGTGAGTCCTTGGAGAAGAACCAAACAAGGTTTTGTTGGTGGAGTTTTTAGCTAGAAGAAAGCACTGAAAGATGGATGGATTCCCATGATAAAGAAGAGAGTAGATGGATATGTGAGATGGAAGGCCAAAGTATATGGTCTTGAGGTAGCTATAGGACAGTGGTATAGGTTTTGACAGATGTATGACAAAGCATGGCTTTGGTCAAGGTCATTGTAACTATTGTGTTTGCCTTACTAGGTGGATGATGAGTCATGACATTATCCAGTTATTTTATGTGGATGGTATACTAGCTACAGGTTTAGACATACAGGGATTTGTTGAGCTAAGGGTAAGGTTAGTTCAGTGGCATGTCATGAAGAATTTGGAGCAGCAAAATTCTTTGACATAAGAGACATGGAGATTTTGTCTCTAGTGGGAGCTGATGTGAAAACGGTGTTGGCGGGGTTCAATATGTAGAATCAGAAAGCATACCAAGGGTTGGACAGTTCAAGCTTTGCTTAGAGCAGTGTTTGAAATCACATGAGGTCTGGTGTAGGGCCTGAGTTTTCCCAAGCAGTGGGAGTTGTCAGAGAGTTTGGAGCCAATTCATGGAAGAAGTACTGGAGGGCAGTTCAGTGGATTCTCAAGTATTTGAGAGGGATCAGCAGCAGGGATTCATGCTATGCAGGGTCAAGGTCTTCACTACATGGAGTTGTAGGTTCGGATGTGGCAGGTTACTTGGATGACAGGAAAGGCATCACAGGGTGTGTGGTGGTTGGTCTTCAGGAGTGAGCTTGAAGAGGGATACAAGCCAGGAAATAAATTAGATGATGTACAAGTATAGGTATAGTTGCAGCTATTTATCTCTAAGTGGGAGATTGTTAGGTTGTGGAGCTAAAAGTTTTAACTATTGCAAACATGGAGGAGGTTGTTGAGTTCTAAGGAGACCGACGTCGATAGATTATAGTACAAAATGAAACCGACATCGACAGGTGTGAGCTAAAGACAACTAACATCGGTAGGAGGTTAGTCGACATCGGTCACCTCCAGGCAGATAGGGACCGACATCGGTAGCCTGTGTGTTCTAGAACTATTTGTTGCATGAACAGTTAGTTAGTTGAACTGAGTGTTTGCATGTAAAGGCTAATTATAGTCTTGAGTTACGTGTCTAATTATTGTAATTAAGATAGTCTAATTATTGTATGCATGAGATATATATAATAGACTCATAGGTTGTATTGTAAACTAGTGGTAGAGAGTAAGAGAGCAAATAAGCTCCTTCAGAGAGAGGAGAGCAATGGTGTGTTCCTCCTAGTGCCACAGTACCAAGTGTGGGTGCTGGTTTGGAGAATCAGAAGGGTTCTTCGTGTATGTATGATCTTGGTCAGCAGGTGTGCATGGCTTCTTTTGGAGATCTACAATGGTGAGTAAGGTCTAGTGATTTTTAGGTAGCAGTAGAGAGTAGGGGATCTACTTGGAGTACAGTTGTGTACTTGGTGTACTGGTAGCATTGTTTCTGACTGGTGGAGGTGAACATCAACTCTGTACTGGAGTTGATTGTTACGACCGAGAGAGAGAGGGAAGAAGGTCTTGAGGTGTGGCAAGCCTTTGAGGTGGAAGAAGAAGTGGCATCTTCTTTATTGTATTTTCTTCTGAGTGATTATTAATACAATTATGTATTATCTCTCAAATCTTGTGTTGTTTCATATTTCTAGTTACTTATTCATTCTGGTATAATTCCGTGTTTAGTTTCTAATACAAGAGGTAATCATATGTGCTCTAATTGAGGAGCAAGATCCTGACACATCCCATGCTTCATCTAATACTCTTCCATGTTTTAGGGATGTGTTCAACTTACAAATGAGTTCATAAAAGAATCCATCATTTGCTACAATATAATCTTTGTAGCATTCTAGAAGAACCATCTAAGGGTAATACTCATAAATTAGTTTACTTTCTAGTGTTTATTTTGTTCTCAACATTGAAAAAGCTCCACTTGAGGCTACTACATACAAAATTATGAAGTCATCTTGAAATCTAAAGGTTGTAACACATTCCTTAATTATTGATCCATATTATCACTTATCATTCTTGCCTAATCAATTTTGGATGAGATTTTGGTGACATCAATAGTTATGATATAGGCATAGATCCATGGGGAGAAACACTTGACATTATTCTCACCATTGATTATACATAGTAATTAGATGATATCATCCACTTCCTAAATAAAATATGACCTTACTATCTTGTTAAGGAACCTAGAAGCTAGTTTTAATTTCTTTAATTAGTAAGTATTCATTATCTTAATAAATTTTGATGGTTTATTATCCCATTGGATTTTGTCTTTCTCCATATTTATCTCAATCACTTTTGGTGATTTTGATATTTTTAGATAGTAATTGAGGTACTAAACATCTAGTCTTATAACTACATTGTTAGTAGTATCTTTTATAGTCCTGATCAAGGAGTCATAGTATTTGGCACATGTTACAATAAACTCAAGAATTTGAACTACGCTTTGGAAATTAGTAGATTGTATAATTCTAATATTAGTCATAACATGTAGTATTGGATTTTTTTTTATGGCCTTAGATTAGTTACAGACACATGCCCCATGTTTGTATCTCTTATCTCAATTAACTTGGAAACTATGCTTGATTCAATTGGTAACCCTCATACTCATAATTCATTTTGAATTCTTGTGGCTTGGATTTCTTATATTTTGGTTTTCTCTTTTTTCTTAGTTCAGGAAACTCCCCTAATGTTAACTTTGAGACTTCCTCAATTAGTGTTATTTGCACTTATACCTCAACTACTTCCTCTACTGATCTCTCTGACCATTCTAATCCATACATTGGCTCTTTTAAATAATCAAAACCTTGATAAGTTCTTTTAAACACTTATTTATTACTCTAAATGGTTTAGAAAGTTTGAGTTAAGAGTTAACTCATTTTTCTTGAAGTACCTCTAAACAAGTTTTAGGTTTTGAGTGATGGAAAGTCTTGAAAAACTAAGCATATTTCTTTTAAGTAATAGGACCTCATAACTCTATATAGGTCACTAGGGTTACACAAAAAACTTCAAGTTTTCCATGGATGTCAACTTTAAGTTTTCTTAATCAATCTATTTGGATTCAAAAACCCAAAGTAAGCAAGCATGAGGAAGAAGTCTGAGTTGGTCTCAAGTAGTATGGTGTAGGTTTCTTTGGTCTCAAGACTTCAATTTTTTAGAAGATAATAACTGTATACAAGAAACCTAAAGTAAGTAATGAGGAAAGGAAAGCTCAAGTAGATCTTAGGTTATATTAATGGGTTTATCCAGGATGAAGACTTTAGATCTTCCAAAGGTAGTTACTCGATGTTGAAAACCTGAGTAAGTAGTGCTAGAGGACCCAAAGTGAATAAGGATTTTAAAGGTTGGGTTTCTTATGAGTATCATCTTGGTCTCAAAAACCCAAGGAAGTAATTAGGGTTAGGGAACCTAAATGGGCAATGAATTTTAACTACTAGGGTTTTCATGAAGGGCTCGATCTCTTAAAGGCTTTTAAATAAATTCTATAGTATGAGAAATGATCAAAAGTATGAGTGCATGATTTAAAACACCTAATCATGCTAAGAAGGCAAAAGGAAAACAACAATAAATTAAACATAATAGAGAGATAATCATGGTGACACAAAGAACATTTGTATAGAAACAACACCAAGAAAAAGGGAAATATAAAAAACCACAAGGAGATGATTTAATTACCTCAAGCACAAAATGGTTGAAAAGGAAATTTCTTGAAAATGATCCAGAGGCTCAAATGGCATGGCTCAAGGTTTGCAGGCATGATTATTTGGTTAGATGACTTAGCTAGTAGGTAGGAATGAGATGGAATTTACCAATATATATTAAAAATGCTAGCATATTAATGATGAGTGTGGCAAAGCCACATAAGCCTTCAACTCTTTTATCAGGATTTACAAGTTATTTTGCTTGGTTTTGGCTTTTGAAGTAAAGTGCCCTTGTAAACCTGAGTAGGTCTTGGTCAATGAGTAGCTCAAGTTTGATAACTCACATTCATTTTAATTTTGATTTTATAAGAGTAAGTCAATATCAAAAACCCAATTTGCATTAGGGAGAGTTTAGTAGGTTTATGGGGTTACTTTTCTTGGTTTTGGTTTTTGAAGTAAAGTAGCTCAATAACCCTGATTTGAACTGAGAGGAATAGTTTATGTTTTTGAGACAACTTTACTTTTTATAAAATAAGTAAAGTAGTTTAGAGAACCCAATTAGCCTTTTAAATGAGATATAGATTTATTGATCTGATGAAGGGGATGAATAAATGGATTTTAGTGATGGCTTCAAACAATTATTTTGAATCCTCTATAATGACTAGAAATAACTAGGGAAAATAATCAGTCAAATACTACAACTAACATAACCTAAGTTCTTTATTTAGAGGATTGACTCAAAAATTATAACTAACTCTCATCAGACAAGAATGCAAAATTTTAATAAGGGTACCCCAAAATTTGAAGTGTGAAATTATGGGGACACCATTCAACTATATGATGGTGGAATCATTATTATTCATTTACCTTTATGAATTATTCACTATTTAAATTTGGGTTTAATATATTTGAGATCCTACAAGTCAAACACACCCTACTTAGTAATACTTCCTTAATTTTATATTGTTGTTTATTAGTTAAACTATTAGCTTGTTTACTTTTCAAACTATATCAACCAACCTGATACCATTCTACATTATCTCATAATTAGATTGGCTAGCCCAATACATTTATGTGTATTACCTACTCCAATATCTATCTTGAATAGTTTAAATTTATCAATTTTATTCCAACTGCATTAGCTAGCCTAATATAGTTTTATTATTCATGTTGACTGCATTAGATAGCCTGATACAATATAGTTTTACCACTATATTTTCTAATTATATTAGGCTAACCTGATACATTTATTTCCTATGACCTTACTATATTTTATAACTTGATATAATTTAAAATCTTACATATTTCAATTCCAAACTATATTGGCCAACCCAATATAATATGTTTTTTTTTCATTCCTATATAATTAATTGTGTTATCTAGCTTAATACAATTGATATTTTATCTTCCATTATGTAACATCTTTTGGGCCAATCTAAAGAGAAAAACCACTAGGAATTTTGAAAAAATCATAATTCTATGTAACTAATCAATATCAATAGTTTTTCCAAAATGGCTTATAATCCTTATAATTTTACCATGACTAAAGATCAAATTCCTAGTAATTTTTATATGGCTTCCACTAGATCAAGAAAATATGAGCCATATAAAAACCCTAAAAATGCTAGATGAGGTCACCTACTCCAAGATTATGAGGTTGAGGAGGAATGTGATAGATAGTATATAGACAAAATAACAATATATCTCCATGAACATCCTAAACATAAGGATAAAGACCTTGCAGGTGTCTATCATCTCATGATGACACCCACATAAATTATCTTCCTTCACTAAATCACATTTTCATGTAGGATATGGGGAAAGTCAATTTGTGACTTCCTCATTTAATTTTTCATCCACCATGTCTAGTATTTATACTATATGGTAGGTTTCACTTTTAATGGGTCTACACAAAGTTCTAACATTCCAAATGATGTCAATGACACATCTAGTATATCCTAATAAGATACTCAAGCCTTTAATTATAATCATAACACTCTCGATCCTAATCAAATTATCTTACAATCTATTATTCAAATGGATAACATTCAAGCTAATAATAGTGATCAGATGATGAAGATTCAAAACCAAAACTTGAAAATTCAAAATTTACCTCAATTGCTTAAGTGGGGAATGGTAAATCAAAATACCCACAATCCCATTAGAGACTCTCATGTTAATATCATTCTAAAATCACCACCTCAAAACAAAGTTATTATAATATTAAAACTTAACCCTTAGTCCCTCAAATTGAAAAAATTAAAATAGGTGGAATAATTATTAAGATATCTTATAATAGACCAGCTAATAATGTTTTTCATTTGAAGGAATTTTGTAACCTTTATAAATATTAGATTAAAATCAACACATTTGTTGATACCAACCTAATTTCCAAAAAATATTGAGCAATGTTTTATATTGACCAAATAAAATTAAGTCTAAATTAATTTTTATCTTGAAAGACTTAGTTAATGCACTAGTCAAGAGTTTAAATCCAATGATTTACCTAAAAATAAATTGGATCATTTTATCAATTGTAAATAATTAAATAATGAGACTACCCAAGATTTTATTAAAAGTTTTAAAGCTTTCACCAACAAAGGTAATCACTATGATGGAATACAACCTCTTCCACCATTTCAAAATCACACTCAATCCAAAACTACAATATTTACTCAAATGTATTTATCCAAAATCATTAGGGGAAGCCTTGGATCAAACAAAATGTCAATAATTCCTTATAATAAAATTTGATCCTTCCCAACCCAAGCTTAGAACTCAAAATGCTTATGAGATTTTTAAAAAATGCTATTAATGATGGTGTCTTTGACACTTATGAATTTAATAAAACCATCAATGTTATTTTACTAGGAATCTCTAATGATGTGACTCTTTCCCTAACTATAAATGGAATTCAATTAAAGATTCTTCTTTATCCTTCACAAAATAAATTTTTTGATATTCATCAGCTTTTTTACCTAGTTTAGATTAGGAAACACCTTATTAGACTCTCACTTGGAGATTATCAATCATTTTTGTCTTAGTTCTCATTGGAATGATCCTAAAATAAAAATGGTTTCACATAAAGTAGGGTAATTCTCATGAGAATTGTAAGCATATTATAATTATAGATTTTGAATTATTTCTTGGTCCAAATTTTTATCATGAAACCATGATTAGTGAGTGACATGAAGCTTATGATAAGGTAGATAGGGATCATGAATCCAAGGTCAAACATGATGAACTTAAAAAATTTGATGTTAATCTCACCATCTATTATAATACACTTACAAACCATACTCCAAATAAATAACCTAACAATAAAAATCAAACCCTTTCCCAACCAATCACTAGTTTTTTTTAAAACCATTATCAACCCTCATTGTTCCAATGATGAGGAAAAAATTGTGAATATGAATAACATGATGTGGGTAGTTTATTATGCAAATACTTATCCTCTTAAGCATCATACATATTATATAACTTATATAATAGTTTAATATAATACTCAACATCTTTTTATAGCTATCAAATTCAAATAAATTATCGCTTTCATGATTTCAAATAGCTAACTATAGCAACCAACCTAATATAGTTATATATTTTCACAAATGTATTTACCAATACAATATAGTTTTATACATTCACAACTGTATTGATTATCATAGTATAACTTTTTATCTAGCAATATTTATTTTAATTATATCAACCAACTTGGTACAATATTTCCTTTCTATATCAGGTCCACAATACTATCCAAGATAATAATAAAAAATTAGTGATAAGTATCATCTTTAATATATCAACCAGCTTGGTATAATATATTTTCCATTTAATTCTAATCATACTAAATTTAATAGGGTAATAGAGTCTATTTCTAATGTTTAATTGCCACTAACTACATGAATTGAGCTAATATAGTTTGATTTGCCTACCTTAATTATAATGATAGTAATAAGAACTCACACTTTTATTCTAATTTATAATTAAGTAGGGTACTCTTATTATTTAGTTGATATGTGTCAAAGTTTAATCCCTCTTCCATATTCTATTCTAGTTCACATTAGTTTTGATGAATCAAATCCCATATAATAACTTACTTTATTATCATATTAAATCTAATTTATTGAACTCATGAAGAATTATCCATGTCATAGAAACTCTCGTACACAAAGTTTGTTCGATATGAACATTACTTGACCACCACCTATGGGAAAAAGTATGTTTCCAAGGTTTGAGGAAATCATTTTTAAATAATGTAAGTAAATGTCCAACTTGTTATAATAACATCCAATTCTATGACATATAAGTCAAGAGAGCCATGATAGATGAAGGCTCTGGTACATTTTTCCCCTCCTTATAGTTCATTGAAACCTTAGGATACTTTGAATTTAAGCTTAAATCTACCCAAAGCATGTGCTAAGGATATTATCAAATATAAATGCCTCCATTAGGATGTGGTTGGATCCATATCATGGTTAGAGTTAAGGTTATGATTTTTAACTTCCATTTATCATATCACATTTTTATTAGCCACCTTTAAACTCATTTTGTGAGGTTTATGTCCTCTTCCACATGGTAATGCATAAAATTCACTTACAAGTTACTATTTATGAGATACAAGATTATATTTACCTTTATAATTTTGAAAAATTCCAAGAATGTGGTATCTTTAAAATCCCAACCATTGAACCTTTACCTATCATTCCCTTTTATGTATACTAGTATTTTAACTATCCCATCAAATCAAACTAAGGTTATAGTGGTTACCCCAAGATTGTAGTAAATATTTGACCCCACCTCCTCAATTCTAAGGATCATTACCCCAATGATATTAATCTAAAAATAAAGATATTAAACTTCCCTCTAGCATCATAACTCAATTATAACCACTTTGATACCTTGTTCTTATAATATTTTTACTAACATGTTTATTGATTTTATGGTCATTAGTAATAATCCCACTTCTCATACATCTTATAGTGAAATAGTGGTATTATCCATTAGCAAATGTCTCACCACTCATGATTAAAATGAGGGTTCCAAATTATATGACCCATAATTATATGTTTATGCACATGAAAAGGATGATGAAATACTTTGGTACCATTCCACTCTTAATCACTCCTTCAAGCTATCATCATCTTCTTTTGTTATTGAATTAAATGACAATATTTAATGTATATATCCTTTAAACTTTCTTTACAATCTTCCCTATTCAGATGATGTTCATAGGTCTAATATGGAGTGTATTATAACTTATAATTCATGAACATTTTATTTTTTAAAGCCTCTTTGGAGAATTATTAATGATCATGCTATAATTAGAACCTATTAATTCACCAAATTTAATAATCCATCAATTTCACTTCATCTAGATATGTTGGTCATAGTTATAAAACTCAGATTAAGGATGTCTCCTAAATAATTAGTAGCATCAAATTATTCATAGGATAAAGTCTTTGATAACTCATTACAAAAGTTTCAAACATATTATAGATATATAAATAAATATAATTAATTTTTTAAATTAACCATTTTATACCTTAATATTGATTATTTGTTTGATGGTATTTTGAAAAAAAAAACCCATTATGATTATCCACATTGGTCATATATAACACCACACCCAATCACCTAAGATGATGAGTCATATTGTGATCTTCATAATTTATTTGGTCATTCACCTTAGTAGTGAAAAACTTATATATTTTTAGCACAAAATAAGCCTCAAGGTCTAACTCCTATCATGAATAGTTGACCAACTTGGTTTGATAATATTAGGTGACCTTGTTACTTCCACATGACTAGTATGTATTATTAGGCTTAGTTTTGAGATATTTGGTAGTATTTTGATTCACTTAATCTTAAAGAATATAAATTTCCTAGTCTAACAAACATTCCACCTCCAAAGACTAAACTTGAGTACATCCACAAAAATAAAAAGTTTTATTTTATTTGGCACTAGTGTTATAACCATACATAGACATGTGTAGAACTATCTAAAAAGAATCAGAGACTTTATAAGGCCCCCACCTTAAGGTTCCAAAAATTTCTCACATTATCCATCTAGGATAGAGGAGCCTCCTCCCCTATGACTAGAACCATACCTTATATCGAATAATGTAAATATTTTGGAACTCACATTCCCTACATTGTTTTTTTATCATCAAGAAGCCCCATGGAAACCTCCTTATAGTGCACTCAATTTTTTCTTAGATATCATATTCTAAGTAATCCTGTCATGACTCTCTTAATGAATATATGAGATCATGATATGATTAAAATATTAGTCATAACAATATTTAACAAATGTTATTGATGATGTATGTTGAGATATTTAATGGCACTTGTAAACATATATTTTTTTTCATATTATTTAGTTCACATTGTCACATGATTGGATTTCATATTAATATTATTTAGCGTATGTAGTGTTTTTTCTATATATCTTTCTTATATCATGATCTTTTACATTTTAACACCAATTTTTAGCATGTATCTTTGATTTATCTAATTTATATCACTTTATAGTCATCCTTATTTTCCATTTGAGATCTTAGGAATCACCTTCAAGTTTTATTTTTCAACATTTATATCACTTTATAGTCTCCATGTGTTTCCTTAATGGATCTTAGGTATCACCTTCGGGTTTTGTTTTGTAGTATTTTTAGCTTCCCCCTCTATTGGGATGATTTTCAATTGACATTAGCTTTCTTGTTAGATCTTAGGTGTCACCTTCAAGTTTATTTCATCTCATTTTAACCATTTTTAGTTAACCTTAGTTTGTTTATGATTCTTTGGCATATTTTTGCATTCCCCCTCCTTTGGGATAGTTTATCCAATTAGTGTTTAGACTAGAACCTATCTATATTTTATCAACTTAATTATTGACATTATTATCATATTTCATAGTGTTTCCCTTATTTGAGTTTACTTTTGCCCAATTATACTTATGCTTCCATGTAATTTGATATCTCTCTTTATTATAGTCACCTCTGAAGAAAAAACTTATTTTTTTGGTTAGATATTATCATATCATCATTATATCACCATTTTCATATGGATATATCCTCCATAATCCCTATATTTCCCTCTCATTTCACTTAATAAAAACTTGGGTTGGTTTAATGTTGTATTCTTTCCTATTATACAACTCTAGTATTTTTTAGGCAACTTGGTGTTTAGGTTATCCTCTCTAGTGGCTATGTGTAGGATCTCTTGTGTTATTCATGATTATCACCCATGTTTTTTTTTACAATTCCAATGGATAAGGAAAATAGCCTCATGATAGAGTTGAGGTCCATTGAGGTAAAATAAGATATTAGAATGGGGTAGGAGGTATCATTACATCATAATCTATATTATTAAATTCTATTTCCACTTACATTATCACACAAGTACCCAATATTCAAAATAGATTGATATCTTTTTAAGGGGTCCTAAGGAGTGGGGAACATGTTGTAGGAAGGTAGGATCATTTTAATTTTCATGCATATAGCCTTCATGAGTTGATGATTACACATCACTTATTATCCCATGATTTCATTTTCTAAGTGGGGTTATTTATATCCTTGAAGTTGATATCTCTTAGCCTTGCCCACTTTTTTAGAGTGTCTTTTCTCTAATAAGGATTTATACATCAGCTTTATGGAACCTTACATCCTTATATATCCATCACATCTTTCATGATAACCCTTTGGTGTATATTTAATTTTATATAACCACATCCCTCATATTTACATCCTATTTTATATACATTTTATTCATATTTAACCTTTTATATTATATTTATAAGGCTAATTGGGTTTATAATTTGGGAATTACATTGTAATACATAGAGGAATACAATAAGGAATTCCTCACAAACACCCATAATAATTCATATCCACATCATCTTAGTAATCATATTCATGTACCTATATGGTTATGATTTCTTATATCTTACTTTATTATAGGCATTGATTTTGAATTTTCACTCATTGGATTCATTAGATTGATTTATTGCATTCCTTTGTCTTATTTAACTTCAATTGACTTATCTTACATTGGATTTACTTTACAATCATTTTTTGTCCTACCTTATGTTTGATTCAAGTTAAATTTACTTGTCTTACATTTGGATGAAATTTTTTAGTTATTTTTCACATATCCTTTTTTATTATCATTCACATTTTATTACATTGGATATTTTATTTGTATAGTTATTTTTTTCATCTTATGATTATTCCTATCTTACATTTCAATTTTTAACTTTTTTTATAGTGTTTCAAATATCTCATTTTTTGCCTTAAAATGGGTATCTTTTACATTCCTTTTGGTATTATTTTTAATTATTTTATTTGTTTACTTGTATATCTACTTAAGATTTCCTTTTTTATTACTTAGTTTTTCTTCTTTTTTACCATGCATTTACTCACATTTTATAAAAAATAATAAAATAAACATCACAATAAACTGCATTTTCTCATACCATGAAATTAAAAGCATAATATGTGTTAGAAATTATATGACTCATACAACTATATATACATATATATATTTTAAAAATGATATGTGCATATACAAGTCTCATCTTTCTACATACATACATCCCTATACATCACAATATATCAATATATAATTGAGTACAAAATGTAATCCCTAAACTTGTAGATCACCTTCAAATATACTAGGGTGAGGTGCCATGATTTCCATGGAATTTAATACCAAACAACACGAAATATTTTTTTAAATTTCTAAGTATATGGCTAAATACCTTAGACATGTTCCTCTGGATGGATTACCTGAGCTTGTAGACCTACCACTCACCATGTTTTAGCAATGTGTGAAATTATTCCATGGACAATACCTACCATGTTTTTGTCACATATGCTCATACCATGTCAGTGTTACCACTTGATCTATAACCTACTCACTAAGATTAAGATCTATGGTAGCCACTCTAACCAACTGAAATAAAATAACATATGCTTTGGCCAAAGGTGTTATGGGATCATGCATCACCATGGTATCTTTTGAAATTAATATGATTCCATAAATATTTTGGTATGTTATATCTACAAAATTCATCAATTTTACTCCTTTACCACCACATATATAAAACCAAAACCAAAATAAACATTATATCTCTCACTCTCTCATATATATATATTTCAAAACCTAAAATATATCTATCACTATTATCTACCATGTATATTTGAACCTATAAGAAAATAAAAGTGATAAAATTACATTAAAATTTACATAATTTTATTAGTCTCATCACTTATAAAACCTATAACACATATGTTGTCATGGATATTCACTAGGGTGAATCCTCTCCAACTCCTCTATCGAACCACCACAACCTACTTAGTTGATCTCTACTATCACATATCAATGGTCTAGATCATTACTAGGCCTACCTATGTATCTATCATATATACAACATGACAAGTACCTTCTACCTCCAACCTCTCCATACACTTATTATTTTTACCACTATCATCATGTAGCCACTAATATATTATGAGGTCTCACTACTAGGACCAAAACTTGTAACCCTTATCCCCCCACTTTTCATGGAAATATAACATGTCTCACCTAGTAATCTTAAAAAACTAAATATGATATTAGGTGTGGTAATCCAAACTATCTAGGAACATAGTCACACTGATGTGACTCAACCCACGATGTATAGATCCCTATGATTCAGATATGGCCTCTAACCTAATTAGATTTTATCTATGATGGACAACCTCCAATATGACCTATAAAATTTCCATATAATTTTATCCCTCATAATTATCTCCAAGGTAGGCACATGGGGGATTTCTCATACTATGTGGCCTTGTGCCCATCTCTTCATTTGAGGGAGATGATCATTCACAACATGATGTAACCCCACTAATATGTACATGTGTAACTTATCATAAATATAACTATAAAAAATAATAATAGATACCATAATGTGATTTTCATAGGTCAAAACACTACAAAAATCATACACTAGTTGAACCCTTATGGTAGTTTGCATATCATACAATGTTCCCTGATCTAGTCCAAACTAATATATGGTAATAATATAGATAGGTACCACTCCATCATAACTATGACATAAAATATACATGGTCATAAGTTTAATAAGAAATTTTTTTTATATTCATAAATACTGAGATGTATACTTGTAAAAGTCTTACAATGATCTTGGGATCATCATATTGATATAAAATTGGAGACCGCATGGCTAGCTCTGACCTCTTATTAT